>ML777070.1:425811-455919 GCA_009831015.1 Picea engelmannii | reverse complement strand
CTGGCTTGAATACATGAATTGCACAAGATAGAAGCATATGTGAAAACAAAAGTTGATCCGGAGATAATTGTTGAAACATACAAAATAATATTGGTAGCTCATCTCTAATGATACACACTTGTGAATAAAGTTGACTCACAATGTGTCTTTTATTTTCTTATATTGTAATACGCAATGCATTTTTCTTATATCGCATTGCCAAATGTGAAGTAATTTAAAATATTTTAAACTTATTTCTCTTTATTTATTATGTAGGATAATTATGCTAAATAACTAGGATGGATGGATGTAGAAATGATTGAAAGTTTCATAGATATAGTACAATAAAAAATTTTGGATAGAAAAACTTGTCATCTTTTTAATAGATGTAAAAGTTTTAATGGTAATTTTTTATGCCACTGTTTATAAGTTGGTATTTATAGAGTTCCTCAATTTCATTTAGTTTAGGTGGGGTTGAGAGGAATTATTTTTACCCTCCCCATCCAAGTTCGATTCCTGTAAGTGACATGTTGAGCTTATAATTGCTGCAATGCGCAGGCTAGGCACAATAACCTCCATCGACATTACTTCTTCTTTCCCATAGACCAACCTAAAAGGTGTCTGCCCTGTCAAATTTTCTCTTGTAGTTTTGTATGCCCATAATACTATAGAACCCTTAAATACCAATCATCTCTCCCTACATTGAAGATCTTTGTCAAAGCATTCTCCAGTATTTTATTAAAAGCTTCTACTGTCCCATTGGCCTGAGGATGATATAGATTACTCTTTTGATGATGAATTTGAAATTCCTCAGTCAATGTTGCAATTGTCGTATTCAATAAATGTGTTCCTTGATCACTGAGTAATATGAGTGGGCACCCAAATCATGTGACTACATTCTCAAATAGAAACTACTCGACAGTCTCTGTAGTGTAGTCTATGAATGGTGTTGCTTCTGCCCATCTGGTCAAACACTCTGTCACAATGATTATGTACCTAGCTCCTGATATTCTCATTGATAGTATGATTGGTCCAACAAAGTATATTTCCCATTTATCAAACTCTTGCAACGTAATGATCCGGATTATTTTCAACACGAAATGAGACCGGAGAGCCTCGATCTCAAAAAACCTTCATTTAGGCCCTCAAAATGGCCCCGGAAGTTAAAACCTGCTAAAAATAGTAAATTGTCAAAATTGCCAGAACATTGTTTTGAGCCAGTCGGAAAAGGTGGGTGGCCACCGATATCCACCTGGATCAATCTTCCCTCCTTAGGAAGCAATGGTCTCCATTGCGTTGAGTTCCCGGGGGAGAGGGAAAAGCGTTTGCTGGATCTGCATCTGGGTGAGCTGCTTGTATTGTTGGAGGCGTCGCGTTGCTTAGTTTGTGGAAGTCTATCATGAACCTGTTGAAGTTGAGGTTGTTCAACAAGTCGAGCTACATGAGAGGAAGGTGTGCAGAAGGAATCTTTGTGCTTTTCTACAACCTTGTCGACCTGCTTCTGTTGGATAGAAGGTGCAGGGGGCGAGACTGTAGTGGTTGCAATGTCCTTCTGTTCCCCTTTTGAACATATTGTGAAGAAGCTAAATTTTGCAGTATGAGATACTACTTTGTGACACTTTTTAGGTGAAACAATAGTTGGAACTACCTCTGGTATTCTGTAGAGATGCCCCCCCAAAGTAACAATGACACTATGGGGTCGAGACTCATAAATAACATGGCACTTCCACATATATGGCCGGCCCAAGAGAACATCACAGACATCCAGTGGGGCAACATCACATAATACCTTGTCCTTGAAGGGATGGATGCCGTATGACAATCGACATTGCTGGCTGACATGAAGATCTCGTCCTTGGCGAAGCCATCCAATGTTGTATGGCTACGAGTGTGGTGTTGTTGACAATCCCAACTGTTTGACGACCTTTGCTGAGATGAGGTTCTTCTGGCTTCCGCTATCAACAATAAAATGCAGCGGGGTCCCCTTCACCCACATCTTTGAATGAAAAAGGTGCTCTCCCTCTTCAGGATCTGTTGGTTCTTTTGGTTGAATTGCTACAGTCGCGACAATAGCAGTGGGGTCTGCATCAATGATATGTCCTTTACCTGTATTTTCAGAATCAGATTCCGAATCAGGGTTCGGCTCCTTGTCTTTGATCTTGGCCACCAATGACTATTTTGAGCAACATTCATCGGTGTTGTGCCAGGGGCTTTTGTGGAAATCGCACCATTTTCCAGTGTCCTTCTTTGTCTTCCCATGACCCTTATTTTCTTGTGTCTTGGACTGGTTTTCAGGAGACTGTTTGTTAGGGCCATCTTTGTCATACTTTGGTTGTTGCGGATTTGCAGACCCAAATTCCCGTTTGTTCTGGTGCTTAAATTTTTGCTCAATTTTAACAACATATTGATAAGCAGCACCGAGTGATGAGATGTCCATAAAATCCATTTCATTCTGGATGTATCTATGTAGAGCCCCATGGTATTTCAGAACCAAATGTCGCTCAGAGTCTTTGATACCCAACTTGGTGCGCAAGGTATGGAAGGCATTGGTGAACTCTAGAACTTCTTGGCCCCTCTCTTGCCGCAGTGTGGTCCATCTCTTGTACTGGTCTTCGTAGTTTCCAACATGGTAATGCTATTCCTTTACCGCATCCATAAAAAAATCCCAAGTGGGATCGACCCCATATATTCCAAACTCCTCTGTGGAACTTTTCTCCCAGTAAGTTTCCCACCAATTTTTGACATGAGGGAGAGCTTTAAGGAGTGCGAAGGTGATCTTTTCTTTGTTGGAAAAATTGTGAACAGAGAAATAACCTTCTAGCAGAGTTAACCATTTTTCTAGGGCTTCTGCATCTATCTGTCCTTCAAATACAGGAATATCAAAATTAACTTGTACCTTGAAAAGTTAGGTGCCTCCAAAGTGGCCACTTGATGAAGATGTTCCTGATGCTATCGGTAGGCGTTTAAGGATGTGGGAAAAATTCTCCATCATTTCGTCCCTCTGTCGCGTGAGAGCTTGCTCAAGCAACAAATTGATAGGATCGTCTGCTCCGTCGTTTTTCTTTTCTTCCTCCATTGAGGGTTTCTTGGGTGTGCGAGAGGGATTGTCTTCAAGAGAGACAAGCTCGAGACCCAAATTTCTATACTCGGACCTCGTCGTGGACATGCACTGAAAAAAACGATCAAGAGCAGCTTGCTTTGATACCACTGATCCATATTATTTTTGGCACGAAATGAGATCGGAGATATAATAAAGAAATGCACATAGATATCGCAGATATTCAATAATATAATAGAAATGTATTAGATATGCAACCATAAACACAGATATACAGTAATACACGATTTCTATTAATGAAATAAATGTACAGAGACTGTAAAAATACAGAGTGAAAGACTCACTAGAATGGTGGCAGCTTATCTCTAAGAAGGGATGTGACGACTACTTGCATTCGCAAGAAGATGATTACAATGAGGCTCTAGAGGCCTTTTTACAATAAACAGGAATGCCAAAATTCCTAGACATCCAAAAACCTAACCCTAGGAGATGAAGCGCCAAAAGTCATGTGGGCCCCGTTTGGGTAAGTTAGTACATCAACTTCCCGGGGTCGTAACTTTTGCATACGATCTCCGTTTTAGGCGTATGATAGCTTGTTGGAAAGGTATCATCGAGGAGATTCATTTTGGGGGATCAATAAAGCCTTCAACTATCATTGAGAGCCTTGATCTCAAAAAACCTTCATTTAGGCCCTCAAAATGGCCCCGGAAGTTAAAACCTGCTAAAAATAGTAAATTGTCAAAATTGCCATAACACTGTTTTGAGCCAGTCAGGGAAAGGTGGGTGGCCACCGATATCCACCTGGATCACGTAACCTATGGATGTAAAGGAATCCCATCCCTCCTAGATGGATTTCCCACCCTTTGACAAACATCGCATGCCTGGAAGTATTCTTTAGAATATTTATGAAGTGTAGGCCACCATAGCCCTGCACATAAAATCTTCTACGAGGTTGATTTACCTACATAGTGTCCTCCTGCAATCCCTTTGTGTGCTTCCATGAGTATCATAGGCCTTTCATTCTCTAACACACATCGTCTCAATATTCCATATGCACCTAACTTGTATAAGTTCCCTGCAATCAACTGATACTCAACTGCTTTAACTACTAATTGTTTCTTCTGTGCAACTGTCATTTTAGACGGGGCCATTCCTATACTTAGGAACTGCATGATGTCTACGAAGTAGTCATCCACCATTCTAACTGCAAATAGTTGTGAATATAGAAAGCTGTCATCTAGATTCCCTGCATCTTCTCCTGATAATATGCATGATAGATGATCTGATCCTACATTCAACTTCCCTGGTTTCACAACAAGTTCAAAATCGTACTCCTGAAATAACAACAACCTCCTTCATATTCTCCCCCAAACACTGGCTTGTTCACTAAGTATTTTAGTGCATAATAGTTTGTATACATATTAAAGTGAGAACCCAATAAGTAATGCCTAAACTTATGCAACGCATATACCATTGTTAATCCTTCTCATTCTATCGTAGTATAGTTATTCTCTAATATGGAAAACTTCCTACTTGCAAACGCAATTGGGTGATATATGTCTCCTTCCCCTGGTTGAGATAGTATTGCGCCCAAAGATATGGATGACGCATCTATATGCACATGAAACTCCTAGTTCCAATCTGGAAAGATCAGAATTAGCACAATCACTAATTTATTCTTTAAGGTGTCCAAACCCTTCTGACAACCCTCATTCCACTAGAACTTTCATTCCTTCTTCAACAACTTCTCCATAGGTGTTGTAATCTATGCATAACCTTTGATGAAATTCCTGTAATATCCTGTATGACCTAGAGTTTCCCTCAAATGTTTGACTAATGTAGGTGGTTGTAAATCCATAATCACTGTAATCTTGGCAGGATCTATTAATAATCCTTGCTTCCAGACCACATGGCCCAACAAGATTCCAAAAGGTGTGCAAAAAATACATTTATTTAAATTCGGTGAAATCTAACATTGTATACACCTATCCAACATTAATATGAGTACTTATGTGTGATCCTTTAGTAGACTAAACATGGTCCAATCATATAAGTACACTTCAAGGAACTTATGAATAAATTCCTTAAAAGTTGTAACCACAACTCTTGAAAAAATTGTAGGTGCATTCTTCATTCCAAAGGGCATCACTGTGTATTGATAACTTCCCCACTCTTTCGCAAAGTAGTATTATACATGTCTTCCTATGCAATATTTATTTGATGGTACCCTGAGAAATCATTTGTGAAATAATAAGTCTCCTCCTCTCCTACATTCTCTAGTATCTCATCCGTTAACGATGTTGGAAATGGATCATGTAGACATCCATCATTCAACTTCCTCAGATCTACACAAATCCTAATTCCTCTTGTTTTCTTATCTTGCAGTACCATTGGAATTATCCATTATGATTCCACCACTGGTTCAATGATCCATGCTGCTAGCATTTTGTCTATCTCTTCCTTCACTTTATCTTTATACTTCGGATTTAACCTGCAAGGTCTCTTTCACACTGATTTAGCACTTGGTTTCAAAGGGATCTTCATCTCCCCTAATTCCACAACTATCCCCTTAATTTATGAGAATGTAGTTGGGAATATATATTGATACTCATGCAATAAATATGCTATCTTCTCCACAGTTTCATCACTCCAATAATATCCTATCTACACAAACTTTGGATTCTCAGTTTTCCCAATGTTTACTTTATGTGTCTTTATTGGCTGTGTATATGCAATAGATTCACGCTCTGGCCCTTTTACTGCATGTTCCCCATCAGTTTTGGGCACTTGCATATTCCTAGGATTTTCCTCATAATATTCTTCTTTAGCGAGATTGTAATACTCCAGTAGTTCATGGACATTCGTAGAAGCTCTGTGCGCATTGAACACATGCACCACCTCCATCGACCCTTATTCTGAGAATATATTGGTTCAAATGACCTATAAAATTGCATCTACTAGTGGAGATTCATGTTCAAAAGAAAAATTTACCTTGAACCTCTAATTTAACTCATCCTAGTTTGTTGTTTCTCTACGCATTTCCATCTCCAGGTGCCATTTCTTTGGAATTGTATCCATTGTATGTATAAATCTCTCAATCGATTCCTTCTTTGATACTGGACTCCATATGGTTCTGCACTGCTCAACATGACCTGTTGGTTCATTTGTCCCTCTATAATTTTTCACAACATACTCCACCTCACCACCAAACCTTATTTGAATCAATCTTATACACTACGACCAATCTTCCATTCCCTCTTTATGTGCATCCCAACATTTGGTTGGAGTAGATTTTATAACAACATCTAGTGCCAAAAACCTTTGTTGTTCGGGTACCTGTGACTAAAATGCATTTATAAACAAATTGATATTAGTCAATCCATCATACCTGGGTGGATCACATATCTCTGTTCCAATCCAACACAATGATTGAGTTAGGCGTGCACATCGTCTAGTTAATAATTCATGCATCCTCTACTGCCAATGTTTCAAACCTTCCTTTGAATTCGAGGCACATGATATAATGCTTCTCCAACTTAGTGCACCATATGTAGTGGGGTTAACATAATAATCCATCCACGCAGTCATATTATACAGGTTGTCAAGTCCATTCCCTCTAGATGGCTTGATGTACCTTTTCCCTTTTGTCGAGTCCAATGGTGTAGTAACCTTCAAGTCTCCTACCTCAAATATCATTTCCCTCCTCTTTGGATTAATAATATCTTCATTATCAAAGGCCCATTCAAGTCCCATGAGTGTTAGATATGGCTAACTATCATCCACGATATCAATGACTTCAAAATATACTACATTGCACACTCCATCTATATTCACATGTACTACTATCAATCGACCAATTGGTTCTATCTTATGCTAGTTTTCCAACTTTAACTCAATAGGAGACCAAATTAACTTGGGTTTCCCCATCATTTCCCAGGTCTTCTTTGGTAATAAATTCGCATCAGACCCCAATCCTAAAATAATGTTATCCACATCATATTCCCCAATCTACGCACTTAATCTGAATTCTCAATTGGTCCTCTTTTTTCACAGCATCTGATTTACTACCCTCTGTGTGATAGAAATTCCCTATATTGCGCGCAATGATCAGTCATTTCACATAGTGAATTTAGAGAAGTTTCATGTTTCATCAACTCTACGTAGCTTCTCAAGAAATATCTTAGAGTACTTACCTTCCCAAGTGGCTTCCCTAACATGGTGCAATCACAAACATGAGGCGCATATGATGTTGATGCTACCCAATCCGGTCCTAGTATCTATTTTCTTTCCCTATGATACGTCTCTTTTTCTTGATGAGGTTCAAATGTCAACATAGGTCCTATTGATTTCTTGAACCATTTCTCCACCCGTCTTCCTCCATTTGTTGCATCATCCCTTGTTCTAGTTCCTCCATGCGTAATAGATACAATTCTAGGTCCTTCATTGCATTTTTCGGTTGATATCTTTTGGACATTCTGATTTGGATTTTGGTTCTGATACCCCCTTGCCTATCATTTCACAAGTAGTTGAAGACAATATTCTGTCACATGGTCCAATGCTCTACAATATGTGTAGGTTGTACACGGATTTAGGCAGTCACGAGCTAAGTGTAACATCCCCAACCTCCACTACAACAAATCCTTGTGATTTGCTCCCTTTTTTTCATCCAAAGATGGTTTTAGTGTATTTTTCTTCAATTGTTTGAACAAGTCGGCGCTATTTATTGGGATGGAGCTATTCATGGAGTTTTTTTAGAACGAACACAAAATTTCGGTGCTAAATTAGGCACTAATAGCGCCGTAAATTGCTCCCCATTTAGTGTCGAAAATTGTGCCCCATTTAGTGCCAGAAATAAAGCCCCCTTTAGTACTAGAAATTGTGCCCCGTTTAGTGCCCGATTTACACCCCAGTTAGTGCCAGAAATTGCACCAAATGTAGCATCGGATTTAGCACCGGATGTATCCAAATTAGCCTAAATAATTAATTAGTTGAGGTGTTGGGGGTTAAGTGGATAGGGGCTTTGAGGATTTATGGATTTGGGGTATAGGGATTAAGGGTTAATGGATTAGGGGTTAGGGTTTAAGGGATTAAGGGTCAAGAGCTAAGGGATTTGACGCTTATGGGTTAGGTATTTTAAGGATTAATGGATTATTTATTATGGGCTAGGGGATTAATGTTTAAGTGCTTAGTGCATAGGGGTTTATGGATTACGAGATTAGTGAGAAGTGTTTAAGGGTCGATGGCTTAGGGGTTAGGGAATTTAGGGCTTTTGTGTTAAGGGATTATTGATTAACTAAGGTTGAGGTCTTAACAAATAATTAGGGATTAAGGCTTAACTAGACTTTAAGGTTCAATGGATAAGGGGTTAGGGGAGTTAGGGATTTGTCAGAAATCTCTTGAAATTTCATGGAACCTCTTCTAACACGCCAATCACCAATATCATCCACTGATGTCGCATGGTGAGCAGTGAATGGGGCCAACATTCAAATTTATTCAAACTGTTAGTACATGCGTTGAAATTTGAAATGGTTAGAATAAACACACGCCTTAAAGGTATGTGAGGGTTTAAAGACTCAAGGATACCTGATGTCCGCACATAATCTTTGAGATCATCCACGTTTGCATCAACGTTCATCATACAGTCTCATTGTCATTGTTTGTCATTCACATCTATGGAATGCTTTTCGAAACTCTCTTAAAATTTCATGGATTAATGTATTCCAACACATCGCCAATTTCATCCATCAATGTCGCATGATGAGCAGTGAATGGGGTTTAGCGCCAGATGTGAATAAATAGTTAATTAGTTAAGGTGTTGGGGGTTAAGTGGATAGGGGCTTTAAGGATTATGGGATTTATGGATTTGGGGTACATGGATTAAGGGTTAAGAGAATTAGGGATTAGGGTTTAAGGGATTGAGAGTCAAGAGATAAGGGATTTGGCACTTATGGGTTAGGTAGTTTAATGGTTAATGGATTAGGGATTATGGGCTAGGGGATTAATGTTTAAGTGCTTAGGGCATAGGGGTTTATGGATTAAGGGATTAGGGATTAGTGTTTAAGTGTTTAAGGGTCGATGTCGTGGGGGTTAGGGGATTTAGATATTTTGTGTTAATGGATTAGTGATTCACTAAATTTGAGGGCTTAAGGGTTTAGGGATTAGGGCTTAAGGATTTAAGGGTCGATGGCTTAGGGGTTAGGGTTTAGGTCAAATTTTGACATGGTTAGATGAGACAATGCCTTGATGGTATGCGATATATGATATATGGTGCTAGGTACTGATGCTGAGATGAGAATGCACTCAACATCCTTACAGTGTGATCTACATCCAAGGACAATATATCATTAAGGACAACATCAATTGTCATAGCAGAAGGAAGTAGCGAAAGGAATATGAATCAAATGGATGAAGAGGAGGCCTGAACCCCATGATGATTGATTATCAAACTTGGACAACCAAGATGTTTCGATGTCCAAACTAGTCATTATGGTGGGTGAGAGGTACTATAGCCAAAATCCATGATGGCCCACCTGTGCTAGAGGGAAAATTCGAAGTGTAACCACTGTCTTTGTTACTCATCATTACAAAGGTTACAATACAAACATCGGAAGGAGAAAGGTCATGGGGAATGTGGAAGGCCAAGGGTCACATTGAACCTCATTAGATACTAAAATTGTATGAGAAGTAGCACCAGATGTATTCAGATTATCCTAAATAGTTAATTAGTTGAGGTGTTGAGGGTTAAATGGATAGGGGATTTGAGGATTTAGGGATTTGGTGTACATGGATTAAGGGTTAATGGATTAGGGGTTAGGTTTTAAGGGATTAAGGGTCAAGAGCTAAGGGATTTGGCGCTTACGAGTTAGGTAGTTTAATGGTTAATGGATTAGGGATTATGGGCTAGAGGATTAATGTTTAAGTGCTTAGTGCATAGGGGTTTATGGATTAAGGTATTAGGGATTAGTGAGAAGTTTTTAAGGGTCGATGGCTTAGGGGTTAGGGGATTTAGGGATTTTGTGTTAAGGGATTATTGATTAACTAAGCTTGAGGGCTTAAGGGTTAATTAGGGATTAGGGATTAACTGGGCTTTAAGGGTCAATGGATCAGAGGTTAGGGGATTTAGGTCTTTGTCAGAACTCTCTTGAAATTTCATGGAACCTCTTCCAACACACCAATCACCAATGTCATCCACTAATGTTGTACAATGATCAATGAATGGGGCCAACGTTGAAATTTCTTCAAACTTTTACTGCATGCGTTGAAATTTCTTCGAACGCTCATCTGTAATGTCATCAACCAACCCGACACAATGAGTAGTGAATGGGGCCAATGTTGAAATTTCTTCAAAATGTGACTATATGCAATGAAATTTTACATGGTTAGACTAGGAAAATGCATTGACGATATGGGAGGGTTTAATTAAGACTCAATGAAATCATTGAGATTGATTATTGATGTAATTTTGATATGAAATAGGAAATTAAAATTGAACTTTAATTTATTAATTTTTCACCTAATTCTGGGCGATTAAAATCTTTTATTTTGTTCAATTATTTTATGTTTAGTTCTTAATAAAACTTAATAAAAAATTTATGCCCAACTTTAAAATGCAAACAATATAAAAATAATGAAGTTAACAAAGTTGCTTATTCAAATCATTCTGAGATACTTGCATATTTAATTAATATTTTATTAACTTCTGTGTCTTCATGAACATATGTTGATATAAAATGGATGGAAGAAGCATAGAAGTAATCCTATTTTGTTCTTCCAACAATTCGTACCATATCTTGAAAACTTTCACGATATTGCAATAGGTGATTTGTATTGACACAAATAATATTGAACCATTTCAAAGACTAGGCCATAAGAATCATCATTTTTTAAACACGGATCACAAATAATTATGAAATCTAGAAGTCTTGGTCATTAACATCATTGTCGGCAACAATGTCATCTAGTGTATCATTGTCAATGTTCATATGATGTTTCGAGTAGTTAATATTATCATCATCCTCATCTTGATCTGCATCACCTTCATCGTCATTGAAACTTGACTGTAGATCATCCATATTGTTACCATATGTATTTGAATCATCATTTTGTATACCATCCATATTGTTGTCTTCCATAACATCATCTAAATTTGGATTGTTGTCTTCTTGTTCCTTAACATAACCATCTTCAACTTCATCATGGATGTTAAATTTTTTGATGTTCTCTAATCCACCTCTCTCATTTTGTTCACCATCATTGTTTTTCTCAGTATCCACTAATGCATCGTTAATTACACGCCTTAATCTTGGATCATAATGTATGACAAACAACCATTTCGGGTCCATAATATCTTCATAGAAAAATACATGCACATGAACGAGTACATACTTATCTTAGACGTATGTTATAACAATTTTATTGATTCATAAACACATGTATATATTCACAATAAACAATGTATTAATACATTATTGATCACTACTGCTTATTGCAGTTTGAGTTAACGAAATACATGCTCACAATGAATTGGTAGAACACAAGGCTCCTTATCCTCCGGTAGGAACCTTGAGGAATCTATAGAAAACAATCCACTATGGGTATCATGTCTTCATGTCCTCTCAAATGCTTCATACCATCTACACTTAAAAATACAACATTTAAAAGAGCGATAATCCAACTGAATAATTTCTTGTATTTTCCCAACATATTATAGATTTCCTTCAATAATATTCTTATCTTTTGAGTTTGATCGACTGGATTGCTTGAAGTCAACCATGATGCCACAATCGAAGGATCCTCTCTTTACATCTACATGTTCTACACAATAATGTCGACCATATGCCCACATTGTTGGATATTTCCTCGCCTGTGAAAGACCATTTATTTCGGTTAAAACAAATAAAATGATAAATATTAAAATAGTTAATAGTATCAAAACTGTAAGGAAACAAAATTTTGTAAAATTCCAACCGTACCTTTCTTTCACATCCTCTAGACATGTTGATTTCATCTTTTGCTATGTTTGAATATATTCCCACGTCTTCTATTTGATTTTGAATTTGTTCAGTAACCCATTCTAGTGTGAAATATTTTCCCCATTCCCCTTGTAAGTCAGTAGGAAATGGGGTATTCCTTGGGTTTGATGTCTTAAATTGTTTCCTTTCTTCTAACACTAATTCTCTTTTTTTATCAGACTAATTTCTACTTGAACACCATTAGATTGTGGTTTTTATCCATCAATAATATCTGATGCTCGTTCTTCATCCCATAAGCGTGGCCCATCTTCAAAATCCTTACCAAGGAATTCACATAGGAAGAAAAACGCTTCATTCAATACATACCCTTCATCCATGAAACCCTATGGATGTGCCTTTTGTCGGACATATATTTTTAGTGTTTTCATATATCTCTCATAGAAAAACATCCACCTCATTGATACGACACCCATTTACTTGTACACCATGTCATCGACTAGGTGTACAAGTAAATGGACTTGCAGTTCCATGATGTTGGACATATTGTCATTGATGTCAACAGTCGATGTGATGATTTGTTGTTATAATGAATTATCATTGTGATTGACCATAGATGAGATTTTCATTGATGTCAATAGTATATCATTTAGCAGAAAATGTCAAACAATATGGAGAAATTGAAAGCGTAAGCTCAGGAGGAGGAGTGAACAATACATAGAGATCAAAGCTCTGAAGGAAAAGCGTAAGCTCAGGGTGAGAAGCCTCAGTAGCTGTTCGATCAAGAAATTGACCGTGTTTATCATCTCATATTACGGACGTCGGTCATATGAGTGACCGTGGGCTTGAGGACCATTGGAGGATCGTGACCGTTGGATTTGCAAGTCAGATCAATGATAGGGATGAATTGTGGAGAGTGAAAGAAGAATTAAACAACTCGCTAGTTCTAAACACGTAAGCAGACCACATCAGCAAGGATGTGTGGGAGATATACGTCAACATACCACGCTAGCAAAGACATATGGCAGATCATGTCAGTAAGGATGTGTGGCAGACCACATTAGAAAAGACACATGGTAGACCATGTCAGCAAGTACACATGGAATAATCAGATGATGACATGTGTCAAAAGGAAATTGGCTCATGCCATGTCAACACGTGACGTCAATAAGTTACGCCACTTCAGAAGAATTACTTCGGGAGTTTCACCATTAGCAAATGACAAAATCTCCGAAGTCTCGAAGGACAAAATCCCAAAGTAGACATGGTTCGTCCGATCTAAAGAAACACTTTGGGAACATTCTCATTTGTCGATCTACTATAGTGGAAGGATAGCATAAGTTGAAATAACCAAATTCCCAGAGTAAATGGTGGCCATCCATCACGATGCTTGATTAAGTCCTAGCCATTGGATTAAACAATGAAAGGATGAGTGTAAGGATCAAATCTGACCATTGATTTGTTTTCATGAAATAAACCGTCCGATCTGATTCAAAAGTTTGAAAATTTGAAATCCCAAAGTTCTGAAGGGAGAAGTTTCGTCAGTCATCCATCTCATCAGAAGATTGAATCGTGATCGTTGATTTGATAAGCGCTCAAGCACTCGTTTGGCCTAGCGTTTGGTCATCGCCGTTGGGCATATGATATAAGAGATTTAAATGACAATATAATATGTCATTGTAATTGGTAAGCCTATGGTTCTATAATGCTTAATCACATGTAACGGTTTGAAGGAAGAGCCTCCGTAGAATTCGGTTTCTGTGAAAATAACATAGATTTAGGATTGATCTTAAAGGATGAAATTGATCCATATGTGATCAATTTATGAAAATCCTTCACAGTAAAAATAATAATCAATGATTATGGTTAAGTATTGGATGAATTAAGAAAATACAAAACCAGATATAGACAACTGAAACGTTTTGTAGTTGAACAAAAGGAAAAACATGAACAAAAATAAGAGGAGATGGAAAAAATCACGAGCAACCTGAAAAACCAAATCCTAGAAGCAAATAGGATCGCATAAAGTCTAGAAAAGTCTCTTAAAGAAAAAAAATAGCCTACGAAAGAATGGAGGCATAAATAGTTCACCTAAGAAAAGAAAAGAACTGGATACAAAACTCATTCAAACAAGATATGAGAATAGCTCTAAAATATTGGATAAGATTATTACCACAAAAGGGATTCATGTAATAAAAATGGAATATGTTATTCTCAAGAAAAAATCCAAGTCAACTCAAAATCTTATGCAGATGCTCTCCTCAGTACATTCAAGAAGAAAAACAAAGAGAAGACAAATAATGACCAGAACTCTAGAGGACTACTTCCACCCATTAAGAAGGAAAACGAGACAATACCAAAGAAGGTTTATCAAAAAAAGTATCCTCGCATTTTCTTTGGTTATTTCTTTGCATGCTCTAATTTTGGACACAAAGCCATGAATTGTAGAGCATATAGAAGAAAATATCTAAAGGTTAAGAACTATAACCTTAAAAATAAACAAGAAATAAATCGAGTTTAAAGCAGAGACTATAACTCGTTTTCACCTCTCCAAGAAGGGGACCTTGAATGCTTAAGATTTCATAACTATGGACATAAGGCCATTAATTGCAGATTAATGGAAGTTTCAGAACAACCAAAGTTCATTAAAGAGCAAAAGAAACTTTGGAGAGAAAAAACTTCAAAAAGGAATGTCTTATTGCCTTAAAATCTGAAGATAAGGAAGACCTTTGGTATGTTGATAGTAGGTGCTCAAAACATATGACAAGTAACAAGTTTTTAGACTTAAAGAAAGAAAAGGGTAAAGTTACATTTGGTGACAATGCTTCAGATAATATACTTGGGAAAGACACTGTGAGTTTGGGAAAAGACAAAGCCAAAAATGTGCTTCTTGTTGAAAAACTAAAACCTAGTCTATTAAGTGTCAGGAAAACCTATGATCAGGGGCACTTCTGCATCTTCGATTCCCAGAAATGTGAGATTAGGAGAGAATACACAGGAAAATTAGTTGGTAATTCTCCTAGAACTCCTGAAAATGTATATATACTAGATGCAAAATTGAATGAGGAATGCCATATAAATCTAGTAGATGAAAGTTGGCCATGGCATAGAAGGTTGGGGCACATTAACTTTGACAATCTAGTAAAATTCAACAATCTTGGTGCAGTAAGAAACTTGCCAAAGATCATAAAGCCCTCAAATACTATGTGTAGACATTGTCAACTAGGGAAGCAAACTAGAATAAGGTTCAAAGCAAAAGAATACACAACCTCAAAACCTTTAGAGCTTGTTCACACTAACCTATGTGGACCTACAAGGACCAAGAGTTTGCAAGGAGAGTCTTACATTATGTTGTTCATTGATGATTTTACTAGAATGGGTTGGATATGTTTTCTCAAAGAAAAATCAGAAGCACTTCACAAATTCAAAGCCTTTAAAACCCTTGTTGAAAATGAAAAGGAGACAAAAATAAAATGTCTTAGATCAAACAATGGTGTTGAGTTCACCTCAAAAGAGTTTGATCTCTTTTGTGAAACCCATGGAATAAAAAGACAATTCTCTACTGCTAGAGAACCTCAGCAAAATAGGATTGCTGAGAGAAAGAATATAACAGTTCAGGAGGCTGCAAGGACTATGCTCAATGAAGAAAAATTGTCTGATGGATATTGGAGGGAATATGTAAGCACAACGGTATACATATTGAATAGAGGTAAGCTCAGGGTTAATAGTGATAAAAATCCTTATGAACTATGGTTTGGAAGAGCTCCATCGGTAAAATACTTCAAGGTCTTTGGAAGTAAATGCTACATCAAAAGACTTGATGAGAATATTGGAAAATTTGATGCTAGATCTAATGAATGTATTTTTCTTGGATATGCTTCTAACAAGAAAGCATACAGATGCTACAATATTAGATCACATAAGATTGTTGAGAGTGAAAATGTCAAGGTGGATGACCTAAAAATGTTAAGGGTAAAAAATCAAGAGACTATACTTGAAAGTGAAGATGAAGATGATCATGAGACAATCGGCACACAAGTAGAAGAAGTAGAAGAGAATAAAGAAAGGGAAGATGATGATATGCATATGAGTGAAGACAAAGAATATATTCAAGAAGAGATAAGAGAGGATATCCCAATAAGAGACACAAAGACACCCTCAAGGATGACTCAAAATAATCATCCTGAAGAACTGATTATTGGAGATATGAATGATGGAGTGCGCACAAGAAGACAACTACTGTAGAAAACATAAATATCATTGTTGTCACATATTGAGCCCATCTCAATCAAATATGCATGTAAATACGAGAATTGGGTCAAAGCTCTGAATGAAGAATTGGACCAAATTGAAAAAAAGGAAACTTGGGAACTAGTTCCAAGACCAAAAAACAAAAATGTCATTGGAACTAAATGGGTGTATAAAAATAAAATGAATGAGAATGGGAACGTAACCAAGAACAAAGTGAAATTGGTATGTAAAGGATATGCTCAAGTTGAAGGAGTAGAATATGAAGAAACCTTTGTACCTGGGGACAGATTAGAGGCAATTAGAATGTTCCTAGCTTTCTCCAGCTACAAAAAATTTAAAGTATAGCAAATGGATGTCAAGCTAGCATTTCTCAATGGAAACTTAGAAGAGGAAGTCTATATTGAGCAACTAGAATGATTTAAATTAACTAACAAAGGAGACTATGTCTGTAAACTAAAGAAAGCACTCTATGGGCTAAAACAAGCACTTAGAGCATGGTATGCAAGGCTAGATTTTTATTTACAAAAACAAGGCCTCAAAAGAGGATCAATAGACAACAATCTTTATTGCAAAATTATTGGTAATAACATAATTATTGTGGAAGTATATGTTGATGATATTATATTTGGCAGTGATGATGAAAAAATGAGTAAGGAATTTTCTAGGATCATGCAACAAGAATTTGAAATGTCCTTGTTTGGTGACCTGAATTTATTTCTTGTGATGCAGACTCCCTACCTCAGCAGGGTCTGCTGACCTCCCGGTCTAAGGATCATTCTTAACTCTGATGAGTTGCAAAAACTCTCTTGATTCCCTACTGGAATCCCATGAACAAATCCAAAGGTCCTTTACGACACTCTACCTACGTGACTACGCACCAAGTGTGAGCCTCATCTCCCCGCGACCATGGGCTGTGACTGCATGCCTATGTGAAAGGCACGTCGCAATTTCATGTGTTAGGACTTTGCGAATGAGTCAAACCTGACTCCCCAACTCTCGAAATTCCGATAAGATATTTAACAGTCCTTTGATCCTCCCTTGGCCTCTTTCCATGTGACCATTCATCATGACCCGGGACTCAATTCTCAAGCGCGTCGGGATTTCGCATATTGGGAATTCTTGATGCAATTCACCTCTGTTCTCCCGACTCCCAAAATGTCGATATTTCAGAGCGCTAGATCAATGGTCCACAATCGCCGAAATCTAATGGTTTATCTCTTCTGTGCAACTGTCATTTTAGACGGGGCCTTTCCTATACTTAGGAACTGCATGATGTCTACGAAATAGTCATCCACCATTCTAACTGCAAATAGTTGTGCATCTGGCAAGCTTTCATCTAGATTCCCTGCATCTTCTCCTGATAATATGCATGATAGACGATACGATGCAACATTCAACTTCCTTGGTTTCAAAACAAGTTCAAAATCATACTCTTGAAATAAAAACAACCACCTTCATATTCTCCCCCAAACACTCACTTGTTCACTAAGTATTTTAGTGCAGAATGGTTTGTATACATATTAAAGTGAGAACCCAATAAGTAATGCCTAAACTTATGCAACACATATACCATTGTTAATCCTTCTCATTCTATCATAGTATAGTTATTCTCTAATATGGACAACTTCCTACTTGCAAATGCAATTGGGTGATATATGTCTCCTTCCCCTGGTTGAGATAGTATTGCGCCCAAATATATGGATGATGCATCTATATGCACATGGAAATCCTGGTTCCAATCTAGAAAGATCAGAATTAGCACGGTCACTAATTTCTTCTTCAAGGTGTCCAATCCCTTCTGACAACCCTCATTCCACTAGAACTTTTCTTCCTTCTTCAACAAATTCTCCATAGGTGTTGTAATCTGCGCATAACCTTTGATGAACTTCATGTAATATCCTGTATGACCTAGAGTTTCCCTCAAATGTTTGACTGATGTAGGTGGTTGTAAATCCATAATCACTGTAATCTTGGCAGGATCTATTAATAATCCTTGCTTGCAGACCACATGGCCCAACAAGATTCCAAAAGGTGTGCAAAAAATACATTTATTTAAATTTGGTGAAATCTAACATTGTATACACCTATCCAACATTAATATGAGTACTTATGTGTGATCCTTTAGTAGACTAAACATAGTCCAATCATATAAGTACACTTCAAGGAACTTATGAATAAATTCCTTAAAAGTTGCAACCACAACTCTTGAAAACATTGTAGGTGCATTCTTCATTCCAAAGGGCATCACCGTGTATTGATAACTTCCCCACTCTTTTACAAAGTAGTCTTATACATGTCTTCCTATAAAGTATTTATTTGATGGTACCCTGAGAAATCATTTGTGAAATAATAAGTCTCCCCCTCTCCTACATTCTCTAGTATCTCATCCGTTAACGATGTTGGAAATGGATCATGTAGACATGCATCATTCAACTTCCTCAGATCTACACAAATCCTAATTCCTCTTGTTTTCTTATCTTGCAGTACCATTGGAATTATCCATTATGATTCCACCACTGGTTCAATAATCCCTACTGCTAGCATTTTGTCTATCTCTTCTTTCACCTTCTCTTTATACTTCAGATTTAACCTGCAAGGTCTCTCTCGCACTGATTTAGCACTTGGTTTGAAAGGGATCTTCATCTCACCTAATTCCACAACTATCCCCTTAATTTATGAGAATGTAGTTGGGAATATATATTGATACTCGTGCAATAAATATGCTATCTTCTCCACAGTCTCATCACTCCAGTAATCTCCTATCTACACAAACTTTGGATTCTCGGTTTTCCCAATGTTTACTTTCTGTGTCTTTATTGGCTATGTATATGCAACAATGTCACACTCTGGCCCTTCTACTGTACGTTCCCCATCAGTTTTGGGCAATTGCATATTCCTAGGATCTTCCTCATCATATTCTTCTTTAGCGATATTGTAATACTCCAGTAGTTCATGGACATTCATAGAATCTCTGTGCACGTTGAACACATGCACCACCTCCATCGACCCTTCTTCTGAGAATAAATTGGTTCAAATGACCTATAAAATTGCATCTACTAGTGGAGATTCATGTTCAAAAGTAAAATTTACTTTGAACCTCTAATTTAGCTCATCCTAGTTTGTTGTTTCTCTACGCATTTCCATCTCTAGGTGCCATTTCTTCGGAATTGTATCCAGTGTATGTATAAATCTCTCAATCCATTCCTTCTTCGATACTAAACTCCATATGGTTCTGCACTTCTCAACATGATCTGTTGGGTCATTTTTCCCTCTATACTTCTGCATAACATACTCCACTTTGACACCAAACCCTATTTGCATCAATGTTATACACTACAACCAATCTTCCATTCCCTCTTTATGTGCAGCCCACCATCTGGCTGGAGTAGCTTTTATAACAACATCTAGTGCCAAAAACCTTTGTTGTTCAGTTAGCTATGACTAAAATTCATTTATAAACAAACTGATATCAGTCAATCCATTATACTTGGGTGGATCACATAGATCTGTTCCAATCCAACACAATGATCGAGTTAGGCGTGCACATCATTTAGTTGATAATTCATGCATCCTCTACTGCCAATGTTTCAGACCTTCTTTTGAATTCGATGCACACGAGATAATGCTTCTCCAACTTAGTGCACCATCTGCAGTGGGGTTAACATAATAATCCATCCACGTAGTCATATTATACAAGTTGTCAAGTCCATTCCCTCTAGCTGGATCGATGTACCTTTTCCCTTTTGTCAGGTCCAATGGTGTAGTAACCTTCAAGTCTCCTACCTCAAATATCATTTACCTCCTCTTCGGATTAATGATATCTTGATTATCAAAGGCCCATTCAAGTCCCATGAGTGTTATATATGGCTAACTATCATCCACGATCTCAATGACTTCAAAATCTACTACACTGCACACTCCATCTATATTCACATGTAGTCTTGTAAATCGACCAATTGGTACTATCTTATGCTAGTTTTCCAACTTTAACTCAATAGGAGACCAAATTAACTTAGGTTTCCCCATCATTTCCCAGGTATGCTTTGGTAATACATTCGCATCATACCCCAAGTCTAAAATAATGTTATCCACATCATATTCCCCAATCTACACACTTAATATGAATTCTCAATTGGTCCTCTTTTTTCACAGTATCTGATTTACTACCCTCTATGCAATAGGAAATTCCCTGTCTTGCACGCAATGATCAGTCATTTCACATAATGAATTTAGAGAAGTTTAATCTTTCATCAACTCTACATAGCTTCTCAAGAAATCTCTTAGAGTACTTACCTTCTCAAGTGGCTTCCCTAACATAGTGCAATCACAAACATGAGGCGCATATGATGTTGATGCTACCCAATCCGGTCCTAGTATATCTTTTCTTTCCCTATGATACATATCTTTTTCTTGATGAGGGTCAAACATTGACATAGGTCCTATTGATTTCTTGACCCATTACTCCTCCTATCTTCCTCCATTCGTCGCATCATCCCTTGTTCTAGTTTCTCCATGCATAACAAATACAATTCTAGGTCCTTCATTGCATTTTTCGGTTGATATCGTTTTGACATTCTGATTTGGATTTTGGTTCTGATTCCCCCTTGCTTATGATTTCACAAGTAGTTGAAGACAATATTCTGTCACATGGTCCAATGCTCTACAATATGTGTAGGTTGTACACGGATTTAGGCAGTCACGAGCTAAGTGTAACATCCCCAACCTTTACTACAACAAATCCCTATGATTTGCTCCCTTTTTTTCTTCCAAAGATGGTTTAAGTGTATTTTTCTTCAATTTTTTGAACAAGTCGGTGCTATTTATTTGTGATGGAGCTATTCATGGATTTTTTTGTGCTGAACATAAAATTCAGTGCTAAATTAGGTGCTAATAGCGCCAGAAATTGTTCCCCATTTAGTGCCGAAAATTGCGCCCCATTTAGCGCTAGAAATAGTGCCCCCTTTAGTGCCAGAAATTGTGCCCTGTTTAGTGCCCAATTTAGCACCTTAGTTAGCGCTAGAAATTGCACCAGATTTAGCGTCGTATTTAGCATCGGATGTATCCAAATTAGCCTAAATAGTTAATTAGTTGAGGTGTTGGGGGTTAAGTGGATAGGGCTTTTGAGGATTTAGGGATTTGGGGTATAGGGATTAAGGGTTAATGGATTAGGGGTTAGGGTTTAAGGCTCAAGAGCTAAGGGATTTGGCGCTAACGGGTTAGGTAGTTTAATGGTTAATGGATTATTTATTATGGGCTAGGGGATTAATGTTTAAGTGCTTAGTGCATAGGGGTTTATGGATTAAGGGATTAGTGATAAGTTTTTAAGGGTCGATGGCTTAGGGGTTAGGGGATTTATGGCTTTTTTGTTAAGGGATTATTGATTAACTAAGGTTGAGGGATTAACGGTTAATTAGGGATTAGGGATTAACTAGCCTTTAAGGGTCAATGGATCAAGGGTTAGGGTAGTTAGGGATTTGTCAGAACTCTCTTGAAATTTCATTGAACCTCTTCCAACATGCCAATCACCAACATAATCCATTGATGTTGCATGGTGAGCAGTGAATGGGGCCAACATTGAAATTTATTCAAACTGTTAGTACATGCATTGGAATTTGAAACTCTTAGAATAGATACATGCCTTAAAGGTATGTGAGGGTTTAAAGACTCAAGGATACCTGATGTCCCCACATAATCTTTGATATTGTCCACATTTGCATCAACGTTCCTCATGCAGTCTCAATGCCATTGTTTGTCATTCACATCTATGGAATGCTTGTTGAAACTCTCTTAAAATGTCATGGATTAACTTATTCCAACACATTGCCAATGTCATCCATCAATGTCACACAATGAGCATTGAATGGGGTTTAGTGCCAGATGTGAATAAATAGTTAATTAGTTAAGGTGTTGGGGGTTAAGTGGATAGGGGCTTTGAGGATTATGGGATTTAGGGATTTGGGGTACATGGATTAAGGGTTAAGAGAATTAGGGATTAGGGTTTAAGGGATTAAGAGTCAAGAGATAAGGGATTTGGCTCTTATGGGTTATGTAGTTTAATGGTTAATGGATTAGGGATTATGGGCTAGGGGATTAATGTTTAAGTGCTTAGGGAATAGGGGTTTATGAATTAAGGGGATTAGGGATTATTGTTTAAGTGTTTAAGGGTTGATGTCTTGGGGGTTAGGGGATTTAGATATTTTGTGTTAATGGATTAGTGATTCACTAAAGTTGAGGGCTTAAGGTTTTAGGGATTAGGGCTTAAGGATTTAAGGGTCAATGGCTTAGGGGTTAGGGTTCAGGTCAAAATTTGACATGGTTAGATGAGACAATGCCTTGATGGTATGCAATATATGATATATGGTGCTAGGTACTGATGCTGAGATGAGAATGCACTCAACATCCTTACAGTGTGATCTACATCCAAGGACAATATATCATTAAGGACAACATCAATTGTCATAGCAGAAGGAAGTAGTGAAAGGAATCTGAATCAAATGGATGAAGATGAGGCTTGAACCTCATGATGATTGATTATCAAACTTGGACAACCAAGATGTTTTGATGTCCAAACTAGTCATTATGGTGGCAGAGAGGCACTATAGCCAAAATCCATGATGGCCCACCTGTGCTAGAGGGAAAATTTGAAGTGTAACCACTGTCTTTGTTACTCATCATTACAAGGGTTACAATACAAATGGTTGAAGGAGAAAGGTCACAGGGAAGGAAAAAGGGAAAGGGTCACATTGAACCTCATTAAATACTAAAATTGTACCAGAAGTAGCGTCAGATGTATCCAGATGATTGTAAATAGTTAATTAGTTGAGGTGTTGGGGGTTAAATGGATAGCGGATTTGAGGATTTAGGGATTTGGGTTACAGGGATTAAGGGTTAATGGATTAGGGGTTAGGGTTTAAGGTGTTAAGGGTCAAGAGCTAAGGGATTTGGCGCTTACGAGTTAGGTAGTTTAATGGTTAATGGATTAGGGATTATGGGCTAGAGGATTAATGTTTAAGTGCTTAGTGCA
Source organism: Picea engelmannii (assembly GCA_009831015.1). NCBI lineage: Eukaryota > Viridiplantae > Streptophyta > Pinopsida > Pinales > Pinaceae > Picea > Picea engelmannii. Next base: position 432,638 of record ML777070.1, on the reverse strand, counting down.
TAGGGGTTTATGGATTAAAGTATTAGGGATTAGTGATAAGTTTTTAAGGGTCGATGGCTTAGGGGTTAGGGGATTTAGGGCTTTTGTGTTAAGGGATTATTGATAAATTAAGCTTGAGGGCTTAAGGGTTAATTAGGGATTAGGGATTAACTAGGCTTTAAGGGTCAATGGATCAGGGGTTAGGGGAATTAGGTCTTTGTCAGAATTCTCTTGAAATTTCATGGAAACTCTTCCAACACGCCAATCACCAATGTCATCCACTGATGTTGTATGATGATCAGTGAATGGGGATAACGTTGAAATTTCTTCAAACTGTTACTACATACGTTGAAATTTCTTTGAACGCTCATCTGTAATGCCATCAACCGACCCGACACAATGAGTAGTGAATGGGGCCAATGTTGAAATTTCTTCAAAATGTGACTATATGCAATGAAATTTTACATGGTTAGACTAGGTGAATGAATTAATGGTATGGGAGGGTTTAATTAAGACTCAATGAAATCATTGAGATTGATTATTGATGTAATTTTGATATGAAATAGGAAATTAAAATTGAACTTTAATTTATTAAATTTTCACCTAATTCTGGGTGATTAAAATCTTTTATTTTTTTTAATTATTTTATGTTTAGTTCTTGATAAAACTTAATAAAAAATTTATGCCCAACATTAAAATGCAAACAATATAAAAATAATGAAGTTAACAAAGTTGCTTATTCAAATCATTCTGAGACACTTGCATATTTAATTAATATTTTATTAACTTTTGTGTCTTCATGAACATATGTTGATATAAAATGGATGGAAGAAGCATACAAGTAATCCTATTTTTTTTTGCCAACAATTCATACCATATCTTGAACACTTTAACAATATTTCAACAGGTGATTTGTATTGACACAAATAATATTGAACTATTTCAAAGACTAGGCCATAAGAATCATCATTTTTTAAACATGGATTACAAATAATTATGAAATCTAGAAGTCTTGGTCATTAACATCATTGTCTACAACAATGTCATCTAGTGTATCATTATCAATGTTCATATGATGTTTCAAGTAGTTAATATTATCATCATCCTCATCTTGACCTGCATCACCTTCATCGTCATTGAAATTTGACTGTAGATCATCCATATTGTTACTAGATGTGTTTGGATCATCATTTTGTATACCATCCATACTGTTGTCTTCCATAACATCATCTAAATTTGGATTGTTGTCTTCTTGTTCCTAAACATAACCGTCTTCAACATCATCATGGATGTTAAATTCTTCGATGTTCTCTAATCCATCTCTCTCATTTTGTTCGCCATCATTGTTTTTATCAGTATCCACTAATGAATCATCAAATACATGCCTTAGTCTTGGATCATAATGTATGACAAACAACCATTTCGGGTCCATAATATCTTCATAGAAAAATTCCTGCACATGAATGAGTACATACATATATTAGACGTATGTTATAACAATTTTATTTATTCATAAACACATGTATATATTCGTAATAAACAATGTATTAATACATTATTGATCACTACTGTGTATTGCAGTTTGAGTTAATGAAATACCTGCTCACAATGAATTGGTAGAACATAAGGCTCCTTATCCTCCAGTAGGAACCTTGAGGAATCTATAGAAAACAATCCACTATGGGTATCATGTCTTCGTGTCCTCTCAAATGCTTCATACCATCTACACTTAAAAATACAACATTTAAAAGAGCGATAATCCAACTGAATAATTTCTTGTATTTTCACAACATATTATAGATTTCCTTCAATAATATTCTTATCTTTTGAGCTTGATCGACTGGATTGCTTGAAGTCAACCATGATGCCACAATCGAAGGATCGTCTCTTTACATCTACATGTTCTACAAGATAATGTCAACCATATGCCCACATTGTTGGATATTTCCTTGCCTATGAAAGACCATTTATTTCAGTTAAAAAAAATAAAATGATGAATATTAAAATAATTAATAGTATCAAAACTGTAAGGAAACAACATTTTGTAAAATTCCAACCACACCTTTCTTTCACATCCTCTAGACATGTTGATTTCATCTTCTGTTATGTTTGATTCTATACCCGTGTCTTCTATTTGATTTTGAATTTGTTCAGTAACCCATTCTAGTGTGAAATTTTTTCCCCATTCCCCTTGTAGATCAGTAGGAAATGGGGTATTCCTTTGGTTTGATCTCTTAAATTGTTTCCTTGCTTCTAACACTAACTCTCTTTTTTTATCATACTAATTTCTACTTGAACACCATTAGATTGTGTTTTTTCTCAATCAATAATATCTGATGCTTGTTCTTCATCCCATAAGCGTGGCCCATCTTCAAAATCCTTATCAAGGAATTCACATAGGAAGAAAAATGCTTCATTCAATACATACCCTTCAACCATGCAACCCTATGGATGTGTCTTTTGTTGGACATATCTTTTTAGTGTTTTCATATATCTCTCAAAGAAAAACATCCACCTCATTTATACGAGACTCGCCAATTCAATGTCATCAACTAGTTGTACAAGTAAATGGACTTGTAGGTCCATGATGTTGGACATATTGTCATTGATGTCAACAGTCGATGTGATGATTTGTTGTTATAATAAATTATCATTGTGATTTACAATAGATGAGATTTTCATTGATGTCAACAACATATCAGTTAGCAGAAAATGTCAAACAATATGTAGAAATCGAAAGCGTAAGCTTAGGAGGAGGAGAAAATAGTACGCAGAGATCAAAGCTCGGAAGGAAAAGCATAAGCTCAGGGTGAGAAGCCTGAACAACCATTCGATCAAGAAATTGACCATGTTGATCGTCTCATATTATGAACGTCGGTCATATGAGTGACCGTGGGCTTGAGGACCATTGGAGGATCATGACCGTCAGATCTGCAAGTCAGATCAACGACAGGGATGAATTGCGGAGAGTGAAATAAGAATTAAACAACTCACTAGTTCTAACCATGTTAGTAGACCACATCAATAAGGACGTGTGGGAGATCTACATCAACAGACCACGTCAGCAAAGACATATGGCAGATCACGTCAACACGGACGTGTGGCAGACCACGTCAGCAAGGAAACATGGTAGACCACGTCAGCAAGTACACATGGCATAATCAGATGATGACATGTGTCAATAGGAAATTGGCTCGTGCCATGTCAACACATGATGTCAATAAGTTACGTCACTCCGGAAGAATTACTTCGGGAGTTTCACCATTAGAAAATGACAAAATCTTCGAAGTCCCGAAGGACAAAATCCTGAAGTAGACATGGTTCGTTCGATCTAAAGAAACACTTTGGGAGCATTCTCATCCATCGATCTACTACAGTGGAAGGATAACGTAATTTTAAATAGCCAAAGTCCTAGAGTAAATGGTGCCCATCCGTCACGATGCTTAATTAAGTCCTAGCCGTCCGATTAAACAATGAAAGGATGAGTGAAAGGATCAAATCTGACCATTGATTTGTTTCCGTGAAATAAACCGTCCGATCTGATTTGAAATTTTGAAAATTGTAAATCCCAAAGTTCTGAAGGGCGAAGTTTCGTCAGTCATCCATTTCATCAGAAGATTGAATCATGACCATTGATTTTATAAGAGCTCAAGCACTCGTTTGACCTAACGTTTGGTCACCATCGTTGGACATATGATATAAGAGATTTAAATGACAATACAATATTTCATTGTAATTGGTAAGCCTATGGTTTTGTAATGCTCGATCACATGTAATGGTTTGAAGGAAGAGCCTTCGTAGAATTTGGTTTATGTGAAAATAACATAGATTTAGGATTGAGCTTAAAGGATGAAATTGATCCATATGTGATCAATTTACGAAAAGCCTTCACAGTAAAAATAATAATCAATGATTATGGTTAAGTTAAACAAAGAGGTGCGATGGTTCAAAACCAAGGGACAAAGTGTATCACTCTCACACCATTTTGAAGAATATCTAAACGAGTAAGAGTGTTGAGAAGAAATGTGTCTCTGTAGTCCGAATTAGAGAATATTTTAAATCAGAGAAGTAGAGAGAGATGCAGTAAAGACTTGATACATAAGTTTGTCTAGATTCAAAAAATAAGGGTGGTTGTGTGGTGCAAGAGCAAGTTGGTGCCTGCAGAGGGAGTTGGTGCTTCCTTGTCAGTTGTAGCTGACTAAACAGGGGGTCATTGCCTCCTACCAGTTGATGTTGGTGAATAAGGGTGTGGGTGCATCCTGATCAATTAGTGTTGATAAAAAAGAAAGAATATCTTCCTTCTATGTAGCATGTAAAACAAATTTTGCAGTTAATAGAAAAGTGTTTGTGGTTTTTCCTAATTGTGTTCCACGATAAAATATTGTGTCAAAATTCTATTTGCCTAAATAAAAGAAAATTGATAAAATTATTGTGTCACTGATTCACCCCCACCTCTCAGTGACAGGATATGATCATTCAATTGGTATCAAAGCAGGTCTCTTCACAAAAGGTTTAAATCACTTGAAGAGGAATATACATCAGAATGGATCAACAATTGAAGATGTCATCAAACATCCCCCTATTTAATGGTGAATACTATGTCTTCTGAAGTGTTAGAATTAAAATCTATCTAATGTCCATTGGATTGGAAGTATGGACATTAGTTGAAAAGGGATATGATGTTCCAAAAGCCACACCCATAGAAGCATAAGACAAGAAAAAGTTTTGGGAACATGCCAAGGCCTTAAACACACTACAAGTTGGACTGAGCAAGAAAAGCCTTGCTAAGGTACTAAAATGTAATAATGCAAAACAACTCTGGGATAAATTGGAAACTATATATGAAGGAGATACCAAGGTTAAGAAGGCCAAACTCCAGACTCTCAAATTACAATATGAAGGCCTAAAAATGAAAGATGAGGAAAGTATCTCTGAGTACTTCGAAAGAGTCGATAATGTTATTAATTCAATCAGAGGATTATGAGTAGAAGTATAAAACAATGAGTTAGTTTAAAATATTCTAAGAACACTACCGATTATATACAATCCTAAAGTGTCCGCTCTTGAAGATAGAGAAAATCTAGATAAACTCACCATGGATGAATTGTATGGAATCCTCACAACCTATGAGTTAAGATTAGGTCATGAAAATCACTCACAAGGAGAGGCAGCGTTCAAGGTACTCAAGAAAAAAAATAATCAGAAGCATAAACTTCAATCTAGCCATGATGAAGAATTTGATGTGGAAGAAGCAAATTTCATTAAAAAACTTCAGAAAGGATCAAGGAAGTACAAAGGCAAGTTGCCTTCCAAATATTTTAATTGTGGCAAGGTTGGCCATTTTTCAGCCAAGTGTCCCTATCCCAAGGACGACCCTGAATACGAAGAAAACAAAATCAAACAGCACAAGAAAAAGGAAAAACCCAACTACAATAAAAAGTTTTACAAAGGGAAAAATAACTTTTACTCAAAAGAAGAAAACAACAGTTCATCAGAGCCTAGTGACAATGATGATGATGAAGTCCTTTTTCTAGGTATTGAAGAGTCTAATGATATAGAAGACATTAAACCTTAGAAAGAGTCAGAAGATGAAGCATAAGTTAATATGGAAGAATAACTTCTTAGTGCCTTGGATGAATTAAGAAAATACAAAACCAGATATAGACAGTTGAAAAGTTTTGTAGTTGAACAAAAGGAAAAACATGAACAAAAAGAAGAGGAGATTGAAAAATGCATGAGCAACCTGAAAAACCAAATCCTAGAAGCAAATAGGATCGAATAAAGTCTAGAAAAGTCTCTTAAAGAAAAAAAATAACCTACGAAAGAATGGAGGCATAAATAGTTCACCTAAGAAAAGAAGTAGATACAAAACTCATTCAAACAAGATATGAGAATAGCTCTAAAATATAGGATAAGATTATTACCACAAAAAGGGATTCAGGTAATAAAAATGGAATAGGTTATTCTCAAGAAAAAATCCAAGTCAACTAAAAATCTTATGCAGATGCTCTCCTCAGTACATTTAAGAAGAAAAACAAAGAGAAGACAAATAATGACCAGAACTCCAGAGGACTACTTCCACCCATCAAGAAGAAAAACAAGACAATACCAAAGAAGGTTTATCAAAACAGGTATCCTCGCATTTTCTTTGGTTATTGCTTTGCATGCTCTAATTTCAGACACAAAGCTATGAATTGTAGAGCACATAGAAGAAAATATCTAAAGGTTAAGAGCTATAACCTTAAAGATAAACAAGCAATAAATCGAGTTAAAAGGAGAAAGTATAACTCCTTTTCACCTCTCCAAGAAGGGGACCTAGAATGCTTAAGATGTCATAACTATGGACATAAGGCCATTAATTGCAGATTAATGGAAGTTTCAGAACAACCAAAGTTCATTAAAGAGCAAAAGAAACTTTGGAGAGAAAAAACATCAAAAAAGGAATGTCTTATTGCCTTAAAATCTCAAGATAAAGAAGACCTTTGGTATGTTGACAGTGGGTGCTCAAAACATATGATAGGTAACAAGGACAAGATTTTAGACTTAATGAAACAAAAGGGTAAAGTTACATTTGGTGACAATGCTTCAGGTAACATACTTGGGAAAGGTACTGTGAGTTTGGGAAAAGACAAAGCCAAAAATGTGCTGCTTGTTGAAAAACTGAAACCTAGTCTATTAAGTGTTAGCCAAACCTGTGATCAGGGGAACTTCTGCATATTTGATTCCCATAAATGTGAGATTAGGAGAAAATAAACGAGAAAATTAGTTGGTAATGCTCCTAGAACTCCCGAATATATATATATATATATATATATGTATATATATATATATATATATATATATATATA
>ML777070.1:353502-425761 GCA_009831015.1 Picea engelmannii | reverse complement strand
TAGATGCAAAATTGAATGAGGAATGCCATATAAATCTAGTAGATGAAAGTTGGCTATGGCATAGAAGGTTGGGGCACATTAGCTTTGACAATCTAGTAAAAGCCAACAATCTTGGTGCAGTAAGAAACTTGCCAAAGATCATAAAGCCCTCAAATACTATGTGTAGACATTGTCAACTAGGGAAGCAAACTAGAATAAGGTTCAAAGAAAAAGAATACACAACCTCAAAACCTTTAGAGCTTGTTCACACTGACCTATGTGGACCTACAAGGACCAAGAGTTTGCAAGGAGAGTCTTACTTTATGTTATTCATTGATGATTTTACTAGAATGGGTTGGATATGTTTTCTCAAAGAAAAATCAGAAGCACTTAACAAATTCAAAGCCTTTAAAACCCTTGTTGAAAATGAAAAGGAGACAAAAATAAAATGTCTTAGATCAGACAATGGTGTTGAGTTCACCTCAAAAGAGTTTGATCTCTTCTGTGAAATCCATGGAATAAAAAGACAATTCTCTACTACTAAAACACCTCAGCAAAACAAGATTGCTGAGAGAAAGAATAGAACAGTTCAGGAGGCTACAAGGACTATGCTTAATGAAGAAAAATTCTCTGATGGATATTGGAGGGAATATGTAAGCACAATGATATGCATATTGAACAGAGGTTAGCTCAGGGTTAATAGTGATAAAAATCCTTATGAACTATGGTTTGGAAGAGCTCCATCGGTAAAATACTTCAAGGTCTTTGGAAGTAAATGTTACATCAAAAGACTTGATGAGAATCTTGGAAAATTTGATGCCAGATCTGATGAAGGTATTTTTCTTGGATATGATTCTAATAAGAAAGCATACAGATGCTACAATATTAGATCACATAAGATTGTTGAGAGTGCAAATGTCAAGGTGGATGACCTAAAAATGTTAAGGATAAAAAATCAAGATACTATACTTGAAAGTGAAGATGAAGATGATGATGAGACAATTGGTACACAAGTAGAAGAAGTAGAAGAGAGTAAAAAAAGGGAAGATGATGATATGCGTACGAGTGAAGATGAAGAAGATATTCAAGAAGAGATAAGAGAGGAATTCCCAATAAGAGACACAACGACACCCTTAAGGATGACTCAAAAGAATCATCCCGAAGAACTGATTATTGGAGATATGAATGATGGAGTGCACACAAGAGGACAACTACTGTAGCAAAAATAAATAGCATTGTTGTCACATATTGAGCCCATCTCAATCAAATATGCATGTAAATATGAGAATTGGGTCAAAGCTATGCATGAAGAATTGGACCAAATTGAAAAAAAACAAACTTGGGAACTAGTTCCAAGACCAAAAAACAAAAATGTCATTGGAACTAAATGGGTGTATAAAAACAAAATGAATGGGAATGGGCAAGTAATCAAGAAAAACGCTAGATTGGTATGTAAAGGATATGCTCAAGTTGAAGGAGTAGAATATGAAGAAACCTTTGCACCTATGGCTAGATTAGAGGCAATTCAGATGTTCCTAGCTTTCTCCATCTATAGAAAATTTAAAGTATACCAAATGGATGTCAAGTCAACATTTCTCAATGGAAACTTAGAAGAGGAAGTCTATATTGAGAAACCAAAAGGATTTAAATTAACTAACAAAGGAGACTATGTCTGTAAACTAAATAAAGCACTCTATGGGCTAAAACAAGCACCTAGAGCATGGTATGCAAGGCTAGATTCTTATTTACAAAAACAAGGCCCCAAAAGGGGATCAATAGACAACAATCTTTATTGCAAAATTATTGGTAATAACATACTTATTGTGGAAGTATATGTTGATGATATTATATTTGGCAGTGATGATGAAAAAATGAGTAAGGAATTTGCTAGGTTGATGCAACAAGAATTTGAAATGTCCTTGCTTGGTGATTTGAATTTATTTCTTGTGATGCAGACCCCCTACCTCGGCAGGGTCCACTGACCTCCTGGTCTAAGGATCATTCTTAACTCTAATGAGATGGAAAAACTCTCTCAATTCCCTAATGGAATCCCATGAAAAAATCCACAGGTGCTTTACGACACTCCGCCTGGGTGACTAAGAACCAAGTGTGAGCCTCACCTCCCCGCAACCACAGGTTGTGACTGCACACCTACGTGAAAGGCGCGTCGCGATTTCATGTGTCGGGACTTTGTGAATGAGTCAAGCATAACTCCGCAACCCTCAAAATGTCAATAAGAGATTTAACAGTCCCTATATCCTCCCTTGGCCTCCATCCATGTGACCATTCACCATGACCCGGGGCTCAATTCTCAAGCGCGTCGAGATTTCGCATATCAGGAATTCCCGATGCGATTCACCTCTATTCTCCTGACTCCCGAAATGCCAATATTTTGGAGCACCAAATCAATGGTCCACAATCCCCAAAATCTAATGGCTCATCTCTCCTTTTCATGTATCGAGATTTCATGATTTCACGTATCGTGAAGTAGAAAGAATTTTCGCCTCTGTTTGCTCGATCCCCGATATATCGATATTTTTGAGCGTCAGATCAATGACTCATGACTCCCCATGATCTAACAACTTAAATCAATTTGGGATTTCACATTTCATGACTTTGGGAGTCTCCTTACTTCCATTCTCCCGATATCCGAAATCACGATGGCGCTAGATAGATGGTCCAGATATTTCCTTGGATCAACGTCTGTGATCAAGTCGGGATTTCATGTTTCACAGATTTGACTCTTATGGATTCCCTTCAACACTTAGCCGAATTCCAAATCTGTACACTCCTTGCACCAAATTCTTACGCAAGACTTGGTCCTTGCGGGTGATTGTGCAGACATTGCAGCAGTCACTTTGCTCTCCTTGCAAAGGGGAAGTTTCGTGCTATCTCTTCTGAGCTTCGAAATCGAAACAGATCCCGTCACACACTCCTTGTGTTATGTGTGCACACCTTGCACTCACTCAACATAAGAGAAACGATTGAAACTTATACTAACATTCACAGTTTCATCCATTCATAATGAAATTCATTCATTTGTGAAACCTCAATAATAGAGAATTGCAAACAATAATAGTACTATGCATTTGGGTCAATTTTCCTCTGTCATATTCATTCAAAAGTAAATGGCTATAGTTGATATCAAAACAATAACTCAAAACTTGAAAAAATTCTACTAACTCGCTGAAGCCTCATTTGGGCATACAAAATCTCTATTTATCTCAGAGGGTCCTTAGGTCCCCCCGACTACTCATCTACCTCATAAAATGAAAAAAAACTCTAACTGCTGCCTAAGTTCAGTTACATTCAAGACTCAAAATGAAAATCTCTGATCACTCATGATTATTTTCTCCCAAGCGTTTGATCTTCTTCCATTTTTTCCAATCAGATCCAAAAGATTCACAGTAACTCCCAGTGTTTGAGATTCCAAAATGATTCCTAGGCTCCGAGCTTTCCTGCCACACGTGCTTTCTGACGATGCTCCTGCATCATCTTGTATTACAAATAATACACTCCAAAAGAAGATTCTTTATCCATCAGTCTAAGTATGTTAAAGATATGCTTAAGAGATTCCAGTTACATGATTGCAAACCGGTTAGTACACCTATGACAGTTGGATGCAAACTAAGCAAGGATGATGAGTCCAAAGTTGTAGATCCAAAAAACTACAAATCAATTATTGGGAGTGTTGGAACAAATATTGAAATTTTTTCTTTCGGTAGCTTTGGAGGGAAAAATTCATAGTGTTTAACTACCGAAAGTGCAAACTTTCAGTAGCTTAAATCTTAGATTTTATATGCCCTTAGCTACCGAAAGTGCAAGTGGAAAAAAAAGGCCATCTGTCTGTCATGGAAAGTCACAAGACAACTCATACAAAACTCCAAGGAGAGAATCCATGGGAGTACCAGGGCCAAACACCCACGATATGAAACTAGTCGATCGAGACCAAGTGCTCAAGTGCCACACATTAAGCCACATGGAGGAAGAGCTCATGAGGAGGCACGAAAAGAACACAATACATGCCAAGAAAATCGATAGAAGAGTTATAACACCACGTTCTGTTTTCAAGATTTTGGCCATTGGAAGAATGTTAATGAGCCACTCCTCTTTTCCCTCGAAGCCCGAACGCCCAAAATCGGGGTTCCATCCTTAGACACAAAGCACAGATGGATTAAGGTTCCGGCCTCATGCATAAAACACCGATTAGAAGAACGTTCCACTTGCAAGATGAAATCAATATGAGTTAGCACAACATTCAGAGTTGTTATCGGACTAATCGGTAGGTGCGGCCACTAACAGATCTCCCTAGATCCACCTGGATCTAGAACAAAACAGGACAGGACACGACTCTTTCCCTAAGTTATGACCATTGAATTAGCTAGTAGGGAGGAACAAGTAACATACCTTTGTATCGCTTCCTAGGGTCTCTGTTGCTCCCGCTTCACTCTGGTGCTCTCATGAGGTCAAGACCAAGACAATACAAACCAACCAAAGTAAAGATAGCAAAATATATTCAATCATCAACTTATGTGATGATTAAGGAATTACACAATAAAGTAAGATTGACTTTATGGGAAAAGGACATGCCACTATATCATATTAATCGAAAGTAGAAGATACAACTTGATCGCCTTGATTTTGCAAGCTTCCTTTCGGTGGCTCTTGCCTCCAACACACACACACACTTGCTCGATCCTTGTATGAAGAAGATCAAATCCCTCTTGATAGACTTGCTAGAGTCTCCAAGTTCCTGTTTGAACTAGGTCTTTCGCACAATTCTTTCACCAATTCTCCAATGAATCTTGCTTAACCTTTTCCATGAGAATTCCATCAATATATAAGAGAGGATGAGATGGTTACTTGGATAAGAATGATCCCACAATATCAGGGAAACCAGTAAAGAGATAACCATTCGAATGCTAACCCATTCTCTAGAAGATTCCCTTCTAGAACCATCGAGACTTCATATTTTTCCAAGCTTTAGAACAAGTTCGCACCCTAGCTATGTAGCACGGTGCGAGAAGTTCGCACCCTAGCTTATGGCAGCCTGCAAGAATGGGTCATTCTCACACCCTAGGATATTAGCAACCTATAAAATCTCTTCAAAAATATGTTTTTTGGGAAGAGATGAATGTCACTTTTCTCAGGAGAAAGTTCTTATGAGGAGCCTGAGTACACCATCATCAATGCACCATCAAGATTGACCAAAATCATGGGTAACAGAATTCCCCCCAAAGTATGAGGCCGGAATTAGTGACAACCGAAAGACTTTGTAAACTGCATGTGTGTGTCAGAAACCAGGAGCGCACCTAATCGGAAACCTGTGAACAACCAAGCATCTGTAGAATATCATATATATTAATTCTGAGGTAGGCATTCCCATACTTAGATTACAGATGGATGACATTATAGACATAGGTCATGGCCACCAATCATACACTGTGGATCCATGCCATCAAATTATAGCATAGCCACTAGGAATACACTATGGATCTATGCAAGAAAAGTCAAACTGAGATGACATAGCTACGAGAAATACAAAGTGGATCTATGTGTCACAAATTATACATATTCCATCGCAACTTGGACAAAGAGATGATATCCAGGGTCTTCAATCTCATCGCCCAAAAGTATGAATCTAACCATGTGATTACATGTGTTGAAGTCGAACATGGTAGAAACCACTTGATTACCAGTTATTGATGAAACCGTTAACAAGTGCGAGGGAAATCATCATTAATGTCAATGACTCCCAAGGTACACTAGTAAAATCCATCAAGTGTGAATGAATGAGTTGAGGTTGAACATCCGATGGAATCTTTCGATCAGGGGTCAATGATGTAAACCCACTGTCGAAAGCGAGAAAACCTGCCATTGAGGCATGTAGGTTCCAAGGTACCAAGGAATTTCTAAGTCTTGTTTCTGGATAATGAGCTGAAGTCGACGGAACAAAACTTGTCACAGGAGGGCCTTGATGTATCCCCCATTAATGAAACGAAATGAGTAACAGATTTTGAAGGTGAAACAAAGTATGATGTAAGTTGGACTAGACATAGGGAAGGCTGACATGGAGAGAATGGAAAACTGCAGATGGCCGACTCAATAGAGGTTTCAGATGAACTTCTCTTGAACATATGAACAAAACAACCAATGATTTGGCAGCATTGACTTAGATACGACACAAGGTATGACCTTGTAGCAAATCGAATGAGAGACAAATGGATTTCCCAAACCAGCTTCAAATAATGAATAGGGGGTGTCATGTTCAAGAGCGACACTTACTGCCAATTAACGTGAATATGAGAACACATCCCTTTCCCAAATTTCCCCCCACCATTTCTGGAGAGTACCTCTTTATTTTTATGCAAGCTTGAGGAGGATAACATATGATTGTTGATATAAGCTTATCCTTTGGATAAGTCCTTCGAAGTATGTTTAACGAACCCTAGGAAGGAGTGGTTCGGTCCCATGATGGGTCTTTCTATGTTTGTTTAACGAGTCCAAAGATAGAAAACTTGAAGGTTTTTCAAGATTATAGAGTCTGGAAAAACACTTAAAAGGGAACTCTCTCAGTTCCTTTTTCATAAAATAGTCTGATGAGACCGAAAAAGAGATAAATTATCGCCCAACAGACGCTTTCTTCAAATACTTTATCGAGCGTGAAAATAGCAAGGTCGCTCGGCTATCTTTTCATGTTTAGAGAGTTTGAAAAGAGCTTAAAGATGACTCCAGGGGGGTTCCTTTTTCGTATAACCTTGTTGAGCCTGAAAAAGTGATAAAAGTGTGCTCGATCGCGTTCTCATGTATTTTCGAGCGTGAGAACGGACAAAGACCAAGCTCGAGGTTTTATACAAAAACCATAAAAAACAATCAAAACATGCGATGAAGAAGAAAAAATATGTCCGCATCCCTGTACATGAACATCGAAATCGTTACGCCTACACAAGTTTTACTCAAAAGGGCATTAGGGATTAGGTTTTAATAAATAAATAATTATAAAAATTCAATAACATGGTAAAAGTAAATATAAAGAAGTAAAAACTCTTTTTACCATATCATTTTAACTTTACCACTATTTGAGCCCAAAACCCCCTCTTTTACCCTTGAAATTTGGCATTAGATTGCGGGAGTTACAAGCATGCATTCGACGAACCGTCAGCAGAAGTGAGGTATGCACTTTGTCCTCTACCTTTTCATGGTTTAATTTTTCATTTTCATTGGAAAAAAACACCGTTTTGAGTTTGTTTTGGGGGTTATTATTGCGCTCATCCATTCTCATAGGTGAGCTACACGGGACCTGTGAGAATGGGTCTTTCTCGCAGGTGAGCCCAAAGGCACCTGCGAGAACCTCACACTATGCCTAAAGGGCACCTGCGAGAACCGCAAAGTGTAAAAGTTTTTTAAAATTTTGCTCAATGAAAAGATACCAAATGTTGAATAGAGTTATTAATCTTTTTCTTGTGCTTCTTATGAAGGTATTTGGCCATCACAATGGTTCTAGAATGGCACGAAAGGGAGCATGAAGAAGATAATGACATTGCCGGAAATCATCCGCCCACTGTTGTCGCTTTGCGAAATTGTGGTCTTCTGAAGTTCTTTCGTATCCCAGGCATGAGGGCCCAAGTCAGATTATTGAAGTACCTTGTGCATATGTGGGATCCCGATCAGTAAGTATTCCATGTAGGGGTCCACACATTGTCCTTGGATATTGAGGACATTTACTTCTTGACAGGACTGTCACGACGTGGGTATCACGTGAACCTAACTGGTAGCAGAGGTGGTGGGCTGCCTATGAGTGAAGACTGCCGCTTACACTGTGTTCCAGAGGCAGAGAGGAGCAAAGGGAAAGTAGCTATTTGGGGAGTGTAGGATTTGACCCTGTGTACTATTTTGTTTACCATTTCTCATATGGCTGGGAGCTCCGCTCACATGGCTCACCAGAGCTACTTTCAGTATGCTATAGAATGTACTGAGCCTCGGGTTTTTAACTGGGTAGATGCAATGCTTCGTAGCATGAAGAGGCAGTTGACCAAATGCAGGCGAGGTAACTTGAAGTAATTCGGGTATGGGTATTTGTTGGTGTCCTTCTTTCTCAAGAGGGTTCTATTACTGAGGCTGCAGGTTGAGTGGGATTTGCTGGCCCCAACAGATCCAAGAATGCCGAGATGGTGTCAGCTCATGGCCCGGCACGTAGCGGGACCAATTATCAAATATGATGATACCTTCTTTGACTGGTTGCAACCACAGATGCTGATGGTCGACGATTATGCTTATGCCGGGTTGGATTTTCAAGGAGATCTGGACTTGGTCCTGCCCAAGGGTGCTTAGTTGGGGGAACTTGGTAATAAGTACACATTTTTTTTCTTTTTAGATGTTTTTGTGAATTTTATCATATGCAAATGTTTTTATATGTTCATCCAAGGACTAAATACAAAATTCATTTTTGATGACACATATGTGGCACCTTACCAACCTCCTGGTACTTCTCCTATTCAGCGATGAAGAGAGGTGGTGCCAGTGCCACGATGGGACGTCGAGGATTATGAAGCGGTGGAACAAAACCTAGAGGGTTTGACAACAGATATTCCAGACATGCCTCTTGGAGAGGTTCCACAACGTTATCAGCATCATACAGTAGGAGTGTCAGAGTCCATTGGCCGACTACTTCATAGGGTTGCCCAGGCAGTCATGTGTTACCGTGAATGCTATCCATGATGTCACTTTGTAGAAGCTATGAGCTTCAATTTTTGACATTTTGGTCCTTGGACATAACTTTTTATGTAAAAATTCTTTTGATCGTTATATATACATATGGATTCTACCGGTTTATCTTGTATTGTGTGAAAATTGATGTGATTGATTTATAAATGATGCAAATGTCTGTCTAATACATAGTTAGCCAATGCATCAGTTAATGTATTTAGACATCTAGGAATATGTTCATATTCAATATAATCAAAATAACATTCCAAAAGGTGAATTCGTAAATACACTTGTAACAAAGTAGGACTTCGAATAGTATAGAAATTACTTAAATGTAGTACTACAAGCTGCGAATCGAGTCGCACAACCAAATGATGGATTCTAAGCGAGATAACATCAATCAACAATTCGATAACGACGCTATACTCTGAAATATTTTTGGTCGCACGGCCGAGACACACACCTCGTAAGGAGACAAGTTCATTTGTAGGGGCGTAAATTGCTCATGCAGCGGAAGCAATGTTCTAAGTACTATGGCTAGCGCCTTCAGCGAAGCCAATGTAGGGTAGCGAAGACTCTGACATCTGGAAATCAAACACAACATCACATAAGGGCAGAGACTGGATAACAACAAAAACAAGCTACGATAACACACAAGAAATATGATACAATAAAAATACAAGTACTCGTGCACAGGTGATTTTATGCATAGTACTTCTTTAAGTACAACCCATTCCTGGGTTCACTCAAAGGGATACCATCGTAATCTACTAACTCATAAGCCCCTTTTTCCAACACTCACTTAACGATATAAGGACCTTGCCACATGGCTTCGAATTTTTCAGCTCCTAGCATATCTTGATCTTGTTCATAGAGGAGAACGAGATCTCCTTCGGAGAAAACGTGAGGCTTGACATGTTTGTCATATTGGGCCTTGACACATTTTTTTTGGGTTTTTATGACTAGGGTAGCATCGCGTCGAGTTTTGTCTAATCGCATAAGATACAATAGATGTTCGTCCTCAGCATAAGTGTTTGGAAGGAGTTCAACAACTATTTTTAAAGAGGGTATCTCACATTCAATCGGGAGAATGCCTTCCAAACCATAGACTAACCGGAAAGGTGTAAACCCAGTAGCAGACTTGACGGATGTCCGGTAAGCCCATAATGCCGAAAATAACATTGTGTGCCAACTTGTTTTGTGAATCCCTATCATTCGTCGGAGCATAGTTATAAGAACTTTGTTAATTGCTTCGACTTGGCCGTTGGCTTGTGGGTAATAGGGCGTTGAGTTTTCATGGCGAAGACCCAACTTTTCAGTAAGTTCGGACATCATGAAGTTTCTAAAGTGGCTACCGTGATCAGTGACGATAGCCTAGGGGACACCAAAACGAGCTATGATGTGAATAAAAATAACTAATGCTGTGGTCTTTCCAGTGTTTTCAAATGTCGGCATCGCCTCGACCCATTTCATAAAGTAATCTACGACTACAATAATGTATCCATGCCCCCCAGTCGAGTGGGGGTGACATGTCATGAAATCGATGCCCCATTTCGCAAAGGGACCAACGGAGACCACAGGGTGAAGAGGAGCGAGATGTGATCGTATCTTGTTATTATAGGTCTGGAAAGCATGGCATTTTTGAACAACGATTATGTAGTCGTTAAATAAAGAAGGCCAAAAATACCCTGCTTGTAAGATCTTCTGGGCAGTAGCATACCCAGACATATGACCACCACAGGCTCCAGAATGGAAGTCATTCAAAGCTTTCTCAGCTTCGTCGAACGTGAGGCAACGTTGAAAAATGGAGTCAATCCCCTGATGATAAAGAGTATCCCTGAGGATAATATATTGACAGGCTTGGTAGCGTATTCGACATCGTTCAGTACTAGACAAAGTTGGTCGGAAAGTCCGGGTTTGGAGATATATGATGATATCACCATACCAAAGATCATCAGAGCTGATGAGGAAAATGGATTCATCGGGTAATGAATCAACTGCTACATTTTCCGTTATAGAATAGGGAAAGTTGCATATCAACTCAGCAAACACTAAGGACTTCTTGGACTTGGCGTGTTCGAATTCCAAGTCAAACTCCTAGAGTATCACAATCCATTTGGAGTATTTTCCCCCTAGCAATGGACGTCTGAGAATGTGTTGCATAGGGTTGCAGTTAGAAATCACTGTAGTTTTGTGCGAGAGGATATAGTGCTGGAAGTGTTGGATGGATTGGACGGCTGCCAAGGCCAGTTTTTTGACATGTAAATACTTGATTTCGGTAGGTGTTAGACTTCGACTCAAGTAGTAGATAACATGTTCGTCGTTAGCATCATCCTCTTGGATGAGAATGATACCAATGGTGAAATCCGAGGCTACAAGGTAAAGGAAATAATTGTGACTGTAATCAGGGGGAAAGAGAAGAGGAGCACGTGTTAGGGACAATTTCAAAGCTTCAAAAGCGTTGTTGGCGATGGTATCCCATACGAAATCAGACCCCTTTTTGAGGAGCCGCGTAAATCCACGAGTTATCTCGACATAATTCTGAATAAAACGACGAAGAAAGTTTGCTTTCCCCTCCAAACTTTGTAACTGGCGAAGTGTAGAAGGAGGAGAGAGATTAAGGATGGCCTCAACCTTTAAAGGATCTACCCTGATCCCTTGATGTGAAACAATAAAACCTAGAAGTCGGCCGGATTCCACGCAGAAAATGCACTTATGAGGATTCAAACGTATACGGTAGAACCGACAGTGGACGATGATCAACTCGACACATTGAATGAACGGGTAAATCGTCTAGATATGGTTGAACGATGTGCTTGATATCATGGAAAGCATAAGACATAGCGCATTGAAAAGTTACGCCAACGTTCTTGAGACCGAAGAGGAGTTTCTGATAGGCAAAAGTACCCCAAGGACAAATAAAAGCAGTCTCATGTTGATCCTCGGGAACAATGTTGATTTGATTATACTCGGAGAAACCATCCATCAGAGAGAAGATTTCACTTCCGGCACAATCGTCGACAATCTGATCGATGAAGGGGGTAGGAAAGTTGTCTTTCGGACAAGCTTTGTTGATATCCCTATAATCAACGCATACACGAATTGTGCCTTGTTTCTTATTGATCGAGACCAAATTGGAAACCCCGTCAGTGAGAGCCACCGGGTAAATAAAGTCGGCTTTGAGAAGTTTCTCGACTTCGAGCTTGATAGCAACCACTTTACGTGGGTGAACTGGATGAAGGCATTGCTGGATGGGTTTAGCGTCGGGGTATGTCTTGATCTCATGTATCACAATCTCGGGGTCGATACCTGACATTTCTTTGTAGCTCCAGGCGAAGATGTCACGAAACTCTTTGAAAAGGGACGCGTAAGTGATGATTTCATCAGAGGAAAACGAAGCTCCGATATGGACATTTTCGACAATCCCAGGTTTGACGGGTATGTCAAGGGGAATAGTGGGCGAGATATTGCTTAAGTTCCCTTCGGAAAACACATCGTGTGCGGACTCGGGAATGGTTGAGATGACGACAACGGTCGACGGGGTCGAGATCTGTTGGTAATTCTCAATGGTATGTTGCTCAAGGAAGAGGATGGAACGATGATGTCCATCATCCCAAGGGGTGTCCTCCATGACAGACATGATCATCTCGTCTGTGGGAAAAATGACATGGAAAGGATCTGAAGATAACTCACCAAGAGAGGGGGTAGAAGGGGTTTCCAATTGAATGGCTTGATAGGTGGATTTGACTGGACTTAACGACATTTTGTCATTGTAACGAAGATGATCTCCAGGGTCAGGTACTATCCATGGGTCGTGAGATGCAGGAAATTCATGAATCAAGGTGGATATCATGTTGATTGAAGCAACAGACGAGCGTGGAACATCGGGCGATGGAATGGGGAAAGTACCCATTAACGAAGAGTCTTTGAGAAGGCCCACACCGATGTTCTCATAACCTGGTGGGGTTTTAGCGATGAACGATACATTGCCAGTACGGGTATCGGAATTAAAGAAGTCTAATTGGTTAATGATGATGACCTTTCCTTGATGTGGGAAACGTACCACATGGAAAAGGGTCGATACAACTGCGTGCATGGAATCGATCTAGCTGCGACCAAGCAGAAGATTGTAATCAAGGGGAGCGTCAAAGACTTCCACTTTGAATTGGACCATTTTTCCTTCTAACATGATGGGCAACGAAGGAAGGACACCGTAGGGCTTAAAACTAGAGCCATTGAAGGCTTTGAGATTGTTCTGGGATTTGTTCAAAGAGGGAGAAACAATGGATTTCCAGCAAGTAAGAGACATGACACACATCGAGGCACCCTTGTTGATAACGGTTCAACAAATGTTTTTGTCAGAGACAATCACTTGGATATAGAACACGAGTTGAGGGAGTAACCTTGGAATGTGATCTTCCAAGTCAAAAATTATTAAATTCATATCCATCGGGTCGATTCCACCGATAGCTTTCAACAGTGCCTTCCGTTGTGTGGGAAAACTTTGAAGGACTTCGAGGGATGACATTGCAGAAGGTGCTTGGGCCAGATCTTCAACAATGCTGTAGTTCTGGGCAGCATGAGCATGAGGATTGAAAGCCAATTTTTGAATGACGCCCTTTGGGGGGGTCGAATAACTGTGTCGAGGCTCGATCATTCAAGATGAAGAGGACTGTTGGTAGGTGGAGTCGCTGGAGAGGGTTGTACCAATGAAGGAGGTAGGTCATCAACCTTCTCTTTAGAGGGAGAATAATCTTTGGCTCGAGTGGTGAGTGCAATTTCGTTCTGCTTTGAATCACCAGTACACATCAATACATAGAATGTAGTAGAAGATGAGGGTTGGTCATGAATGACCAATTGAGCTTGTTGTTGAGATGGGAAGGGTTGGGACAAAATGACTGAAGTAGGTGGTTTTGGAGCTCCTTGAAGGAACTCAGTGACCTCGGTGCATCGTGGACAATCCTTCGTGTAGTGATCATCACCACAGATAAGACAAGGGTATCGAGGTTTGCGCTTATCCCGATCATCAACAGGTATAGTTTTGGTTCGCTCTGCTTGAGAAGTATTTTTGTCCTCCTTATTCTTACCCCTTCCCTTTTTGGATTTGTTTTTACCGGCTGAGGTAGATTGAACTGCATTTACCTTAGAAGTCTTGCCGATGGGAGGGGCAAGAAACAGAGAATTTTGAACATTAGAAGAAGCAGGTTTGGGGTTGGTGCTTGAGGCCAAATGTGGTTGGGCATAGAAAGTGCCAATCACACCGTTGGCTGCATGAGAAGCAGTTGGAGTAGTTGAAGTGGCGGAAGTGGAAGGACGAGGTAAGTCAGGTAGTAAGTCGTAAAGGGTACCCGTTTGTGAGTAAACGAGGTCAAGGTATTGAGCACGACTTATGGCCTGCTCTTCTGTGACTACTCCTCCCATGGCGATGTCATGACCGATGTCATTCACAAATGATTTGGTGAACCACTTTTCCAGCAACTGATCGAGGAGTTCGAGTTTGATGAGACGTCATCTCCATCTCCACTCATGAATGTGATCAGATATATGAGTGGCCTTGTTTTGTTTGAAATAACTCAAAATCTCTGTCCCTGTTTCATAATGGATCGGTAACTAGTAGTGGGTGAGGAAGGCCATAGCTAGGGTGTTGAAGTTAGTGAAGAAACCTCGAGGTAATTCGATATACCACTTCGCAGCAGAACCTGTGAGGGTTCGTTGAAAAAGACGTAAACGAATATAGTCATCCATCAATGAGTTGGATGAACACCAGAGGTGAAAAGTCATAACGTGATTGTTTGGGTTCTCTCCCACTTTGTCGTCGAATTTAGGGATGTCCGATGGTAGCTTGGCTGGTATAGCAGGCCATTAGGGAGAGTGACGAATTGGATCATTTAAAATCCTTGACAAATCTGAAAGATCCAAAGTGGCCAAGAAGTGTAACTGTCTATTCACCTGCAGGTACTGGTGGCTTTAGGGAGGAAGCCCCATTGACAAACCAGTAGGACCATAAGCAGTGTACATATAACGTGAAGACCCAGGTAGATTCGGTGGTGGTTGGAGATGATAGTAGCTCATGGGATTGTATCCTTGAACAGGGACATGAGTTTGAGCATTCAAGCCCCAAATAGGATTGGACGTACTTGGATATGGTTGGCTTATACTAGGGGGTATCACAGATGAAGTCGAAAACTGCTGCCCCCCAGTCGATTGAGGAGGATGTTGTATCAGATGATTCCAATACTGGGCCAAGGACGAAGGTATGTTTTGTCCATAAGGTGGGGTTTGTCCTCCTAGCGAAGGTGGTGTTCCAATTGGGGGCAGCGTTCCAATTGTGGGGTGTGTTCCAATTGGGATTTGCGTTCCAATAGGAATTTGCCCACTAAGAGGGGGTTGAGTCATACCACCTTGATGAAATTGTCCACCAACGGGAATCTGGTAATTTGGTGTGAATGAGGGAATAGTGCCACTAGGATTAATACCGCTAGTGGAGGATGAGAAAGGTCCTCCAAAAGGAAATTGAAGGAGTGTCGGAATAAAATCAGGAAGAGAGTGCCCAAAAGAAGAGGGATCACTAGGAGAGCCAGATGGAGTTTGTGTAGGAGTGGGAATGGAAGCATTCAATGCATGGTATCTAGGTGGTAGTGTTGGGGTGACACTGGGCGTACGCAGTGTGCTGATGGGGGCAAGACTAATCACGGTAATCTCGATGTGAACACTCGTAGTATCTGTGTGATGGGCCATTTCGATAGGGATGGTCAAGATGTGGTCAGATCGCAGGGTGTCTGTACCAGGAAAATAATAGGCAGTAGTAAATGGTACTGTCTCTGGGCTAGAGATTTCGGAAATCACAGGTGAGATGATGGTTTCAATGCCTGATCCTGCACCAAAAAGGTCCCGTCTAAAAACACCCGTAGACCAGAAAGGATCTTGGCCTTCTATGTCTGGAAAGGGTCCAATCGGTGATCCAGAAGACACAACAACTAAGTCTCCGGAAGAATTCAGTCGCATAAATTGTCGCTCAGAATTGGGGTGAAGTCGAAAGTCCTCTCGAGTATTGGTAATTCGGAAATGTTCTAGAGAGTCAGTTCGTTCCACTTGTGGCATGGTAACATCTTGGACTTCACTCTATCGAGGAGAGCCCTCAAGTGAACTTGTAGGCAATGGTTGAGAACCTTCCAGATGCTCTGGAGATAAACCCTGCATTCTACGTGAACGACGTGGAGGAGCTATTGTAAACGAGTGACAAACTTACGAAGAAAATCGTATGGTCAACTTTGGTAAACAAACAACACATGCTAGTAAACAAAATCTAGGAAACAACACCAAGCAAACAAGACCTTCTAATTCCGAAGTCACTAGTTGGTGATGAAATCCAACATCACAACAACAAGATGAGAAGGGGCTGGGCTAGGGTGGAAAAGTTACGCCGATGACCTACTTAACGGACTTACACCTTGGTGCAAGCTCCCACACATAATCGTGGGTATACCCTCCAAGGAGCCCGAGTGAGTTTGGCCAACATCGATTCCAAGTACCATAAAGACTTGCCCCTTCATAGTCACCTTGTGTAATACCTTATAAATATAGGCCACTAAGGTTACCACCAACAACAATAAAGCCTGGGGGACAGTTGACAGTCCGATCCACACACAAGGGCAGGGTATCTAGCCCAAAATCAACTCAAAAGGCTTCCACTCATCATTGTGGGTATACATCCAAGTGACCCCCGTAATACATGCAATCTCTACACCGATATCAACAAAGCAGGGTGAGTAACTCTATCAATATCAATGCGACCTCATGTTTGACCCTTGTGTGAGAAGGGCTTCCTAGGACAAGATGTTGTAAATGGAATTTGACACTCCTTAACACAAGATGATATTGTGTGTTTTATTCTTTGGAGAGTGTATCTCTCTACCTATTCCAAAGCGCTAGCCTAGCTAAATGTTGGTGTAATAGAGCCCTGGAAAAGAGTTACTAGTTAAATTTTACAATTGCGCAGTGTTATTAAGGGTTGTTGTTACTCAAAGGAAACAGAGATGAAACTGATGTTGTATGAGACTCTGACCCAACATTGCATATATAGGAATGAAATATATCAATTTTGGTTCAATGAATCCTATGTACGGAAGGGAAAGAGAAGTTTTCCAGATCAATCTTGAACTATGATACACAATTTCCTTTAAAATGCAATTGCAACAACTCACGCAATAATAACAATTCTCTATTGTTCCTTTTTCAATAACTTCAACAATTGATTTTCAATACTTTCGAAGACTAAAATGATTTTGAAAGAAAAACGTTGTTCACTTTTCAAAAAGGACATACACCGTGAGGGTGAGAGTGAAGAAAACCAAAAACTAATGAACAAGCAATAGACAAAAACCCAAACCAATCTTTCAATGGAAACAAAAATAACAAGCAGACCAAACTAGTCTTTTCAATTGCATGAGAAAAGTGATCTTTCAAATAATGAGCAAATGAGAAAGAAAAAGAAGCTCAACTTTCAACCGATCACCAGTTCTTAACCAAACAAGTACACTCAGATTCCAAAATCAGAGAGTATATCTTTGCCGAGAAAAGTCAAGAAATGAAAGTCGAGAAAAATGGACAGGAAGAGCCTTTGATTTCCAAAGGCTGTTTGTGCACAAAATCTGAAGACAAGAAAACATCAACCAATGGTCCAAGAAGCTCTTTCCAGGCACCTATAATGATCTGGGCAGTTGAATATGCAAAAATCTCAAATCCAAAATTTTGAAAAGAGGGTTCGCAGGCTAACAATATTACATAGTGCGAGAATGGGTCATTCTCGCATGCCATCTTTGAGCAGAGTGCGAGAACCTCGAACTGGACCTAAAAGTAGAGTGCGAACTCAATATATTCTCACAGGCCACTGTGGAGTGCAGTGCGAGAATGTCTGAAACTAAACAAATTTTTGGAAAAAGACACAAAGTTTGAAGAGGCATCTGGACCCAGAGGGTCTATCAGGGTATCTTGAAGACTCAGAGATTGATATGAATGGTGAAAGGTAAGACAAGAGAAAATGTCCAAGGAAAAACACCAAAAACCACAACGAAAATGGGTTCCTCCTCAGTATGGTTGCCAATTTTGTTATTGGACTAATCGGTAGGTGTGGACACTAACAGATCTCCCTAGATCCACTTGGATCTAGAACAAAATAGGACAGGACATGACTCTTTCCCTAAGTTATGACCATTCAATTAGCTGGTAGGGAGGAACAAGTAACATACCTTTGTATCGCTTCCTAGGGTCTCTGTTGCTCCCGCTTCGCTCCGGTGCTCTCGTGAGGTCAAGACCAAGACAACACAAACCAACCAAAGTGAATATAGAAAAATATATTCAATTGTCAACTTATGTGTATGATCAAGGAATTACACAATAAAGTAAGAATGACTTTATGGGAAAAGGACATGCCACTGCATCATATTAATCGAAAGTAGAAGATACAACCTGATCGCCTTGATGTTGCAAGCTTCCTTTCGGTGGCTCTTGGCTCCAACACACACACTTGCTCGATCCTTGTATGAAGAAGATCAAATCCCTCTTGATAGACTTGCTAGAGTCTCCAAGCTCCTGTTTGAACTAGGTCCTTCACACAATTCTTTCACCAATTCTCCAACGAATCTTGCTTAACCTTTTCCATGAGAATTCCTTCAATATATAGGAGAGGATGAGATGGTTACTTGGATAAGAATGATCCCACAATATCAGGGAAACCAGTAAAGAGATAACCATTTGAATGCCAACCCATTCTCTAGAAGATTCCCTTCTAGAACCATCGAGACTTCATCTTTTTCCAAGATTTAGAACAAGTTCGCACCCTAGCTATGTAGCACAGTGCAAGAAGTTCGCACCCTAGCTTAAGGCAGCCTGCGAGAATGGGTCATTCTCGCACCCTAGGATATTAGCAACCCGCGAACTCTCTTCAAAAATATGTTTTCTAGGAAGAGATGAATGTCACTTTTCTCAGGAGAAAGTTCTTATGAGGAGCCTGAGTACACCATCATCAATACACCATCAAGATTGACCAAAATCATGGGTAACAAGAGTCCCAACGCATACTTGTTCATGATTTGATGGTCATTTCAACTCTGTACAGGAAATATGCACGAGATACCTGGAAGGCAGAGGAGGAAACAACAACCACTTGTCAAAAATCGCTTGAGAGGATTTTCGGTAGCTTACTCAACCCTGAAAACACGTTGTTAGTTGTCGAAATTTCAGGCTTTCGATACTAAGACGCCCCTGTTTTCGGTCTGTTAACTACCAAAATCACAGGTTTTTCTAGTGATAAACTGCCTTAGAAAAACTCAATTTTCTCAGCTGTGAAGAGGTCATTTTACGCGCTCAAATAGCCGATTGAGATCTAGAAGTCATAAGATTTACATTGGTACTTTCAGATATGTATTTGGAGCTCGAGAAGGCAGCCAAAGGTTCCCCACAAGATGGTGTTTCATTTTTTGAGCAGACATGGCCCATAAATGTAGGAACACACCCAAATTTCAGTTAAATAACTGCCATTTCATTTCTCATGACTCTTAGTCGTTTTGAGGTCGTTTCTCATCTGTTACATGTTGGAGGCTTATGAAGGGAGAAGAAAACTTATATATGGTATATCTCTTTGATGATAAATGAGGGGGGGGAACAATCCGAGAGCCTTTTGGAGGCTGGGTTTGTAATGTATTTTCTTTCAACAAATATAGAACAGAAAGAAAATAGATTCTATGCCTCGTCAATGTCTAATTCTATCTTTTCCTGTATTGTTTTTCTCAAGTTTACATTCATTCATTTTTCCTTGTTTTCCATATTTAACTTGTAATGGCTCCAATTCAGTAATACCTCTGCTATAGTCATTTATTGGGCACCCTGTTAGGTTCAACTTTTCCTTTGTTTATGCTGTGAGAAAAACAAGATTTGTAGCTTGACTGTTGCTGCCTATATTACAAGTTATATATATGCATGTTTGTCTCTCAAATTTATTTTTCATTTCTCTATTGAGATAAATATTAGACTTATCAGAATTAGATACCTAACTCTTTGTTTCAGTCTCCTTCATCGCCTATCTACTATCCATCTTCCTTATTTTAATTAAATTAGGCAAACGAGGTCATGCCTCTTCGTTTCTGATCTATAAATGAGTGAAAGGCCTGCTTTAGACCTATTTCTAGAAGCCTCATATGACTAATCAATCACAAATTATTACTTCATTTAAAATGTGTTAAGGCTTGGCTCTATTACATCCTAGAGTCAACTCTTGCGACAACATTTTCTGGTGCCATTGTCGTGGGCAGAGGAACGAAGTTATCTTCCCTGTGATACGACAAAAATTTCAGATCTATCTCTTGATGGTGAACAAGGGATAGGCATTCAATTGGTTGTGATCATTCACCTGGTGACTCCTTGGTTCGAAGACTCTACATGATTCACTGGTGACTCCACTAGTCTCAAAATGTCGAGTTCATTTGCTGCTCGGATTGCTGCAAGGTTTTCTCCTTTGGACTTTACAAATGTTTATGGTTTTCCAAACACTGTTCCAGACATTAAAATTTGGGAATATGTCCTTCTTAAATTTCGAGAATATGCGGACGACAATCCTTCTCAACACTTGTTTGAATTCCACAAGCTCATGGATGAATTAAATGTACATCATGAAGATGTCCTCATGAAACTGTTTATGTTTTCGTTGGAAAGAGATGCTAGACTCTAGTATAAATCTTTACCCCATTCTAGTATTCCTTCATTGAAATATTTTCACACACTTTTTCATCAACATTGTAAGAGGATATATTCAACTGGAATCCTTTTTGAAGATTGTTGTAATATAGAATTCATAAGACAAAAAGATCAAACAAATCCTCTTGAAGAGGAGGAAGAAATATCATAAATTTCTCAAGTTGATGAAGATGATCAGTATGAGGGAGAGTTGGCTAATAAAGAAGCAGGATATGATAGCTCTTGAGATCATATTCAAGAAGAAGATATTCAACATCATGGTCAACTTGTAGAAGAGAAAGAAAACAATAGTTACTTGATCCATAAATTGCATAGACCACCTCCTCCTTTAATAGAAGAAGAGATAGATCTGCTCCTGAATAGTTACGTTGCAGCCCCTGCTTACACAGATCTACAACATCCACACAGTCCTGAATATGTGAGTGAAACTTCTTCTATTATTAATGCAAATATGATTTTAAATGATTTCAGCCATGAAACTATACAAGAAGTCAGTGAACCTATTTATGATGATGATTCCTTGCCAGGAGATAAGCTTGTAGACTATGTTTTGTTTCATGAAAAAGATGTGTCTGCCATGTTTAACAATCCTGAAGAATGTTTGGTGTTCGAGAATGATTTAGATTTTGATGTGGAGGAGTATAAATCTGAGATAGAAAGCATGACAAAGAAATGATCAGATTTGCTCATAGTTGATACCTCGAGTATTTTTTTGATTGATAACACTTCAGATTTATCTTCAGCACCCAGATATGATGTGTACATCGATGATTATAAGATCATTTCCTTTGAATAGTTTGTTGCAGGTTTTTCATGGAGGAAGGATGATCTTCAACCATAATTCAACCATCTTCATGAGCATACCAGATCAGATGATTTTGAGCACAATGATGTAGAACAAACAATCCTAGAGGCAATTTGTTATTTAAAACCTCAGGACCATGCATTTTTTCATGATCCTTTTGCTGACCTTTTAGATTCATTTAATGGAGGAGTATGCTATGTCATGGATATTTTGTCACAGGAATTGAGGAAAAGTTTGAACATTCATGATCAACAACATGTCAGATGGGAGTTCTCAGTTTCCTTTTTCAGCATGCTCAAAGAAAGTGTGAGCAGATTTCAAATAAGTAGACAGTTATTGGATTGGCTTCACTAGCATTTTCGTATCATTTGATTCAGTGGGAATTTTTCAGTAGTTAGAGTAGGTGATGTATATAAATAAGCTCAAATTTGAGCATTAGAGTACAATAGTGGTTTTTAGTATGTTTCCAATTCAGTTTGGCATCCAATATATTGGTTTTGTTTTAAATCATTATGACTCCATATCCCAATAAATGCATAAGCGGTTTTTGTTTCGGAAAGGTGCAAGTAAAGTGACAGGGTTCAGAGTTTGATAAGGATGATTTCAGGTCGCCCAATGGATGAAGGCATGTGGTATACTATTCTTGGAACTTTGTAGGAAAGAACCATCCCTAGATGGAGCCTATGTTGGAACAAATATTGAAATTTTGGCTTTCGGTAGCTTAGGAGGGAAAAATTCATAGCGTTTAGTTACCGAAAGTGAAGACTTTCGGTAGCTTAAATCTCAAATTTTATACGCCTTTAGCTATCGAAAGTGCAGGTGGAAAAAAAAAGGCCATCTGTCTGTCATGCCAAGTCACAAGAAAACTCATACAAAACTCGAAGGAGAGAATTGATGGGAGTACCAGGGCCAAACACCCACGATATGACACCATTCGGCCGAGACCAAGTGCTCAAGCGCCACATATTAAGCCACATCGAGGAAGAGCTCATGAGGAGGCATGAAAAGAATGCAATACATGACAAGAAAATTGCTAGAAGGGTTATAACACCACGTTCCATTTTTGGGATTTTGACCTTCAAAAGAATGTTAATGAGCCACTCCTCTTTTCCCCTGAAGCCTGAAGGCCCGAAATTGGGGTTCCAACCTTACACACAAAACATAGATGGATTAAGGTTCCAAACTCATGCATAAAATGTCGATTAGAAGAATGGTCCACCTGCAAAATGAAAGCAATACGAGTTAACACAACATGCATAATCCCAACGCATACCTGTTCACGATTTGATGGTCGTTTCAACTCTCTGAAGGAGATATGCACGAGATACCTGGAAGGCATAGGAGGAAACAATATCCACTTGTCAAAAATCGCTTGCTAGGATTTTTGGTACCTTACTCGACCCTGAAAACACGTTAGATGCCAAAATTTCAGGCTTTCGGTACTAAGACGCCCCTATTTTTGGCCTGTTAGCTACTGAAATCATAGGGTTTTCTAGTGATAAACTGCCTCAGAAAAACTCAATATTCTCAGCCGTGGAGAGGTCATTTTACGCGCTCAAATAGTCGATTGACATCTAGAAGTCATAATATTTCCAATGGTACTTTAAAATATGCATTTGGAGCTCGAGAAGGTAGACAAAAGTGCCCCGCAAGACGGTGTTTTGTTTTTTGAGCAGACATGGCCCAAAAATGTAGGAACGCACCTAGATTTTAGTTAAATAACTGCCAGTTCATTTCTCACGACTCTTAGTCGGTTTTGAGGTCATTTCTCATATGTTACACACTATAGGATTACGAAGGGAGAAGAAAACTTATATATGGTATATCTCTTTGATGAGAAATGAGGGGGGGGAAACAACTCGAGAGCCTTTTGGAGGCTGGGTTTGTAATGCAATTTATTTCAGCAAATATAGAACAGAATGAAAAGAGATTCTATACCTCGTCAATGTATAATTCTGTCTTTTCTTGTATTGTTTTTCTCAGGTTTACATTCACTCATTTTCCCTTCTTTTACATTTTTAACTTGTAATGGCTCCAATTCTGTAATACCTCTGCTGTAGTCATTTATTGGGTAGCCTGTTAGGTTCAACTTTTCCTCTGTTTATGCTGTGAGCAAAACAAGACCTGTAGCTTGACTGTTTCTGCCTAGATTACAAGTTATATATATGCATGTTTTTATCTCAAATTTATTTTTCATTCCTCTGTTGAGATTAAGATTAGACTTATTAGAATTAGATACCTAACTCTTTGTTTTAGTCTCCTTCACCCCCTATCTTCTACCCATCTTCCTTATTTTAATTAAATTAGGAAAATGAGGTCATGCCTCTTCATTTATGATCAATCACAAATTATTACTTCATTTAAAATGTGCTAAGGCTTGGCTCTATTACAACCTAGAGTCAAGTCTTGTGACAACAGGGAGTTTTCTCTATGTAACAACTTCTAGACCTGATGTCAAGCAAGCTGTTGGGATGGTGGCTAGATGTTGATTGGGAAGGTAGTGTAGATGGCAGAAAAATTACAGGTCGAGGAGCATTCTTTTTGGGAGAATCATTGGTAGCTTGGATAAGCAAGAAATAATCCTCAATTTCATTGTCTAGCACCGAAGATGAGTATATTGTAGCAATAGAATGCTGCACACAAGTGGAATGGATGAAAAAAACCATACAAGACATCAAAATAGTATTTGAAGAACCTACTATTATCCACTGTGATAATACAATCAGTACAAGTCTCTCCAAGAATCCTGTGCAACACTCAAAATCGAAACACATTCCCATAAAGTACCACTATCTAAGAGATCGGGCTGAAAATAAGAACATCATTTTGGAATATGTTCCAACACAAGAATAGGTGGTAGATATTTTCACAAAACCATTAAGCAAATATGTATTTGAATATCTCAAGAAAAAATTGGGAGTAATCCTTCTTTCAACCTAAATCTGTCAAAATAAATAAAAAAGCGTCAATTGGCACAAAATCAGGGGGAGACAATAATCAATGTCAGAAGGAGTCATTCAATTATGACAGGAAAAGTGTGATTGCAGGAGGAGTTACCAATGGCCAAGACTATGATAAGAAGTATTGAGACAAATAGATCATAGGAGGAGAAACCCTTTTCCATTGATGTCAAAGGGGGAGAGTAACTTCAGAGGAGAGAAGCATCATCACAGGGGGATATTGTGTATGAAGTTTGTGAGTTGCCATCAATGACAAAGGGGGTGATTGTTGGACATATTGTCATTGATGTCAATAGTCGATGTGATGATTTTTTTTTATGATGAATTGTCATTGTGATTTACCATAGATGAGATTTTCATTGATGTCAACAGTATATCAGTTAGCAGAAAATGTCAAACAGTTTGCATAAATCGAAAGCGTAAGCTCAGAAGGAGGAGCGAACAGTATGCAGAGATCAAAGCTTGGAAGGAAATGCATAGGCTTAGGGTGAGAAGCCTCAACAACTGTCCAATCAATAAATTTACCGTGTTGATCGTCTCATATTACAAACGTCGGTTATATGAGTGACCGTGGGCTTGAGGACCATTGGAGGATCGTGACCGTTGGATCTGCATGTCAGATCAACGACAAGGATGAATTGCGGAGAGAGAAAGAAGAATTAAACAACTCGCTAGTTCTAATCCCGCAATTGGTCAAATCGTCAGATCTCATAGACCCAAATATCGACGACTGTGGTTGATCTGCCCAACGAACAGATTAATTCGGATTAAGTCATGACCGTCGGATGCGCAATCACTAGATCAATGACCGGGATAGATTGCGGAGATAGAAAGGAGAATTAAATATCGTGCTATTTCCAATCCCGCAATTAGTCAAGACCGTCAGATATTATAGCCTCGAATATCGACGATTATGGTTGACTCACCAACAATGCACAACTTAAAATTGTGGATTTTTGGTGACGAGTTAAATCACTCACAATTTGTTGTTTCACAACCATCCTTGATCCTGGATCTGCTTCAAGAGTCTTCATAACCATTGGATCACTTTAAAGTGGAAGGATAGGATAAGCGGGGAAAAAGTTGAGAATTCAATTATTCGAATACCAGTCAGCCGTTGGATCACTTTTTAGTGGAGGGACAGAATAAACTCAAAGATCCAAGATCTTGATTATCCGAATTCCCATCAGCCGTCGGATTAAAATTAAGTGAAAGGATGGGATAAGAAGAAAGGTTGAGTTCTCGATTATCCGAATACCTGTAATTCGTCAGATCATTCTAAATATGTGAGGAGGTTAAGCTTTGGAAAAATGTGACTTCAAAATTTTAAGTTTGAGATTTGCAATTCTCGAAGCCCGGAGACCCAGAGAGCCGAAATAAATTCTCTACCACCGGATCATCCGAAGTAAGCCTCAACTGTCTAATTCAAGAGGACATGTGGTAGATCACGTTAGCAGTCCACATCATCAAGGACATGTGGGAGATCTACGTCAACAGACCACGTCAACAAAGACATATGGCAGATCACGTCAGCAAGAATGTGTGGCAGACCACGTCAGCAAGGACGTGTGGCAGACCACATCAACAAGGACACATGGTGGACCATGTCAGCAAGTACACATGGCATAATCAGATGATGACATGTGTCAAGATGAAATTGTCTCATGCCATGTCAACACATGATGTCAATAAGTTACGTCACACCGGAAGAATTACTTCGGGAGTTTCACCACTAGCAAATGACAAAAGCTCCGATGTCCCGAAGGACAAAATCCCGAAGTAGACATGGTTCATCCAATATAAAGAAACACTTCAAGAGCATCCTCATCTGTTGATCTACTACAGTGGAAGGATAATGTAAGTTGAAATAGCCAAAGTCCCGGAGTAAATGGTGGCCATCCATCATGATGCTTGATTAAGTCCTAGCCATCAGATTAAATAATGAAAGGATGAGTGTAAGGATCAAATCTGACCATTGATTTGTTTTCATGAAATAAACCGTCTGATCTTATTCGAAAGTTTGAAAAGTTGAAATCCCGAAGTTTCGAAGGGTGAAGTTCCGTCAGCAGTCCATCTCATCAGAATATTGAATCATGACCATTGATTTGATAAGTTCTCAAGCACTCCTTTGGCCTAGACTTTGGTCACCGCCATTGGGCATATGATATAAGAGATTTAAATGAAAATATAATATGTCGCTGTAATTGGTAAGCCCATGGTTCTGTAACGCTCGGTCACATGTAATGGTTTGAAGGAAGTGCCTCCGAAAAATTCAGTTTCCGTGAAAATAACAGAGAATTGAGATCGAGTTTAAAGGATGAAATTGATCCATATGTGATCAATTTAATAAAATCCTTCATAGTAAAAATAATAATCAATGATTATGGTTAATTTAAACAAAGAGGTGTGATGGCTTAAAACCAAGGGACACAGTGTATCACTCTCACACCATTTTGAAGAATATATAAATGAGGAAGAGTGTTGAGAAGAAATGTGTGTCTGCAGTCTGAATCAAAGAATATATTAAATTAGACAAGTAGAGAGAGATGCAGGAAAGACTTGATACAAAAGTTTGTCCAGATTTAAAAAATAAGGGTGGTTGGGTGGTGCAAGGGCAAGTTGGTGCCTGCATAGGGAGTTGGTGCTTCCTTGTCAGTTGTAGCTAACTAAACAGGGGATTGTTGCCTCCTACCAGTTGGTGCTGGTGAAGAAGGGTGTGGGTGCATCCTGATCAGTTGGTGCTGATCGAAAAGGAAGAATATCTTCCTTCTATGTAACATGTAAAACAATTTTTTCAGTTAATAGAAGAGCGTTTTTGGTTTTTCCCTATTGGGTTCCACGATAAAATATTGTGTTAAGATTTTGTTTGCATAAATAAAAGAAAATTGATAAAATTATTGTGTCACTGATTCACCCACCCCTCTCAGTGACAGGATCTAATCCTTCACATGAAACTTGTAGGGAGATCCTTCTCAAATACACATACAATTTCTGAAATTTTCTTCTTCCATTTTGGCACTTCACATTCGTGGATCTCCTTGGATGCCACCCACCTAATATAAGAATAGTAAATTAGTATGGACCTTTAGGAAAAAATTAAAATGAAACACAATATATCTATGTCTCTCACACATGAACATCCCATACCACATACCTTTCAAATGTTGACAATTCACTTATGGCATTCCTCAAGTCAACGGTAAGACATGAATCCCCCCTAATTGTCAATGGAATGATATGTTGTCAAACACATTTATAAAAGTTTATTAATTATTTTTGTCACACAATAGAATATCAGGATATCTAAATGATGATATATAATAGCTTCATAAAATGATGAAAATCATGTGTTTTAAATCATGTGATATGTCCATCAATTGTAAAAGATTTAACTGATGATGACTCATAGCCAGTAGGTGTCCTTATTGAAGGTATGCCAATTTTTAGTTGGTCTAGCTCTTTCTTTTTCAAAATCCATGGAGCTTCTTCATATGATTCATTTTCCCTGGTTTGGAACAAATGTTTTCTATCTAATTTGGTACGCGAAAGAGAAATATCTCTCCTCGAAGACAAGGTGTCCTTCTCTATTCCTAATATATGTCAAAATATTGAATCTAGGACATTTTTGAAGATGCACATAGGATATAATAGGCGAGATATTAATATACCCTTCCAATAAGGGAGATCATAAAATATGGATTTCCTTTTCTTCCCTTTTGGCATCTTAATTACAACTTGTTTCGATTCTTCAATAGAATCACCCCCATCAAAAAAATCCTGCCATGCTTTCAATTCAGCATATTCATACTCTTAATCCAATCAACTGGACCCATAATCATAGGAGGGCCTCTATTTTCAACTTTTCCATCAAATTGATTCTTATGGCGGATTCTAATCCTATGATTTGGTGGTAGAAAAACCTTGTTGTTTGCATAAATAAATTTATGTAGATCTTTAGAATACCGCCCTTGAAATTGTTCTGCACATCTTGGACATGAAAATATCCCCTTTGTTTGAATCCCTTCATTTCAACAAGTAAGGTTAATAACATAAAAATAATAGTATAATGTTGAGTATGAGCTAGGATGAAAATAATTTATTAGTGTAAATACGTAAAAACATTTGTCTTACCAGAACAAACACCAAGTCCTGGGAAATCATAGATCAAGCTTTCCCTCAAGGTTAACCACCATCAATCAATTTAGTAGGGGAGATCATAGATCAAGCTTTCCCTCAAGGTTAGAGTCTCCATTGGGCATTTTGTCTTCATGCAAGAACCTATAAAACCTAGGAAGGAAACCATGGCTACTTTATTGACGAGGGAGAAAGACCCACACCATCCTTGTCATTGGAAACAAGAGAATCATGAAGGTCACATGTAAGGCATGTAAGTTACACCTCATTACAAGTGGATGAAGAAGAATCAAAGCCCAACAAAAGGAAATTACAAAGAGTCACCTCAATTGATTATATGGATCAATCAACACTAAATTGGGTGCCATTAGCACCGGATTTAGCACCATCCAGTGGACAAAATGCAATCAACTTGGGGTGCTAAATCTGATGCTAATGGCACACAATTTAGAGCTGAATAGTAAAGGAAAAAGAAAATTAATAATAGATCCTGTGCATAACACAAAATTCATTATTCACGATTTGGATAACATGAAATTAAAGAAAACATTTATGCAATAAAGCACACGCCCACCCAAAAGAAAGATTTTTTGGATTCATGAATCTCCATTCACAATTTTAGATCCCACGCGCACCCAAAAGAAAGCGTTTGTGCATTCTCGAATCTCCATTCATGATTTTATATCCCATGTGCACCCAAAAGCAAGCATGTACACCAATGTGTGGGTAATCTCATGTCCTCGTGCATTGTAAGAAAAATCTCTCACCCAAAATAACCACCTAGAGAAAAGGCAGGGGAAATCGTGGGAAGATCCTCACTCGCAGAGACAGAGGCAGTTGATCGAAGAAAAGGAACAATAAGAAGGCAGGGGAAAGCGTGGGAAGATCCTCACCCGTAGAGACAAAGGCAGTTGATCGACACAAAGGAACAGTAAGAAAACTCGTTGATGATCTATATCCACCCATAGATGATGAACAATAAGGAATAGTAAGAAAGAACCACCCACATATGATCTATATCCACTTGATCTCGTTGACCCGTAACCAATTGAGTGATCTATAAGGCAAGGGGAAAGCATGGGAAGATCCTCACCTACAAAGACACAAGCAGTTGATCGATGCAAAGGAACAATAAGAAAGCCCATTGATGATCTATATCCACATGCAGATGATGAACAATAAGGAGCAATAAAAAATAAACACCCATAGATGATATATCCACTTGATCTCGTTAACCTGTAGCCAATTGAGTGATCTATAATCCCACTGGTTGTTTCAACACATACAGAGCAAAGAGAGGGATTTCCCACAGTCTGGAGGAAAACAATTCGCCCTAGGACGTAAAAAAATGTCAAGAAGTAGAGGGAAATGAGCAAAGGGATTTGTTTCTTGCCACAATGAGGTATTTCATACTTAATTTACAGATTTTTGCATGTTTCCATTGCTTGTTTGAATTTTATTTTTTAGTTTTTTATTTCTAAATTATAAAAGAAGAAATTTCCTCTCTCTATATAGGGTTTATTGTTTTTATTTTTAAATTTAAAATAAGAAATTTATTGTACATATATAGGGACATGACCCAAGGAAACTAAAAGAGGCAATGGCTTCTATATTGGGGGTAGAAGCAGTGAAGAAACTAGAAGGTATGGACTTGTCCATGCTTTCCAAATATGTGGAAGAATGATATACTAAAGGCACTGAAACAGTCCAACCAAACCAAACCTCTCAAGGGAATAGATTGATTCCCCATCAATTCCTGGATCATGCAAAAGATCAAGGAGAAATTCAATCTCAATAACCTCTAAGAATGTGGAACAGGGAGTGGAGACGTCCAATGTACTAGCCACTCCCGGGTCACATATTTCTTCCACCACCAGTACATGTTATGCATATTTCATTGGTACATACGAAACCAAGGTAGAATATGATGTTGTTTCCGGGAATATCAAAATGATAGATGTCGAGAAATTTTTCATGCGTAGGTTGAAGGAATCATGCCTTCAACGCTTCAAAGAGAATCTACATCTTCCATTCTCAAAGATACCCTTGCACCTTCAAAAATTAATCATGAATGACATGGAGACTGAATTTGGGACAGGTTGGTTAGTAAAGTAGATAAAAAAACAAATGACTCAAAATTGCAAGAGATTTCGTTGCAACCAAATGAAAAATATAAAAGGAATTCCTTTCGAGCTAAGGAACAAAATAAGTTCAATTGATGTAAGTGTGAAAGTATGGAAAGAGATCATGAAAGCATATGATAGAGAGGATGCACGAAGGAAGTTCAGTGAGGAGAGCATACGTGTATTTGAATTTTCGACACTAGATTACTTCAAATTCATTAAACAATGTTTATATTTTACTGGTGCATAATTAAATTGAATTAGTGTATGTTTCATGACAAGGCCTCGAAGGCTAGGCTTGCCAAATTTCATGCCACACATCATAGTGGTAAAACAGGTTTAGAAGCCTTAAGGTGCAAGTTTGTAAGTCCTGGGAATATCTGAAATGATATTTTTTTTAAATTTTGTACAAAAAAGTAAATGATTGCATATTAATTACTTTAACTAGTCCATCTTCCATGTTTTGACAAGAGCAAC
Source organism: Picea engelmannii (assembly GCA_009831015.1). Taxonomy (NCBI): domain Eukaryota; kingdom Viridiplantae; phylum Streptophyta; class Pinopsida; order Pinales; family Pinaceae; genus Picea; species Picea engelmannii. Next base: position 394,826 of record ML777070.1, on the reverse strand, counting down.
AATATGGCCATTATCCATCACAATTCAAATTTGAGATGATATAGGAAAAAAAGTGGTCCGATTTTGTTATCTGGATGGAGAATAAGGTATCATTAGTTGACTTTCAATAAATTAGTTGGATATTGTTATGTTAATATGTCAATTTTCATTTCTTGTGTTGAGTTGTTTATTTATGTGTATCTTGAGTCAGAAGGCTCTAGTGCAGCTATACAAATTGTTTTGGTCCCTTTTCTCTCTTTCTCTTATAGAGCCTTAGAAGAATGGCATGGTCAAATAAAATAAATGTTTGTATTGATCCTTGTTTCCCTTCATGAGAATATTAATCCTAATGGGGTTGGCATGACTTGATAATAACAAGGACTAGAGTCCTTAAACTCAAATCCCCTATCATATTCTCACATTCATCCTTCTTATTGATTAGTGGGGTAAATATAGAATATAGCTCTCCATTTTAAGAAAATGGTGTATTTGGAGTGGATCTCATCCATAGGAATGTAGGTCTTTTATAAATAATTGGTAGCTTAGATGGGCCTTGTTCATATTTTCCCATATCTTTGATGTCCTTGAAAACCATGGTTTGGATCATGGGAAAGACCCGTTGTTAGGTTTAGATTTCTCATGTCTTAGAAAAATCATATTCATCCTCATCATTATCATGTACCTCATCATGCATTTAACACCCTTCTCCTCATATAAAAGGAGGTGTTAGCACAAGAATTTGCAGCTAGAAGAGGCCTAACTGTCTGAGTTTTGGGTTTTTGCTAAGTGCTAGTTTGCCTAGTGGTAAAAGGCACTATCCGTTGTACAGTCAAGGCACTTAATTGAAATGGTTTTGTCATCATGAAATACTACAAATTACTCTGCACACTTTCAAGATTGAAGGCACTGTGTGTTTGGCAATGCTACCTAATCTGCACACAGACGCAGCGTAAGTGGTGCTACCTACAAGTGCTACCTAATATTTCTGACAGAAAACGAATTATGCAGAATTATTTTACCAGTTTTTAGTCACTAGTTCATAACATTCTAAATATCAAAAACCTCTACCAATTTTTCAAAATGTTTTTTGGTTTGAGAGGTATTGGATATATGAGTAGGCACTGCGTACTCTGCACAGTGGCACTGCGTACTAATTTTCTGTAGCGGTCACAGTTTTGATATTCGCCTTGTTGGGAGGTTGCCACATATCAAGAAGAGTTTGAATGGATTCTCAAGGACCAGTTAGATATCAAGGGACACCTGCACCTAAGGTTTAGCTCCAGCAGAGGCCTCATGCATGAGGTGGAAACAATTTATTAATGACTTCCAACAAATTCCTGAAAATCAGCAGTTTGTTGGCTTTTTGTCTCTTTGATTGTTTCCATGGAGAAGACCCCCTTCCCTTGGGCTGCGATCCACACAAGATATTCTCTAAATCACGACAAGGGTTTACTGAGCCTCTTGTTTAAACCCGCAACAGATTTTCGGGTCTCGCGAGTTAGAGTGCTTCGAATACTATGCCATGGCTCTTGACAATAGCTGAAACATGAGATTCTGAATGGGCTTAAGAAGTTAGCCCCCTCTCATCAGCCCCTCTTCCAACGTGACCACAACCAAGTCTAGGCGCAAGCACCTTTCTCGACTCACGATTTTGCGAGTTGGAGCACCACCCCTTGTGCACTCTCCTTGCGAATCCCCGACTTCGAAATCCAGCCTTCGACGAAATCAATGACTATGTGCCTCCCTTGATCTGATGGCCCACGATGTATCGAGATTTCGCCGATCATCCAACCACAATGCTTGACCCCAAACCTCTTGTCACTCCATTCCCCAAACTCCGATACGCGAGTTCATATGCAATATCAACAACCCACGTTGATCCAGATCTGATGGTTGCTATCCCTCTAGAGATTAAGGGTGTTGAAAGACTCTTAGTCTTAATCTCTTCGCTATTCCATGAGATCCAATGGCTCACAGGATTTCGACGCTTCTCTTGCAGCGACTCCTCAGTCAGAACAACGCATGGACTCAAGCTCTCCTGAATCAATCCTTTGTACATTAAGTCCTGGACTTGTCTCTTAACTTCTTCATTCTCCTGCAGCGTCAACTTGTACGCTGCTTTGTTCAGAAAACTGGCTCTAGGTACAAGATCGATATGATGGCTTATACTCATGATAGGTGGAAATGAACAGGGTAGTTCGTCTACTACTATATCAACAAATTCTTCCAGTAACTCCTGGATTTCTTCCGGCAAATCATCTACTCAAGTGTTGTTCAAAACAATTTTAGGCTTCCTAACCACAATAAATTGCGTGTCTTCCTTATTCTTAACTTCCTTAAGAAGTTCCTTCCCACTCATGAGAAGTACAATGTTTCTTATTTCTGTTTTCACCTCTTTATCCTTAATTGGAAACAACATGTGCATCCTACCATTTTTCTCGAGAGTGTACGTGTTCTTTCTCCCATCATGCACCACATTTTTGTCATATTTCCATGGTCTACCCAACAATAGATGAAAAACATCCATGGGAATGGCATCACATAATATCTCATCTTTATAACCTCCTATTTTAAATTCAACTAAACATTGTTTAGTGACATTTACCTGATGTCCTTTTTGTAGCCACAAAACTTTGTATGGGATTGGATGCGTAATAGTCTCCAGCTACAACTTTTCTACCATTTTCGTAGATACAATATTATCTGTGCTACCATTGTCCACTATGACCTTGCATACCCTATCTTTGGTTTTGCAAGTAGTCTGAAACAGACTGTTTCTTTGGGCTAGGTTCTCTGGCTCCTTCTCTGGTTTCAAGAGAACTTTCCTCATCATCAAATATCTTCTGCCCTCAGTGTTTTTTGCCTCAACATTTCATCCTTGAGATTTGAAAATGTGAGTTTCACCACCATCTTTCTTTCTATCTGGACACTCATAGGATTTATGTCCGATTTTTCCACAGACAAATCATTTCACTTCACCTCCTCTTCCTCTTCCTCTTCCTCTGGCTAGAGGAAAAGTGTTTCTATCAACATACTGCTTCCCCTGTGAGATTCCTCCTCTCTCAGATTGAGTTTGAGGTTTCTTCCTCTCTTCTTTAGGATTCTGAGTTCTGTCCTAGGCAATTGTCTTGCCTCCACTTTGACTTCTGCCTCAACCTCTTTGACCTTGCTTTCAGCTCAACTTCTCTTCAGCTTTCAGAGCCATCTGATAAGAATCTTCTACAGTTTGGATGGTCATCATTCTCATCTCATATTGAATGTAATATCACAGACCATTCATGTACCTGGCAACTTTTTCATCATCTCTTTCCCAATGACCTGCTATGATGTTTATCCTGTAGAATTCTTCAGTGTGTTCTTTCACTGACATCAACTTCTATCTCAAATTCTGCATCCTCCGAAACTGATTTATTTGATAATCCCTAGGTATGAATTTGGCTTTCATCTTTGCAACCATTCTATCCCAACTTTTGATTTTCTACTTTCCCTTGCAACGTCTGTCAGCCTGAAGTTCATCCCACCACAGTGCTGCATGCCCTTTAAGTCTAGTAATGGAATGTTTGACTTTCTTGTCTTCTTCAACATCCTCATAGTCGAAGTATTTGTCTAGAGCTCTAATCTAGTCTAGAAGCTCTTCAACATCCAAGTTTCCTTCGTACATTGGAATGTCCATTTTTTCCCTAGCACCTATCCTTGCAACAACATTGAATAAGCATTCTTCTACAACATCTTCGACTGCAACTTCTTCTCCTTTGTTTTTAGCTTCATTTTCACTTTTCACTTCGCTGATATCCCCAGCGTCAACTGTGCACCTTTGTGCTATCTCCATAGCATCAAGCTCGGCACGCAATTCACGCATTTCTATTTCCACTGCTAGATCAGGCATTTCCCTCTCTTCTTCTCGACGACATGTCTACAAAACTCCCCCTTCTTCTCTCTGTTATAGAAAGCAAAGAATTTGTTCTGTGCTCTGATACCACAACTGGAACAGACCCTCTAGCCTCGGGCTGAGATCCACGTAGGATCTTCTCTAAATCATGACAAGGGTTTACTGAGCCCCTTGTTTAAACCCGCAACAAATTTTTGGGTCTCACGATTTGGGGCACTTCAAATACTATGCCACGACTCTTGACAATAGACGAAACATGAGATTATGAATGGTATTAAGACATTAGCCCCATCTCATCGGCCCTTCTTCCAACGTGACCACAACCAATCCTAGGAGCTAGAGCCTTTCGCGACTCACGATTTTGCGAGTTGGAGCACCACCCCTTGTGCACTCTCCTTGCGAATCCTCAAATTCAAAATCCAGCCTTCGACGGAATCAATGGCTATGTGCCTCCCTTGATCTGACGACTCATGATGTATCAAGATTTTTTTGATCATCCACCCATGACGCTCGACCCCAAACCTCTTGTCACTCCATTCCTCGAACTCTGATGTATGCGAGATCAACAACCCACATTGATATGGATCTAACGGTCGCTATCCCTCTAGAGATTAAGGGTGTTGAAAAACTCTTAGTCTTAATCCCTTCATTGTTCCACGAGATCCAACGGCTCACGATATTTTGGTGCTTCTCTTGCAGTGACTCCTCCATCCGATTCACCTCCTCAAGGACTTCTTTCCAAACGACTAGGTGTCCTTCCCTCCTGAACTCGACTTCTATGAAATGAGTTCGACCTTTGTCTCTTTTAGACCACTTCAAAGGTTAAATCCCTCCTGAGCATTCACTTGTAAACTCAAGCTTCCAGAAGGATCCCTGCATGCACTCCTTGTGGCACACTTTCAAATAACCTATGGTTATTTGAGTGTTCGACCCTATGCACTCTTTGCAACAATAGTCTCTCAATCTTCCTCTTGGATTTGTAAAATCCAAGACTTCACTCAGCCTGTGCACACCTTGCATGGATCTTGTGTATGTAAAAACACAATTTGAATCTCTTCTGAGAGTTCTAAGATAGAACTCAGAGTCTGGTCGACGCACTCCTTGTGGACCCTCCACTGCACTCTTTGTAGGACTTCTCAGAAAGAGAAACAATTGAAACTCATTCTTCCCTTACCCAGAATTCAAACATTCAACTGAAAATTCCAGAACCTACAAACATACACAGCATTGAAAGAAATGCATACAGAGAATGCAAACAGGCCTGCAACATACCATTCAACAGGTGGTTCCAACAACCATAACAAACACATAGATTGGAATCAAAGGTTTCTTCTATTAATTCTAGTGCTCCTGTACATGGAAATTATCAACAACTAAAAAATGCATAAAATTCTTTGTTCTCTTCTGCAACTCTATAGCTTACACATTATGAATAGTAATATAATGGTGTAAGGGTGAGGGTTTCTATCATCCGTTTTTCCCTCCTGCGCTTCTAAAATGTCTAATCTAACATTCATATCTACCTACTTGCATTAAAAAATCATAAATGTCTATTAAATCCGGTGGATAGGAACATACACTCCAAAATCAATTTAGATCTGTAGTTATAAATGCAACTGCACTCTCTCCCTATCTATTACATCAATGCTTTATATTTCAAAATTCAAAACGTTTTCATAAAAACGTGCTGAAATTACATCTACGCATCCATCTATCTCTTTGGCTTTCTACGATGCTCCCACATCATGCCACCTATCTCCTAGGCTTAGAATCCAATGGAGGAGATGGGATTCGACCTCCTAAGGTTATTTGGATGCTATTTTCTATTTAAGGAAGGAGAGATCTCTTGGTGAAGAGGTTGGATTCATGAGCAAGAGAGATAAGAGAGTTGTAGGAGGCACTTTTCTTGTGATCATTGTAACCTTGAGGGGATTTTGTTTTTGTAAACATTTATGTTATTCAAGGTTCATGATATATGTGTTATCAGATTGTATCTCTTGTTTTCTTTCCCAATTTTTCTTCTTACTTGAATGATTTTTACACCTTGAGGATCATGGTTTCCTTTGATTAATGGATTCTTGAGAATCTAAGGCTCTGATGTATTTTTCCTATTAGTCACTGTTTATATTCAAGTACCTTGAATTCATTTATGCAGAGAGGATCTCTGCCTTATGGATGTTCTTCTTTTTGATATATTTTTCTTCCTCTATTGAACAAACCTTTATCTGATATGCATATTGATTGCATTTAATGAGAAGAATGTTTTCTTGACTCCATAGCCCAATGGTCCATCACTGATTTACAGTAGCTTACTGTCCTTCCCCTTCCTTGTTTTCTTCTTCTTAATCCACAAAACCAATCAAGCATTTTTATTTCTATGTTACCAAGGTTACTCTCATTTGCAGTCTGGGAGTGACTCTTGGATTGATAACATTTTTGGCACCATTGCTGGGGATGGATTTGAGCAGATTGAAAATCTCTCTAGGAAGAATGACACTGCATGGCTCCAACTTTAGATGGTGACTGAAGTTGGACACCTTCAAGACTGCACATTCACCATGGTGACTCCATTGTTTAGAATCTGTTGGTGACTCCACTAGGGATGAGGCAAATCAAATGGCAATGAAGGCTATCATGTCTAGGAGTTTTGCCCCACTCAATTTCTCAGACATAGATGGTTATCCACATCCTGTGCCTTAAATTGATGAATGGAAAGATCTGCTGCCTAGATTTTATGAAGGTGAGAATGACAGCCCTATTGAGAATGTTCATGAATTTCATGTTTTTATGCAACAACTTGACATACATCATGAAGATATATCCATGAAAATGTTCATGTATTCATTAGAAGGTGATGCGAAGCAATGGTATAGAACACTCCCTGCTTCTAGTATTTCCTCTTTGAAGGACTTTCATGATGTTTTTTATTCTCATCGCAAGATAATTTATCCAACTGAAATACTTTTTGAGAATTGTTGTGAGGGGTATGTATCATATATTCAAGATTCAACAAGTGATTCCTCTAGCAGTGATAATGAAGGGGATGATTGTAGAGAGAAAGACTTAGATGATGAGTTTCATAATGCTTTTCCTAAATTTGAAGAACAAATGCATCATTCATGTCAAAATCTAGGTCCCCAAGAAAAAGATCAATATGGACAATCCATCATTTCCTTGTCTCCTCCTTTTCTCGATTCTTTAAGTCAAGAGGTCATCTTAGATTCAGATTTATTTTATCATGAGAATAGTGTTGCAGCTTGTCATGACCAAATTCATAGCTTATCAGTCCCTCCTATTGTTAATGAACCAATGTTCCATGATTTTCCAAGTTTTGATGACTATGAGGATGTTTTCCCTGAGCAACCAGCTGTCCCAACTATTGTACTAATCCCCTCAGCCATTAATAGTCAAATAGTCATTGATTCACCTTTGTATGATGATTATGAAGATGATTTACATGAGTACTCTATTGAAGACCTTATATCAAAGAAGTACCCTTTCCATCAAAGCAACAATAGCTTGTTTCAACCCTCATGTCATATTTTTGTTGCTGAAAAAGAAGAAAAATATGATAATCTAATTTTAGAGGGTAAAAAACAGAGAAATTGGGACCATAAGCCAAGCTATGATGAATATCCCTCACAATCAGAAGATAATATAGAAGAATTTAGTTTCCCAAGCACTTCTAATTGTGATGAAATTCCCTATTGACCCCCTATTCCTCTTGAAGACACAAGCTCAGTTTCATCAAGCAGCCAAGATTAAATGCCATGTGATCAGATAAGAGAGGTTGAAATTAAAGAAAGACAATAATCACTAAGCCTTTTTCCTAATACACCTCATGACCAGTAGTGGACCAAGGCCATATGCATTGAGGATGAATCATTAAATCAATAAGCCATACAACAACCAAGAACAGTGGAGGAAGGACCTAATACAATACTTTTCCTTTTTACACAAATATGTTGTAGGGGCAAGTATTGATGATGTTTTTCAGGATCCATTTGCAACTTGTCTGCAAGCAGAAAGTGGGCCTAGGCTCATTGATTTATTCAATGGAAAGTGTATTTCCATAGGTTTCTTTGACGTGCCTTCAAGTGAGAATTATCTCTGGTGCTTAAGGAAGCACATTTCAAAGCTTCAAACAATTGAAATAATGATGAAATGGCTTCATTGGTTGTTTCATGTAACTTGAACGCTTCAATTTCCCAATAATTAGAGTAGGTGTGTGCAATAAGCTTGCTGGACAAGCATCATTTTCATCATTTTGTCAGTTTTTTTTTTTTTTTTTCATTTAGTTTTTAGTTGAAGGTCACAGATCAAAGTAGATTGCAGAGGTTAAAAGTTGAGAGCATGACTCCACAAGCCCAAAGGATAAGGCACTGAAACTACAAGAGTTCTTAGAGCCTCACATGGAGGACTCTATCCCCCATGGAGCCTATGTTAGAACAATAATTTGCAGCTAGAAGAGGCCTAACTATCTAAGTTTTGGGTTTTTACTAAGTGCTAGTTTCCCCAGTGGTAAAAGGAACTATCCATTGTACAGTCAAGGCACTTAATTGAAATGGTTTTTTCATCATGAAATACTACATTAATCTACACACTTTCAATATTGAAGGCATTGTGTGTTTGGCAATGCTACCTAATCTGCACACAAACACAGCGCAAGTGGCGCTACCTAATATTTCTGGCAGAAAACGAATTATGCAGAATTATTTTACCGGTTTTTAGTCACTAACTTGAAACTTGGATTATGAACAATTGAAAATGTATTTTTGAAAACTGGAGGAGGTTTTTGTTCATAGCATTCCAAATAACAAAATCCTCTCTCATTTTTTCAAAATGTGTTTTTGTTTGAGAGATATTGGATATATAAGTAGGCGCTACGTACTCTGCACAGTGTCACTGCGTACTAATTTCCTGTAGCAGTCGTGGTTTTGATATTAGCCTTGTTGGGAGGTTGCCACATGTTAAGAAGAGTTCGAATGGATTCTCAAGGATCAGTTAGATATCAAGGGACAGCTACACAATATTTATCTCCAGCAAAACCTCATGCATGAGGTGGAAACAATTTATTAATGACTTCCAACAAATTCCTGAAAATCAAGAGTTTGTTGGATTTTTGTCTCTTTGATTGTTGCCACCTATCTCCTAGGCTTAGAATCCAATGGAGGAGATGGGATTCGACCTCCTCAGGTTATTTTGATGCTATTTTCTATTTAAGGAAGGAGAGATCTCTTGGAGAAGAGTCTGGATTCATGAGCAAGAGAGATGAAAGAGTTGTAGGAGGCACTTTTCTTGTGATCATTGTAACCTTGAGGGGATTTTGTTTTTGTAAACATTTATGTTATTGAAGGTTCATGATATATGTGTTTTCAGATTGTATCTTTTGTTTTCTTTCCCGATTTTTCTTCTTACTTGAATTATTGTACACCTTGAGGATCATGGTTGCCTTTGATTAATGGATTCTTGAGCATCTGAGAATCTGATGTATTTTTCCTATTAGTCACTGTTTATATTCAAGTACCTTGAATTCATTTATGCAGAGAGGATCTCTACCTTATGGATATTCTTCTTTGTGTTATATTTTTCTTCCTCTATTCAACAAACCTTTATCTGATATGCATATTGATTGAATTTAATGAGAAGAATGTTTGCTTGACTCCATAGCCCAATGGTCCATCATTGATTTACAACAACTTACTATCCTTCCCCTTCCTTGTTTTCTTCTTCTTAATCCACAAAACCAATCAAGAATTTTTATTTCTATGTTACCAAGATTACTCTCATTTGCAGTCTGGGAGTGACTCTTGGATTGATAACATGAGGCATATTTCCAATTACAATGTGCCTCAAATCGACAAAATGCTAGTTATGTTGGACTCCTCACACCAAATTCCAGCTAGGGGGACCCCTTTCCAATGCTTTTGTCGCCCAAAAAAGTGTTTGTTAGAGGATATTCGAAACTAGGGTTTAGCTCAGTGAGGCAAAAAGAAATTAAAAAACATGGAGTCAACTTTCAAAGCCCCTGTATCGGGTGATTGTGGGCACCATGGTCGTGTGGGCGTTGGTCATACACACATTCCAGAGCTTACAAGAATCATTTACTTCGCTCGGTTGTGATTTTGTGCCCAAGGACCAAATTGTCGTTGTGTCCCTGAATGGCTTCAGGAGGTGAGTTGCACCTCGCCATAGCACCCAAACCGTACCTCGAATTGATGAAACGCCAGTTCTGTTGGAATCCTAGCACCGAATTCCAGCCAGGGGGACTCCTCTCTTGTGATTTTGTCGCCTAGAAAAGTGTTTATTACAGGATCTCCAGAACTAGGGTTTAGCTCAGTGAGGCACAATGCAAATTCTACACAGGGGGTCAACTTTCAAAGGACCTGTGTTGGGTGATTTTGGGAATCATGGTAATGTGGGAATTGGTCATACACACCTTCCAGAGCTTACAAAACTCAGTTACGTCGCCCGATTGTGATTTGGAGCCCCCTGACTAAATTGTCATTGTGTCCCTGAATGGCTTCAGTAGGTGAGTTGAAACTCGCCATAACACCCAAACTGTGCCTTGGATCGATGAAATGCTAGTTCTGTTGGACTCCTAGCACCAGGTTCCAGCTAGGGGGACCCATCTCATGTGATTCCGTTGCCTAGAAAAGTGTTTGTTAGAGGATCTTTAGAACTAGGGTTTAGGTCAGTGAGGCACAATGCAAATCTGGCATAGGGGGTCAACTTTCAAATCCCTTGTGTCGGGCGATTGTGGGAATAATGGTCATGTGGGAATTGGTCATACAAACCTTCTAGAGCTTACAAAACTCAGTTACATCGCCTGATTATTATTTTGTGCTCCTAGAACAAATTTTCATTGTGTCCCTGAATGGCTTCAAGAGGCGAGTTGCAACTCGCCATAGCACCCAAAACATTCCTCAAATCGATGAGAGAAAAGTGTTTTTTAGAGGATCTTCGGAACTAGGGTTTAGCTCAATGAGGCAAAATGCAAATCTGACACAAGCGGTGAACTTTCAAATCTCCTGTGTCGGGATATTGTGGGCACCATGGTTATGTGGGAGTTGGTCATACACACCTTCTGGAGCTTACAGAACTCAGTTATGTCGTCTGTTTGTGATTTTGTGCCCCCAGACCAAATTGTCATTGTGTCCTTGAATGGCTTCAGGAGGCGAGTTTTAACTCGTCATAACACCCAAATCATTCCTCAGATCGATGAAACACTAGTTATATTAGAATCCTGACACCAAATTCCATCTAGGAAGACCTCTATCCTATGATTCTATCGCCCATAAAAGTTTTTGTTTGAGGATCTCCAGAACTAGGGTTTAGCTTAGTGAGGGACAATGCAAATCCGACACTGGGGGTCAACCTTGAAATCCCCTATGTCGAGTGATTTTGGGCATCGTTATCATGAAAGAGTTGGTCATACACACCTTCTGGAGCTTACATAACTCATTTAGTCACATGGTTGTGATTTTTTTCCCCCGCACCAAATTGTCATTGTGTTCCTGAATGGTTTCAGGAGGCAAGTTGTAACTTGCCATAGCACCCAAAATGTGCCTCAGATTGATGGAAATCTAGTTATGTTGGACTCCTAGCACCGGATTCCATCTAGGGGGACCCCTCTCCTATGATTTCGTTGCTTGAAAAAGTGTTTGTTAGAGGATCTCCAAAACTAGGGTTTAGCTCAGTGAGGCACAATGCAAATCCGACACAAGGGTCAAATTTCAAAGCCCATGTGTCGAGTGATTGTGGGAACTGTGGTCGTGTGGGAATTGGTCATACAAACCTTCTGTATCTTACATAACTTAGTTATGTCACCCAGTTGTGATTTTGTTCCCCTGGACCAAATTGTCATTGTGTCCCCGAATGGCTTCAGTAGGCGAGTTGCAACTCACCATAACACCCAAACCGTCCCTCGGATCGATAGAATGCCAATTCTGTTGGACTCTTGGCACCAAATTCTAGCTATGGGGACCCCTCTCCTGTGATTTCGTCGCCCAGAAAAGTGTTTCTTAGAGGATCTCCAAAACTAGGGTTGAGCTCAGTGAGGTAAAATGAAAATCCGACATAGGGGTTCAACTTTTAAGCCCCTGTGTCAGGCGATTGTGTGGGAGTTGGTCATACACACCTTCTAGATCTTACAAAACTCAATTACGTCACCCGATTTTGATTTTGTGCTCTAGGAACAAATTGTCATTGTGTTCCTAAATGGCTTCAGTAGGTGATTTGCAACTTGCCATAGAACCAAAACTGTGCCTTAGATCGATGAAACACCAGTTCTGTTGGACTCTTGGCACTAGATTCCATTTAGGGGGACCTATCTCCTATGATTCCGTCACCTAGAAAAGTGTTTGTTAGAGGATCTACAGAACTAGGGTTTAGCTGAGTGAGGAAAAATGCTAATCCGACACAAGGGGTCATATTTCAAAGCTCATGTGTCAGGCGATTGTGGGAACCATGGTCATGTGGGATTTGGTCATACACATCTTCTAGCGCTTACAAAAATTAGTTACGTTGCCCGGTTGTGATTTTGTGCCCCCACACCAAATTGTCATTGTGTCCCTAAATGGCTTCAAGAGTCAAGTTGAAACTCACCATAGCACCCAAGCTGCGCCTTGGATCGATGAAACACTAGTTATGTTGGAATCCTGTTACCAGATTACATCTAGGGGGACCCCTCTCCTATGATTTCATCACCCAGAAAAGTGTTTGTTAGAGGATCTCTGTAACTAGGGTTTAGCTCAGTGAAGCACAATGCAAATCCAACACAGGGGGTCAAATTTCAAAGCCCATGTGTCAGGCGATTGTGGGAATTGTGGTCATGTGGGAGTTGGTCATACACACCTTTTGGAGCTTACGAAACTCAGTTACGTCACCCGGTTGTGATTTTGTGCCCCTGGACCTAATTGCCATTGCATCTATGAATGACTTCAGTATGCGAGTTGCAACTCACCATAACACCCAAACCATGCCCTAGATCGATGAAACGCTAGTTCTGTTACACTCCTAGGACCAGATTCCAGCCAGGGGGACCCCTGTGCTGTGATTCCATTGCCCAGAAAAGTGTTTGTTAGAGGATCTTTGGAACTATTGTTTAGCTTAGTGAGGCACAATGAAAATCTTTCAAAGCCTTTGTTTTGGGTGATTGTAGGCACCATGTTCATGTGCGTGTTGGTCATACACAACTTCTGAAGCTTATAGAACTCAGTTACATTGCTTGGTTGTGATATTTTTCCCCCGGACCAAATTGTCATTGTGTCCCTGAATGACTTCAGGAGGTGGGTTGCAACTTGCCATAACACCCAAAATCTGCATCAGATCGATGAAACGTCAGTTCTTCTAGACTCCTAGCACCGTATTCCAGCTAGGGGGACCCCTCTCGTGTGGTTTCGTCGCCCAAAAAAGTGTTTTTTAGAGGATCTCTAGAACTAGGGTTTAGCTCAGTGAGGCACAATGCAAATATGACACAGGGGGTCAACATTCAAAGCCCCTATTTCAAGCAATTATGGGCACCGTGGTCATGTGGGAATTAGTCATACACATCTTTTGGAGCTTACAAAACTCAGTTACGTCGCTTGATTGTGATTTTGTGCCCCTGGACCAAATTGTCATTGTGTCCCCAAATGTCTTCAGTAAGTGAGTTACAACTCACCATAGCACCCAAATCATGCCTTGGATCGACGAAACGCTAGTTATGTTGGAATCCTGGCACCAGATTGCAGCTAGGGGGACCCCTATCTTGTGATTCTGTCGCCAAGAAAAGTGTTTGTTAGAGGATCTTCAGAACTAGGGTTTATCTCAGTGAGGCACAATGCAAATCCAACACATGTGGTCAAATTTCAAAGCCAATGTTTCTGGCAATTGAGGGCACCGTGGTTGTGTGGGAATTGGTCATACACACCTTACAGAGGTTACGAAACTCATTTACGTCGTTTAGTTGTGATTTTGTGCCCCCAGATCAAATTTTCATTGTGTCCCTGAATGATTTCAGGAGGCAAGTTGCAAGTCTCCATAGCACCCAAACCGTGCATTGGATTGATGAAAATCCAGTTCTGTTGGACTCCTAGCACCAGATTCTAGCTAGGGGGACCCCTCTTCTATGATTTTGTTGCCCAGAAAAGTGTTTGTTAGAGGATCTCTGGAACTAGTGTTTATCTCAATGAGGCATAATGCAAATCCGACATAGGCGGTCAAATTTCAAAGCCCCTATGTCGAGCGATTGTGGGCACCGTGTTCTTGTGCACATTGTTCATACACACCTTTTGGATCTTACAAAACTCAGTTACGTCGATCGATTATGATTTTTTTCCCCCAGACCAAATTATCATTGTGTCCCTGAATGGATTCAAGAGGCGAGTTGTAACTCGCCATAGCACCCAAACCATGACTCAGATCGATTAAATTCCAATTCTGTTGGACTCTTGGCACTATATTACAGCTAGGGGGACCCCTCTCATGTGATTTCGTCTCCTGGAAAAGTGTTTCTTATAGGATCTCCGAAACTAGGTTTTAGCTTAGTGAGGCAAAATGCAAATCTGGCACAAGGGCTCAATTTTCAAAGACCATGTGTCGGGTGATTTTGGACACCGTGTTCATGTGGGAATTGGTCATACACACTTTCTGGAGCTTACAGAACTCAGTTATGTTGTCCGATTTTGATTTTGTGTCCCAGGACCAAATTGTCATTGTGTCCCTGAATGCCTTCAGTAGGCGAGTTGTAACTCTCCATAGCACCCAAACCGTGCCTCGGATCGACGAAACGCCAGTTCTGTTGGACTCCTGACACCATATTCCAGCTAGGGTGACCCCTCTCCTGTGATTCCATCGCCCATAAAAGTATTTGTTAGAGGATCTCCAGAACTAGGGTTTAGCTGAGTGAGGCATAATGAAAATCCGATACAAGGGGTCATCTTTAAAATCCCATGTGTTGGGTGATTTTGGGCACCGTGGTCTTGTGGGCTTTGGTCACACACACCTTCCAAATCTTACAAAACTCAGTTACATCACCCAATTGTGATTTTGTGCCCCGGCACCAAATTGTCATTGTGTCCTTAAATGGCTTCAGGAGGCAATTTGCAACCACCATAGCACCCAAACCATGCCTCAGATCGATGAAACTTTAGTTATGTTGGATTCCTGTTACCGGATTCCATCTACGAGGTTCCCTCTCCTATGATTTCGTCAGCCAAAAAAGTGTTTGTTAGAAGATCCCCAAAACTAGGGTTTATCTTAGTGAGGCACAATGCAAATACGACACAGGGGGTCAACATTCAAAGCCCCTCTTTTCGGTGATTGTGGGAACCATGGTCGTGTGGGAGTTCGTCATACACACCTTCCGGAGCTTACAGAACTCAGTTACGTCGCCCAGTTGTGATTTTGTGCCCTTGGACCAAATTTTCATTGTGTCCCTGAATGACTTCCGGAGACAAGTTGCAACTCACTATAGCACCCAAAACTTGCCTCGAATCGATGAAACGCCAATTCTGTTAGACTTCTGGCATCATATTCGAGTTAGGGGAACCTTATCCCATGGTTTTGTCACCTAGAAGAGTGTTTGTTAGAGGATATACCGAACTATTGTTTAGCTCAATGAGGCACAATGCAAATCGGACACATGCGGTCAACTTTCAAATCCCCTGTTTCGGGTGATTAAAGGAATTGTGGTCGTGTGCGCGTTGGTCATACACACCTTTTGGAGCTTACAGAACTTTGTTACGTTGTCTTTTTGTGATTTTTTTCCCCTGGAGCAATTTGTGATTGTGTGTTACAGGAAAATCCCCCTGTGGATAGGTGGATTCCCTCTTGGATCCTAGACCTCTAAGATCAAGACAAAAAGGTGCTAACTTTGTTCAGTGACATCCCTTTAAACCTAGATAATATGATCTATAAAGAAGAGGAAGAAGATGTACCTTTTTATGATGTTTGTCCTCGCGTAGTCCAAGTTGAGATTTGATCCCCAAGCTCTTCAACAAGTCCTGCAATCCAATTAAAGAAAAAACATGCTTCTTATTCTACTAAGATCAATTTGAAACTAGATATATACATTAAATACAAGTTCATGTAGGTATACACAATCTTGAAGGAAGCAGGCCAAGAACATGTATTAATGAGAACTTAATAGAGATACTTACAGACCTTTGATGAAGCTGCAATAGCCTCTTACAGCTCTCCTTGTCCAACCCCTTTCTCAAATCATCCACAAACAAAATGACTATGCTTTCATTGATAATTCTCGCTTATGAGATCATAAGTTTGATGTCTTCAATGTCTCTCTTTTTCACCATGAAGAGACCTCCTTATATAGGCATGGAGAGGCCTAACCACTTAAGATATTCTTGGGATAGTTTGAGGATATTTCTCCATCAGTTGTGGATCCTCCCTAAGATCCATCCTTGACCTCATATTCAAATCCAACTAATTTATAAGATGAGGGGGATATTTCCTTGATTTTCCTCAACAACCCAATATTTCCTCAAACAACCCAACACTCCCTCAGAATGGTGCACAGAGCATTGCAATGCTCCCCTAAAGGAGGGAAAGGATCGCTAGCAGTCCCCATCAGTGGGTAGGGGAGTGTTTCCTTTCTAAAGAGAGTTTTAAGTGGTTTTCTTAAGGAAAAAGGCTTTGTACTCTTCGTCAAATGACATGTCCTTCTTGAAATAGTCTTTAAGTGTTCCTTGTGATGTCGTTCGAGACATGACATAGGTAAGATGACTGTATGATGTCTGCGACACTTGCGACACTTGTGGCCAAAAATCGACACTTGTGACACTTGTAATGACGCCAATGAGTAATTTTGATGTGTAACAGATTGCCCCCCAAAGTGCAAAGTTAGAAGATGGAAACTGATGAATGAAGTACTTTGTAAAATTTTTTGAGCAAGGGTATGGAATCAGAGAACCTGGTAGAAGCTGCGCACAACCATCAAACAAATATTATGAAATGTTTCAAAACCCAAGGCAGGAATACCTATGCTTTGGTGATAAAGACTTGCAAGGTATGGCCGCCATAATATACACTACGGATCCATAATTATATTAACAAAGAGTATAGCCACCAAATATACAATGTGGATCTATACTTCCATGACATGAACTGGTTGTAGCCACAAAAAATACACAGTGGATCTACGAGACGATAATACATAGCCATAGACCAATACAAAGTGGATCTATGTGACAGTATATCTGTCAATATTCAAGAGAAAATCTGTCGCAAACTAGGAAAAGTACATACCAGAGTGATCACTCAACCCAGGTTCGTCTTACTGATCCCGATGCGGTACGAGTCTAACCATGTGAATAGATGTATTGATGTTGAACCTGGTAGAAACTACTTGATTATCGACCAATGAGGTAAACCATTAACAAGCGTGAGGGAAATCACCATTGATGTCAATGATTCCCAAGGTACCCTATTACATTCCTGCAAATGTGAATAAATGAGCTGAAGTAGAACATTCATGGAATCATTTGATCAGAGGTCAATAATGTAAACCTAGAGTCGGAAGCGAGGAGGCCTGACATTGAGGCATGCAGGTCCCAAGGTACTAATTGGTTTCTAAGTCTAGCTCCTTGATAATGTGTTGGAGTCGACAGGAACAAACTCGTCGAAGGAGGGCCTTGATGTATCCCTCATCAATGACATGAAATTGACACTGAGATGTAAATTGGTGGATCAAATTAATATGGACTGACACGAGTGTTGAAACAAGATATTTGTGATGGTTGAATCACGAGGTAGATACTTTCCTTGAGCACTGAGGCATGACAACAGAAACACGTCATGGACCAAAATGTGATGATGCAATGGATACTATGACTTTCATTGGGTGACCCAAAGGAGTAAAGAAACTTAGAGGATTGGTTCAGTGCAGAGGTTCAGTGGATTAAAATGCATGCAAAAACAAAGTGTCATGTTCAAGGGCGACTGTAAGAGTGACTGGTGATGTTTTAAAAAACTCCTTGGCTTGCTTCTTTCAAATCTTTCCCCCATCCAGATAGACAAGTACCTCTTTTTGATTTAACGAGCTCGAGGAGGATAAAACATGCTTGATATAAATCACCTTCGGTAAGTCCATCTTCCTTTATTTAATGAACTGGAAGAAGTAAGGGTTCTTTCCCATATGGGTCCTTCAATGTATGATTGTTTAACAAGTCCAGAGAAGGTAAACTCAGTGATTTTCATGTTTAGAGAGTGAAAAGAACTTAAAGACGACTCCAGTGTTGTCCTTTTTCGTAATGTTAGCCTTGCGAGGCCGAAAAAGAGATAAATTATCACTTGAAATAAGACCTTTCAAACCTCTTAAGAAAGATCACTCAACAATCTTTTCATATTTATAGAGTCTGAAAAGATCTTAAAGATGACTCCAGGGGGTTCCTTTTTTGTGTATCCATGCGAGTCTAAAAAAAAGATAAAAGTTTACTCAATGCGTTATTGTGTTTTTTTTAGCATGAGAATGAACAAAGATCATTCTTTTTAATGCGACAAGATAAAAATTGAACAAAACTACTCTGAAACCTACCAAGGATGATAAAACTGCACACTCGGGTATTAATAATGCCTCCAAAATGATTTTCAAAAACCCAAAATAACCATGGTTTTAGAAAAAATGAACTTTTAAATAGTAATATAGGGTAAAAATGTCTCTTACCAATTCATTTGTGCCAAGAATTTTAGTAGTGGAGAAATTGGTTTTGGAGGGAGATTCTTGAACTGATCGGTGCCAGAGCTACGGTTATCCTTTTTCTTCCCCCTCTAGATCAGGTTGGTCCTCTTCTTCTTCCACACATTTTGCATGGTTTACAATTTATTTTTAGGTAATTATTTGGATTTGAAAAAGATGCCCTGGGAGGTTCTAAGCATCGAAAAGGATCGACGCTCCCCTAAAAGGCTAGGGGGAGCGCTACTCGATTTTCCAATGCTCCCCTAAGCCTAGTGAGGGAGCGCTAGTGCTATGTCCAAGGAGTCAAGGGGGTGCTGCCAAAAATGCACAAAAAACACCCAAAAATATTGGCACTCCCCTAACAAGCTGGGGGGAGCGCTAGTTAGAAAAACAATGCTCTGGTAAGTCTTTTGGGGGTGGGGCGTTGATGCTCTAAGAAATAGTTTAAGGGGGCACCGACCCGAAAAACATAAGAAAAGTATTTTTTTAAAGCTTGAATTACCAAAAAAATGTTAATGTGACATGACTAATGGAATTTTTTTGATGATGATTGCAAGTTATACTTGGAAAAAATCATGATCGAGTGGAAAGAAAGAAAGCATGAGCTCAATGATGTGGCTTCTTTTCAAAACCCCCGATCAAGGGCTGCATTGAGTAATTATGGTCTCCTCATGTTCTTTAAGATGCAAAATATGAAGAAGGACTTCTTGAGTACAGGATCGGGTTGTGGAACACTGTGGAGCAGGGGTTCCAAATTGGGACACAATTGCTTACCATTGAGTTGGAGGATGTGTATTTCCTCACCGGACTCTCAAAGAGAGGGGCCTCTGTTACTTTATCTGGACAAAGAGAACTTCCCGTGCCTGTAGAATATTACTTGGCAAATCATTGTGTCCCAGGATCGAGATTGGTGGGAGGTAGGATTGCGATAAGAGATGTCATAGATCTAACTCTTTGATCTATTCTATTTTCCATCACGAGTTTAGCAGGAAGTACAAGATCAAATTTAGTTTCGATATCACAGATGGCTTATGGTATGCGGTGTTTAGAGCCAACTGTGTTCAATTGGAGTGCAGGATTCCTTTAGAACATGAAGGAGCAGATTTAGAGATGCCAGATGGGGCATAAAAATCAGTTTGGATATGGTTTGTTTCTGGTTTCGTTCTTCCTAGAATGCATTCCTCAGATGCAACCACATATTGCATTAGCAGTATGACCAGTGGGTGAACCACATGTGGAGCTCTGGACAAGTTTGTCTTCAAGGCTGAGAACGGAGTCAAAGTTCAAATTTACAGGCGACTTTTTTGCTTGGTTGAGACGCTAGCTGATCATTATAGAGGATTTCCCATACGTCGGGGTGGACTTCCAGGGTAGTATGGACCTGGTTCTTCCATATGGAGTGGACCGGGATGCGTCAGGTAAGAAACCAAAACAATCTTGTCAAGTGTTTTTTGATTTTAAAGTTTATATTATTTTTATATGTACTTAGAAGATTTTTTAACAGAAGTATCGTTTCATCGTGCAGACAGGGGAGCATCACGTCCGATAGAGATACTGACACTGGGGCGTCATGGAGATGCTCAGATAGTAGCGAAGCATGAGGCCGTGATAGGGGGTCTCCGGGAGGTTGAAATAAATCTCCAAGGATTCACGATAGCTGTCCCTCCTCTTAGGAGGCAAGATGTTCCCTTACGTTTACAGAGACATACTGTGGGAGTCCCTGAGAGTCTTAACTCCTTACTGAGATGAGTGGCCCATGCGGTAGTCTACTACTTAGAGAACAATGTGATGGGTAAGGATTAGGACCTTCTTGATGTTCTTTTTGTATAGTCTGTATGATGATGTTATGGGCATGAGGACCTAAGAAAATTTTCTCTTATATGTACTTTTTGATGTAACTGAACAATTCCATAGTATATATATACATATCTGAGTTTTTATAGTGCCAAATGACGTTTGCAAATATTAATGTCTTGTATATGTTGCATTTAATTTGCATGTGATGTATGATTTATTTCCTTTATAAGATCTCATCTATGTGTGAGATATAGATCCATGATGTAATTGGCTAACGAATCTGAAGTTGTATTGAGCTCTCTTGGTACATGTCTGTATTCGATAAAGTCAAACATTCTTTCAAAATGATGAACTCATAGATGGAGATGCAATAGGATAGGATTACGAATGGCATGGCTTTGATTAAGTTGACAGACCATGAGTTGAGAGTCTATGTTAATGATCATACGAGAAATACCTAGGGAAGAGGCTTCGATTAAAAGTCCGATGACAACATGATATTTTGCCATGTTTTTAGTTGCCGACCCAAAGCAAAGACCTTTTGAACTCACCAAATCATAAGAGTGGTAAATGACCCAAGCTGCAAAAGCAATGTTCTGGGTGTGTTGACTATTGCCATCCGCAAACTCGACAAATATAGGAAAGGAAGATGTCATCTGCGCATGAAAACACAAGACAAAGTATAAGCAGCTAAGGAAAAAAAAGCGTGCACTCAAGAGAAAAAGACACACCAAACTAAAAATACAATAGTGTACAAAGTACGCATGCTAGATGTCCTATGCATAGTACTTCTTAAGGTAAAACCCATTTTGGGGCTCACCCAGGGAGATTTTGTTGTAGTCAACTAGCTCGTAGGAGCCTCTATGTAAAACATGTTTCATGATGTAAGGACCATGTCACAGAGGCTTGAACTTGCCTGTCCCTAACTTATCATGATCTTGGTCATAAATGAGGACTAGGTCTCCTTCTGAAAGGGTACGAGGGTGGATGGATTTTTTGTATTGATTTTTGATTCACTTTTGATATGTCTCGCTAACGAGAGCGGCATCACAATGTTTTTCATCCATCCTGGTCAGGTATAAGAAGCATTCTTCTTCAGCATAAGTGTGAGGCAAGAGTTCTACCTTGAGTTTCCACAAGGGAATTTTGCACTCCGTTGGTAAAATAACTTCTATTCCATATACCAACTGGAAAACAGTGAATCCAGTAGTAGTTTTCACTGAGATACAGTAATCCCAGAGAGTGGAGAAAAGTTGTAGATGCCAAGATGTCTTGTTTGCCCCTACCATACGTTGAATCATGGTTTTAAGAACCTTGTTGATAGCTTCAACTTTTCCATCAGCTTGAGGATAGTACGGGGATGAGTTCTCATGGAAAAGACCCAACTTGGTATGAAACTCACTCATCATCTGGTTTTGAAAGTGTGAACCATGACCAGTGACAATGGCTTGTGGAACACCAAAACGAGTGATGAACACTGATGATGTGGTTGAATTTTAGGGACCTAACCCCTTACGTAGATAGAACAATGTATTCCAATGTAATAATGGTCAATATTAATAAGGCCTTGTAATAAGGTAGAATAAGTCGAATGTAAGAAGACCTAATAGAAGCTTCTGCTTCTAGAAGGATCTTCCTCTATATGGTTCTCTTGATAGACATATTTAGTATAAATAGGAGTCGAGGGTATGAGAACCCTAGCTTGGATATTATTGTAATAGAGCTCTGCTCGACTGGAGGTTTCCCTCTCGAAGAGGCCTATGAACATTGCTCTTAGTAATTGAAGTGCTCTTTCTGGTGTTATTTTGTTATCATTTCAGTATTATTGTGGTGTTATTCTGGTTGTATTGTTGTTCATCTTCAATTTCTAGTATTTTATTTTTGTTCTGCATACTTTTTATATCTGGGATATTACAACTGGTATCAGAGAACTTTCCTTGGCAGATAATTGTGGGTTAAATTTTTTTTCGGGGTAGAGACGTATCCCGACGTCTTTAAGCCACATAGATCTATTGTTACACACATAAACCCATGGTTGAGGGATTCATACACATAGGAAATACAAGTGATTCTTAACTGCACATCTGTTGGCCACCCTTGTAACCCTTGTTGGTACCCCTTCGAGTGGTAGCGCATCGGAAAACACATGTGTACGGATCAACCTAGATTTCCTGAAGCCCTCTTTAGATAAACCGATAAACCACCTGACTGCTATAGTGACACCAAGAACAACACTAGGGAAGATACTCTCTAGTACATGGATAGTCAGGTAGTACGACTAAGGGCATGTTCTAGCCTCCTTAATTAGTTCCCTAAGATATTGGGCCATGTACTACTGTTAGACCCCACACACATATCTGAGAGCTATAGCACAGGGCAAACCCTTGTATGTAGAACCCTTGAATACCTAACCCTTGGGGACGGAAACAAAAAAATTAAAACAAGCAAGATCTATTGTCACGCAACTGTGTTTGGGTTGCCAAATAACTACACATTTCTTCTTGGTTAATTATTTTGGCATTTCATCACTGCAGTATTATTAAGACCGAAGTATAACTCTGCAGGTGTTTAAAAAAAAAAAAAAGAGAGAGACTAAAACTTTTGCACCATTATTTGAGACCTATTCCATTAGATTTATCTCTTCTCCCTTATCACATTCATACATATCATTTTTCAGCAAATGTTTTGACCCCACCCGCCTCGTTTCGGTTCCCTCATCATCATGGCCCATACCCGTAGAAAATATTTGGAAGCCTGCTTCAATACCTTGCAATCTAATTTCACAGAGACCCAACAAGAAGTGAAACAACTCAGTTCCAATGTTGCCGCCCTAAATACAAACATGCAGTCTTCCATCACCGCCTCAATCGAGGAACTCAAACAAGACATGACTACCCAGCTTGAATATGTCGTTTCAATGATATGCACCAAGTTGCATATCCCTGTAGATAACCTTTTATCTGACCCACCTCCACATACCGAAGCTTAAACTTCTTCTCATTCCCATAATTTTTAGCACCATCACTTTCATCATGATCTACGCCTTCCGCGGGTGGTGTTATCACTCTGTAAATTTTGTCCGACTGAATAGACAAATGACAGAGGTAACTATTTCAACCTACTTTAGAGCTGAGCACTAGCCTACTCAACTAAGAGAGGGCTCTCTCGTGTCACTTAATATATCTATGGAAATCGGTAGCTATATTTGGTCTGTTTTGGGGGGGGTTTATAAAATAACTAAAGAAATGAAGATAACATTTGGGCTATGGAGTCTGGAATGAACAATGCATTGTCAGAACACGAAAACTATCAAGAGGAAAAGGCTAAATGAGGCAATGAGTTTGAGTTTATATACGGAACTTCCATGGCATCAGAGGAAAAGGAAACATATAACTTCATCAGAGCATTTCAAAAATGAATTCTGAATAAGCTAGGAAGAAACATACAAAGTTTAAATTGCTTAAACCAAGAGCATCAAATGATGAATTCTGGGCCTTTATTTCTCCAATTTAGATAGATGAAAGTGTAAATGAAATAAAAGAGTACAAGAATCACATACTATGAAAGAACACAAGACTCTTATCACCGCCAATTATTAGAATCTTTTCATTAATAGTCTGAAATCTTCTTCTGCATTTATATATTCATTCTAGCCCCAGAGTTTACAAAGTCTTCCTGCACAGAGGGAAGGCTCCCCTTTCTATATCCTTGAGTTAATATATATATATATAGAGGAATTACTCGTGGAATTCAAAACATTCAGACTTCCCCATAATTCTAAAAATAGAGATAATTTACAAAAAGGAATGATTTATAATAACATTTATCCTATTTTAAAGGGACAGTTAGGAACAAGTTTGTCATATCTGGGCCCACTTTCTTTGACCTCCATCTATCCAAAATTTGCTGGGATGTACTTATTCCCACCTGAGGATTCATTTCAGCTTGGCGATCTTTTCCTTTAGAGTGTCCAACCATTCTAGTTGATTCTCCCCAACGCTTTCAACCATTTCGGCTATGGTTGATGTCTTCTGTCGTTTGCTTTGTTTCTTTTTCATAGCTTGCCTATATGTTTCTCCCATGTGCCTGTTGATGATTAGGTCCCTTATGATGGGATTTAGCCTAAATTCTAATTCTGGGTCTGTAGTAGGTTCTGTATGGAATTTGGTTTCTAATATACGTGCAATTTTTCTTTCCTTCTTCCTCATAGATAAGCCTTCCATGTTACTTGAAAAACCTGTTTCACTGGATATGTCTTAATTGGCTCTGTCCATGTATCCCAATTTCATGGAGACAAGATGTTCCTATAGAAATCAAAGAGTCGATCAAATTGGAGATTATTTCTCTTATGGATGAGATGATGCCTCCATACTTGAGAATCAATAGTTATTGAGTTCCAATCATGAATCACTGACATGATTACTTGCAGGTACGCTAGTTTACCACGCTCAACCAATCCATTTCAAATGATTATCTTTTGAGTTCGTTATCTAGTGGCATTCACCTGACATCATACTGACATGAAGTACCCGAACGAGTGATGCAAGGTAATTTGACTAGCCGTCACCTCCCCTACGAGTTGTTGATTTGTCACATTAGACCATGTGATATCAGGGCTATAGGAAAAATGGTTTCAGGCAAACTTCTTTTCACCCCGATATATTTCAATGAGAACCACACATCCACTATTAAAACCACCATGGTTTTCCCCGGTATACCTTTTCCCAATTAAGTTCCATGTTAGTTCACCGCTGGATATGGGCCTCAACCGTTGATCCAGGCTACTTCAAGATCAACGGTCCGTAAGACTCCTTCCTTCGTGCTTCCACTATATTTTTCCACATGCCACCATATATGTCCCATACTTTCAAATCACGCCATGTCTCTACATCGCTTCAGTCCTTCGCTAATTTGAAACTCAAATCTCGAGTATAATTTTTTTGGTGATAACATAGGCTCAAACTGGGGATGCTATTCTCCCTGTGAGGTAGCAAATAACTGTAGACCTGGTGCCTTCTTCTTTGGGCTTCTTTCAAAACATGTGCATGTATTCTGTCACGTCTTGGATACTGAACGTCAAATATTAAAAATGGACTTTGCAAACTGCTCTCAACTGTATACGAAACACTGAATACACTGCTAAAATATGACTGTACACACTATTGGGAACCCAAACTAAAATTTTTTTCTTGACCAAAAAGCTTATTCACACACTCCTATCTACTCTAACTATTGAAATGAACTTCCAATCAAGTGAAATCAAAATGCCAATGAAACCATGGAAGCATTTTATCCACTGTTTGTTTACTTTGCACAAGCTTGCTCCAAATGCTATTAACTGATAATTCATTCAAAAATTCATCCATAAATCCAAATCTCAAAAAATCAAAAACATTTGGAATGTTCATTTCCTCCAATAAGATTGCAAATGGATCTTCTAAAACATGCACAAAACAATCGTCATGTTTCATTCCTTCCACTGCATTTTTGTTTTCAGGTGATTCATCTTTTTGACTTCTAAAAAACTGAAAGAGTTGTTGAGAAGTCTGGTAGTAGGGATTTTCTAAGTCATAAGGCAACCATGGCTGGAGAGCATCATCTGGTGTAAAAAGATTCATATCTAGTACAAACATTGATTCGTTGTAATCCAATATTATTGGTAGACTCTGATTGTAAACCTTTTCCACATAATGTGTCTTGGGATAATGAATCATATGGAATAATGATTCCTTTTCAGGAATCAAGATAGAAGAGAAAGCTTCATCCACAAGGGTTCCTCGTTGTTCGGAGTTTCCATAGGTGAAATTTAAAAATCTTCATCTATATCTAGGTTGTTCAAAAATAGGATCAATGTGTTAGTTTCAGGGGAAGAAAGGCAACCTTGAAATACCTTGTCTTGCTGGTAATATTATTGAACATCTGCATTAGTTCTAGGAGAAAGGAAAATACCTTCGACAAAAATTCCTTGATCGACTTCTTTTTTAATATGATGATTAAGCACGGATTGGAATTATGAATTGAAATACCCTTCGAAGTAATGATCATTCAATGCATGTGAGTGTAGTTGGTGTTCTTCAATGATGAAAACCTTTTCATGTAAAACAATGCTACTGTGAATACAGTCAGAACTCCCTATTTCTGAAATCTCAAGGTCTTCTCTTAACCATTCAAATGAAGAAAAACATAAGGGGAGAGAGTTTTTATCTGTAATCCCGCTACTTTCTTTGCCATGCTTGGATGTTTTATTATTTGAAATGCTACAAACATTTTGTTTCAATAGTTTGAATGAGGGAAAACATAATAGCAAGGTTATGTTACCTGACTCAAAACCTTCTTCATTTTTCCCCGTATCATCATAGGTACATTTTTCCATCTCTTTGGATATCTCGACATGCTCACTTTCATCTTTGTCTTCGACCAATGACTGTATTTCTGAACTGACAAGATCTTCCTCAAAACAAAGAATAGGGTCATCAAGCGTCTGAGAAGAGTGCTCCAATATCTTGTCAATCTGGTTCGTTGGTTTGGTGTGACTTTGCATCAACACAAATTCGTTTTCCTCAACAATGATCTAAGAATTTTCTTTAAAAAATTTGAATGTGGCAAAGCACAAGGGTAGAGAATTCTCTTTAGTTGATCTAATACTTTGCTCCTCACTGTACTGCTGAAAAAAAAAGTCTTCAACATCACAATCTTCCTCATATTTTTCATATACAGACAAATCAACATCATATGCAACGTCGTCTAACAAGAACAAACTTGGAACATCAATCTGTTATTCAACAAACTGGTTTGCAAACTCATCCTCTTGACTATCTACAAAAGAATACATAAAATAATCAGCCTCCTGCTTATCATGGGATGGCTCAGAAGATAAAACAACACTTATTCTTTCAACAAGTGGAATATAATTTTTAGCGCAATCATAAACATTTGAAACTTCAAGAGGACCCATGATATTGTCAATTCTATGCTCAAGATTCTAATCAACTATTTTATGTTCATATTCACTTTCATGTTCTTGAGCATCCAACCCCTCATTTTGGATTTGTTTACATGTCTGGATGTTGTTTTGAATATCCTGAGCATCATTAAACATTTGCTATAAGGACTTCGGTCTTCTTTCCATCAGGAGGAAAGACAAATCTGGATGAAGAGTTGTTGTGTAATGGAGCATGGCAACAACTTCAGTGGGTTGAATCTCTTCAGGAAATTTGTAGTAAATACTGGAAAACCTCATACTGAATATAGAGATAGTTTCATTGCTCTACCATTCCAAGGCATAAAACTCTTCAAGTTGTAGCTCCAAATATTTCTTCTTGCCCCAAAACTTAAAAAAAACATTCTTCAATTTCTCCCATGAGCTAATTGTTTCTGGATGCAAATGTTTAAACCATTCTTTGGTATTCCCTTTCAAGGATTGAGAGAAGGCCCTCATAAAAACATCATCATGGTCAATCTAAAAAAAATCTATAAAATTTTCAAACCCTTGGATGTGTTTTTCACCTGAGATGACATCAGGTTCCCCATCAAACACACAGTTGGCAGCCAATTCATTATTTTAATTTGCCCTAAAAAGCTGCCTACACCTACTTGTCCCTTACACGGCAAGTCATCGTCACATTTTGCAACAAGACATCGTATTCATTTTTGCGACAATTGCAATTTGGTTTCGATTCGATTTTCACAACTGAAAGTGTGAAAACACCTCTTTCGTTGTTTAGACTGTCGTCGTCTTTTATTGATTTTGTTTAAAGACACTTCACCATTGGTTTATCATATGACTGCAACAGAATTTTTCAAACTTATGTCCTTTAGCATACTCTTATCTTGATTGCGCATTTGGATCTGTTTGATTACTAAGCCATTAAGCATGAAGATTTACTGGTTACCTTTGACTCTATAAAGGTTGTGATTGATTTTGGTCTTAGATGCTTTGATCCTTCTTGCTATGAGTTCTTGACTTATTATATGAGATTTTTGGTTGCAATGTTCTAAAAACTTTGAAATATAAACATTTGAATGTGCAACGAATGCATTGTTAATATTGTAAGTTCGGTATATGGTTTGAGTTTCACAAAGGCGCATGGATTACTCTTTTGGATTTCTATGGTTTGAATTGATGCTTGGTGTATTGTTTTATGAGTTTGATATTACATTGAGTGATCATAGTTTCAAACTATGCTTTGGCATGATTGAATTAACATTGGTTTAAAACGTTTGATTGACACGACAGATCGTTGGTTAATGTTGGATTTCATGTTGAATTGAATTGCACACTTGGCGCATGATTATAACATATGGTGTTGGTTTTACTTTGGATGGATGGCACGTCGATATGTTTGTACACCTATTTGGTTGGCCGATACTTATGGTTTAAATGATTATGATTATGGATGGAACAACACTGTACACGGTCATTAATACATTGCATGGCGGTAGTAATCCCACCACCTTCGCACGCATGCAATTAATCCCTGCCTCTTTGAGCGCTGAAGCTATTAAACCCTATCGTTTTTGACCTTGTGCATTATTTTTGCTCGGTTCAAACCCCACCATGCACAGAAGCTATGGGTCCTGTCGTAAGGGTCGAGCCCAACGGGTGCCAAGCACTGTTAATGTTTGATGGTGCGTATAGCGACTTGGAAGAGTTCGGGTGGCTCCCGTTTATAAGGAAATTCGATGGTTATAACCTCACTGTGGCTCGACAATTTGCATTATCATTTGATGGCTGCCGAGCAAAAGTTGGAGATGTCCAGCTTGAAATCACTGAACAATTTCTCAGCTTGGCAACCAACCTGCCTGTTATGGGACAAAAATGGTCGAAAAGTTGCAAGGTAGATGATGTCCCGTGGACATTGTTATTTCAGTCTCGAACAATGAACTCATGCGACAGACGTTTGCCTGCAAATATGTTGAAACCCCGCTGGTATGATCTCTTGATGATTATCAAGCAATTCGTTACTTGTGAAGGCAGGTGCGGGTTCATTTTCTTGTTTCACCTGCGTTTATTAATGGTTTTTATGGGTTTCGAACTTAGTATGCCCCACTATCTGCATAGAAGTTTGTTCAAAATGGCTAAAAGGTGCAAGCGTAGCCAAGCTGATACCAGCCTCTTCCATTTGGGGTTGATTAAAATGATATTGGTGTACGAGTTAGGGTTACGTCGTGATTCTTGGCATGATTTCCTTAGCCGTAATGGCTTTGAAGAATCAAACCCTCCACAGGTTGATAAGCCCATGGTGACCGAAAGCAGACCTACCCCTGTGCCTTATAGCGTTTTATTACCCAAACCTAAACCCGATTCACCTACGAATTTGCCTATGGCTGTGACTAAACAGGCCGAAGTTGATAAACCCGCGACGAAGCAACCTAAAAATAAAACCAATACTAATGCTAAGGGCAAGAAAAATGCAAGGTTAATCTCTCGCATGGCGAGGAATAAACCCAAACCCCCTGCCAAATCAGAACCTATCATGGTCAGCGAAGACTCTGATCCAGACATTGAACGTTTTCTTGCCGAAGAGTATCCTTACTCAAAGGGCTTGTGTGGAAAACCTCCTTATGATTTTGTCAAGAACTTACCTCCTTGTCTGCGGGATAACCCTGACTTCCCTGGTGTTGAACCACCCCATGAAACCCTTGGTGAATCATCGAAACCCTCGACTGCACAACCTGTTGCTGCACCTTGCGATCAGTGTGGGTTATGGTTGGAAAGATACTACTTGGATGTACCTACGTTGCAATCCAAAATCCACGATTTGGAAAACCAAGTGGCAAAGCTCACTGATCAGAATGCAAAGGTGCAACCCTCCGACAAGAAGCAACGAACTACGGGTTCAATCCTGTTCAAAAATGTCGAGTCTGCTACAGCAATTGTCAATTCAAAATTGACATAGTCTCAGCAACTGCGTTGGTAAAATTTTCACTCATTTATATTACACTCTGTGTACATATTTCACTTGCTCTGTTACCTAAGCATGCTTCGCTGTATATAATTTTTGTTTTATCAATTTTTGTTATAGTTTAAGATTCGATTGGATTTGGTTTTGATTCGATGGATCATCGAATAGATATGATTGTTCAAATTTAGCTCGATGCTCTGTTAATAAGACAAGTTGTTAATATTTTTAAAAATAGACTGTTGTTGGTATCCCGATTTTCAAATACAGTCAATGGTATGATTCGAACTGGTTATGATATGAGTATGATTGATAAATGGGTTAACTGTTTCAATTTCCTTCGACCAGATTTCATACTTTTCTGTTGATACATAACCGAATTGCAACTGATTCAATTTGCAACTTATTCGATCCATATATTGTTTGAATTGGACTCTGATTAAGGTTACGATATTATTTCTATAATTAGCTCAGTGAACATTTGTGTTGATTATTGCCCAGTTCATGAATTCCGTCGATTTTATCGTGCCTCTGTCCATTGACTGTGTGAAGATTCTCGAGTCGATATGATTTCATCTGATTACAATGGAGGCTATTTACACATCGTGCTTTTAACTAAATGATATCAATTTGTTGCTATAACTAGTCGATGACAGTTACGACCGTACCTGTGAACTGTTGAAACTCAACAAACGAAGTTTATGGTTGGATTCTATGGATATTAGTTATGCACGATTCATCGTAATGGCTTTCTATATTCGCAATTGATTGAACGATTTGGATCCTATGCAAATCAATAATGATTGTTTTGTATCTCATACGATTTGGTTTACCATTGATTGCATTCATGAAACAGTCTTGTGAAAATTTAATTCGATTTTATGTCAATTGGAAAAACAGAGTAGTCCTACCCTGTCCAGATTGCATTCTTTTGATTTGGTTTAATTTAAGAAATAATTGAATCATTAGTAATTAGTTTTGGATTTGATTTGATTTTATTATATCTAGTCCTGTTTGCTATTTTGACTAGCTACAGAATCAGAAGATTCTGTAGCTAAGTCTGTAAAGTCAAATTTTTATTGTTTTTCTAATAAAACATCCTTCTAACTTGGTTTTTGTGTTCTATTGCAGGCAAATTTGAATTGGCAATAGATATCATGAGCAGTTAGGGGATGATCTACAGATTTTACTTGCATTTTATTTCCTTAGTTTAGGTGATTTCGGGAATATCTCCCAGGATATGTAAACTTATTTGGTATTATCCACAAGGATGTTTTACCTTGTGAGAAACCTATATAAACCTATGGTTTTGTAATAATCGATCATCCTCAGTTGGGGAAGAACAAGGATATAGAATTCTGATACAAACTAGAGCAGAATTGATGTTTTGTCATAGCTTTTGCTTTTCAATATATCAACATTGTGTTTCAAGTTTTGTATATCATTTTGTTTACGGTTTAGTATTACTTTGCTATCTAAATCAAATTCAAATAATATAATTTCATTACTGTCATCTATATCTTGTTTCTTCCAAATAGATAAAAGGCATAACAGCTGTAGATTCATTTTGTGGATGATAGCTTTGTCTTCTTCATAAATTGAATTGTTATATATGAATTTGCTGCATAATAGGTTTCCCTTTTGCAGGAATTTATAATCAGAAGATTGTTATGATTTTCTTTTATGTCTTGTTTGTCCTGTAACATACTTCAAGAAGAAGCATAGCTGATCATTTGTGAGAAGCTTAAGGGCTAAACGGTGTGAATTTCTTCCTCCAATCAGCTTAGAAGCAATCATACACAGGGCAGACTTGGAGTGTTTCCAGGTCAATTAGTTAGTTGTTTACTGTTTTCATTAAGTAGTTTAATATAGATGCAAGTTTATTAGATTTATATTAGATCGTTAGTTTCAGTAAATTATATTAGATTGTTTAATTTCAGTTAGTTTACTTTCTTATTCATAAATCATAAAATCAAAAAAGAGTTATCTTCGCTGTCTTGTTACAACAAGCAAATTAGTTTCACAGGTTTTATTCAAATCTATAGATTGTATGCAATGTATATTTGTGAATAAACTGTAATTAACTTGGTAATTAGATAGTTGATTTGAGTTATTATAATCATAGTTAGTATCTTGTATATATAATAGTTAGTAGTTCATAGTTAGATTAGTGAAGTTAGTTTCTTCCTTTGTTTTATTAGTTTCTAGTTTCCTTTATTATAGTTAGTTTCTTGTATTAAATTATAGTTAGTTTGATTTATTTAGTTTAGTTAGATTACTTAGCTCATATCATTCTTTCTCTTTGGTTTTCTTAGGAGACCTTAGAGCGGCCAACGGAGCCGTTAAACTCGTCAGGGTGGTCCATTCCAAACGGCTTGGGTTATTTAGACAACGCCGGACCGGTTCCACTCTCTCAGTTGACGGACGGTCGATTTCGCTCGTCAACAAATGGCGTTAGAAGGAGGGCCTGAACTTAATTAATGACACGAGGTGGTCGCAAGACTCCTTCCCCACCTAATCGCACACCCATAGTGACTAGAAGCCGTTCACAAGATAATATCCCCCCTCAAACAACAACTACTTCAACCAAAGATCCTCAGATCACAGTTGAGCCAGCAACCCCTAATCCTACAGGCGGTGATATACAAGAAATTTTTAGACAATCTCTTATTAAATCACACAAAGCCTTTGCTAGTCTCAGGCAACCACATCGCCCGTGGGGTCAACCTTTAGACTTCTCAGAAGTCAGAGAACAACTAGGTGATATAGACCTTACTGTGAATCCTACAGATCCAAATACAAATCCTGCTGCAGGAGGATCTGGGATACCTCCTTCACCACCTCCCTCATCTCCTTCTTCTTCTGGAGGAGATTCCTCTTCTGATGAAGGCAAACCACCTTCTCGTCCTTCCACACCCAATTCCCCAATGGAAAATCAGAACAACCCTGCTAGACCATGGTTGGACCAGGATGCTGTAGATGTACCTGGTGCCCAACATCCTTTTCCTAAACACCTAGAGAAATGGCTTCCTAAGTTTGATCCCGATTCAAAACAGATAGCAGAAGATCATATCAAAAAATTTATGTTAGCCATCAGACTCCGTAACGTTGAACACGAAGATGTTGTCTGTAGGTTGTTCCCTTACACCTTTGAGGGTAATGCATCCACTTGGTACTTTGCCCAGCAGCCTCACACTATAGTATCTTGGGAAAAGTTTGAGTCAATTTTTTTGGAAAAATTCGGAGATGGCAAACCTCCGGAAGTTTTAGTCATGGATCTTTCAAATTTAAAAATGAATGCAAAAGAAAAAGTTAAAGATTTTAATCAAAGATTTTTAACACTTAAGAATAGAATCCCTGTAGACTCTATGTCTGCTGAGAGTCTTGTAATAGCTTACTACACTAAAGCTCTACATCAAATTATATCTATTTGGGTGAAAAGATCCAAAAAGGCAACGTTGTTAGAAGCCTTTGAAGAGGCTACTCAAATTGAAAAAGATATACTTAGCCTTAAGGAATCCTCTAGCAACGAGACTGAGACTGTTTCTTCTTCCAAGCAGAAGATTGAAATTCTTCCCAGGCCTACACTAAACAAAACACAACCCGAAAACTCTGATTTGGAAAATTTAACCAAAGTTGTACATAAGTTATCTAATCAAGTCGTAGATTTAAAAAGGTCAACTGAGGAAGCCTCTTCGAGTAAAGGACCCTACAAACCTCCTTTCCGGAAGCCTTTTTGATCTGAAAATAGAAGGCTGACTTGTTATGCTATGCAAGCACCCTCTATCTCACAAAAATAAACCTTAACAGGACCTTGCTTCACGTGTTTAAAATGTGCAAGTGGATTTATGTGTTAGGTTCTTGCTTGTTCTTGTCAATAGTTATATGTGAGGAAAGTTCTTTGAAATGCTTAAATATGTGTTATAAACCAATACACAGCAATATAAAGTGCAGCAAATAACACAGCAAACTCACAACAACAACAAGATGATAAAGGAGTTCACCCCTCTCTGGGCTACATCTCCTTGAGCCTCCTTCAATGGACTTGGCTCTTTGGGATTAGTTTTTCAAATTCTCATTACAATATTCTGCTCAACTCAAATGGATTTATAGACTGTACCATCGAGTTCAGAATACATAAAAACCCCAAATTTGACTGTAAAAACTCTGGAAATGGACAATGGCTCATCCCACAATGACCTCTTCTACAAATGGCCTCCAAGCTTCCCTGAGATTCAATAGAGAAAAAATTCCTGTAAAAGTCCTCCAATGGATTTGAAACCTATCCCAAAATGTTCAGAGCATATTAATCAGTCAGAAATGACTATTCAATCTCAGCAAATGAATATGTGCTCATCTGAGCAATGCCTCAAACAATGAGGGCTTTAATCTTCATGGAGCTTCCTCAAGATTAAAATGTGAAAAAAATACAAATGGGCTCCTCAAATTCCTGTGAGAACCTCAAAAATGGACTCAGGACATCCAAAAACCCTTAGCTGGGCTTTTACAGCTCCTGATTTGGCCAAAAACTCATCAAGTTATGGCCTCTGCCATTTTTTCCCTTTCAAGCTCTGCAACTCGTTCGCCATAATGCACCTGTGTGAAAGTAAAACTTGGCTCCAGAGCATTTTCGTGTGCATAAACCCAGCACACGCGTGATCCCGAAAATCGTGCCAAATTGTCGATCCGTTAACGCGAATCAAGCCCTCCAAGTCGGAGGTGTTGGGCGCATGGGGGGGGGCCATATGGCCACATTCCCCGCGCAAAAGGGGCTAACCGTCCTCTGGTTAAACCAGGGCTTGCCATGTGGCGGATAGATTGGTTTGAATGACCGTTTTAAACCACAAAAAAATAAAAACCAAACGCCAATGTAAAATTTCCATGCGCATTTCCAAACTGTGGTTGCAAGTCGTGGTTATTATAACCGTGTGGCGTTTATATATATGTACAACCATATACAACATAACCCCGCACGCCTAATACACAAAAGGTTTACACAACATATATTTAAACTATATGTTATACTCCCCGTGCCCAACTGGAAGGCAGGGTCATATTAAACGATGGTGTGTCCGGGGGCTATTTAAAATAATACGCGCCCATTCCAAAACATTTCCCGCGCGTTATAATACGTTGCGGTCATATGTGTAACGCCATAGCACCGGGGTCATATGTATGGTTTTCCTCCCGCGCGTAATAACACATACAACGTTGTGTTTTAAAACATTTTAACCCCCACGCCATTCAAACGGAGAGTCATATGCCACGAGAGCATAACCGGGGGTGGTCAAAAACCACATAACCATAACACTCCGCGCGCAAAATAAAACCCGGTCATATATTTGTCAACGTAAACCAACAGATGGGGGACACGTGGTGCCCATGCATTGGGCCACGTGTCTCCTTTTTATTTTCCATTGAAACGGACACGTGTCAACTGTGTATTCGCCAACCACCATCCAATTAAAATGCGCCAAGTCAACAACTGCCAAGTCAGCGTACGGACGCCATGTCAACAGGCCACGCCGGATTGCTGACGTCAGCATGTGCCACGTGTCACCCATCCAGTGGTGACACGTGTCACTTAAATATTGGTCAAACCGCACCTGAAAATGCATGACACGTGTCACGCCCAGGAGTTTCCATGTGTCCTGTACGACCGCCACGTCACTGTACGGCTGCCACGTCAGCTGCATGGCCTGCCACGTCAGCTGTACGGCCTGCCCAGTCAACATCAAAATTTTCCCTGTTTGGCCCGGCGAACAGATCGCGATAACTTCGCCATACGGAGTCTGTTTACGAAAATAAATATACCGCCGGAATCAGGAGAACGAGACAGACGCAATGGAACTGTTTTCGTTGCAATCCGAGCACTTTGAAAATTGAGCATTTTTTAGACCCCTGGTCCAGATTCTGATCACGCCTTCCCACTGAAAGGATTTTGGACCCACAAAAGCTTATAATCATCGATCTGAGCTTCCATACTCTTCTTCTTTCAAGTTATATCAATTGATTCTGCTTGAAAAGACTTTTCGACAATCACCTGGGTACCTTGACATGCCCTGCTCTGCAACTGACTATGTCCCTCAACCACTGTTCTCTGGCTGTTGCTGATCCACTGTTCTCTCTACGCTTGGAAGACTGACAACCTTCCCACTGAGAATCAATTCCCTCTTTCGAACTCTTTGGCGTCAACAATCCGCTCTCCAATGGCTGTAAAATCTCCTGCGACATCTTGTCACAAGCCAAGAAAAACATCAATCTTGAAAATAAATTGATACAAGACTGAAAAATAAAGACAGCAAAGTCTTTTTGCTCTTCAAGCAACTGTCGCATCTTGTGCTTCATCAAAGCACATGGTGTTATCCTCCATCTCAATGTACTCAAAATGACTTACAAGACAATAACACCATTGACTCAACATAAGTCAAGAAATATGAACGACATACACAGTCGTTAAGTAAAATCGACACAAGTCGAGACTCATGTGAAATGTTTCAACCTTCCAAAATGACAAGTCTAAAGACATGATAAACAATCATGCTACAATCATGACTCATCCATGATGACAATCATCCAGTTCATTGTTTATGCACTCACAAAACCAAATGCATATGCATAGATTTTCAACTCTCCCTTATGTATAAGCATATGTGCATAAACCCAAAACATGTGGGTACTAAAGAGCTGAAAATGAAAAGTGTATATGGCTGTAACAAAATGGACAACATACTCCTCTTTTACATGTTCTTGAATGAGGAGCATAACACAAGTATGCTTACCAAAATAAAAGCATTCACATGCAACTTGCCTCTACCAAAATATGATAACTGCTGCAACTTGTCAACTTCAACAAAAGTGAAAAGATAAGGCTGAAATGTGCATCAATTGCAAAAAATGAAAGCCTTACTTACTCAAGAAAGCAATCCATTTCTTACCAAGCCAACTCAATGGCGAATCCTTCTGCTGAAAGTTGTCTTCTTGTGAGTCCTCTTGTCTCACATCAATGATGGAATCTCCGCTTCCATTCTTGTCAATCTTTTCTCCCGACTGCTTCTTGTGCCGTGGATGAGAGGTTGGATGCAATGCCCAACATTGGTCAATGAGATGACCCCTCTTCTGACAATGACTGCAAATCTTTTGCATTTTCTCTTCATGTTGCCTTTGCTTGGAAAGTTCCCTGAAAATGGACTTTCTTTTCCAACACTTTGAAACATGATGGTTATTTAAACCACAAAATGTACATGGTCTTTTTCCATTGTTACA
Organism: Picea engelmannii; assembly: GCA_009831015.1. Lineage (NCBI taxonomy): Eukaryota > Viridiplantae > Streptophyta > Pinopsida > Pinales > Pinaceae > Picea > Picea engelmannii. The sequence goes on along the minus strand of ML777070.1, from coordinate 357,316 downwards.
TGCATATTTATTATGCTTAACATAATCAAAAGCAACTGAGTTATAGGCAGATTTATACCTTGAACATTCACCTTTTTCGCCGCTTTGAGGAGGTGAATCGGAAGTGTCACAAGCTCTCTTTTGAAAACTCTCAAATCTGCTCTTGTCCTCATGGCTGTCACAAACCTTTTGCTTCACACACTTGCATTCATCTTCGACACAAGTTTTACTTGCTGAAGAGATTGAACTTTCAACCAAAGTTCTTGAACTTTCACCTTGAAAACCTTCTTGAGGAGGTGAACTTGAAACAAAAATTGTACTTGAAACTTTTTCATTAGTTTCCTCAATCTTGGAATTTGTTTCAGCAATTCGTTCATAACCAAGACCAAAATACTTAGGTCTCTCTTCAACCACAATAGGCTCAACAATGCCTTGTGCATGCTTGCCTAACCCTTTACCTTCATAGCCCATTTTTAACATTAACTTGGACCCTATTCCTCTAGTGTGGTTTTCAAAAACACCAAAGCAATTTTCTTGAGAGGAATTTGAAGACAAACTAACATCACATACCTCATGTGCATGCATGTACTTGGTAAGGGTTTCTTTGGCTTCATGGAGTTGTTTCTCCATCTCCTGCAACTTTTCAAGAAGTTGTTCTTTCTCCTCCTTCATGGCCATCAAATGCTCTTGAAGGACAATGCTCTCTTCCCTGTCTTTCCACAACTCTTGTACCATATCCTTCATGGTTAGCAATGCATTAAAAATTTCTTTGTCAAAGAGTTTAGAATTGGAAGATGTAGGAGAACTATTCAAGTTTAAAGCTTCCTCCATATTTGCAAGATAACAAACTTCAACACAATCTTGCACAAATACCAACAGCTCAAACTCAAGCTATCATTGGCAAATACATGAGAAAAATAAACTATGCTCTGATACCATCTGATCTGAAAATAGAAGGCTGACTTGTTATGCTATGCAAGCACCCTCTATCTCATAAAAATAAACCTTAACAGGACCTTGCTTCATGTGTTTAAAATGTGCAAGTGGATTTATGTGTTAGGTTCTTGCTTGTTCTTGTCAATAGTTATATGTGAGGAAAGTTCTTTGAAATGCTTAATTATGTGTTATAAACCAATACACAACAATATAAAGTGCAACAAATAACACAACAAACTCACAACAACAGCAAGATGATAAAGGAGTTCACCCCTCTCTGGGCTACATCTCCTTGAGCCTCCTTCAATGGACTTGGCTCTTTGGGATTATTTTTTCAAATGCTCATTACAAGCTGCTGCTCAACTCAAATGGATTTATAGACTGTACCATTGAGTTCAGAATACATAAAAACCCCAAATTTGACTGTAAAAACTCTGGATATGGACAATGGCTCATCCCACAATGACCTCTTCTACAAATGGCCTCCAAGCTTCCCTGAGCTTCAATGGAGAAAAAATGCCTGTAAAAGTCCTCCAATGGATCTGAAACCTATCCCAAAATGTTCAGAGCATATTAATCAGTCAGAAATGACTATTCAATCTCAGCAAATGAATATGTGCTCATCTGAGCAATGCCTCAAACAATGAGGGATTTAATCTTCATGGAGCTTCCTCAAGCTTAAAATGTGAAAAACCTGCAAATGGGCTCCTCAAATGCCTGTGAAAACCTCAAAAATGGACTCAGGATGTCCAAAAACCCCTAGCTGGGCTTTTACAGCTCCTGATTTGGCCAAAAACTCATCAAGTTATGGCCTCTGCCATTTTTTCCCTTTCAAGCTCTGCAACTCGTTCGCCATAATGCACCTGTGTGAAAGTAAAACTTGGCTCCAGAGCGTTTTCGTGTGCATAAACCCAGCACACACGCGATCTCGAAAATCATGCCAAATTGTCGATCCGTTAACGCGAATCAAGCCCTCCAAGTCGGAGGTGTTGGGCGCATGGGGGGGGGCCATATGGTCACGTTCCCTGCGCAAAAAGGGCTAACCGTCCTCTGGTTAAACCAGGGCTTGCCATGTGGCGGATAGATTGGTTTGAATGACCGTTTTAAACCACAACAAAATAAAAACCAAATGCCAATGTAAAATTTCCGTGCGCATTTCCAAACTGTGGTTGCAAGTCGTGGTTATTATAACCGTGTGGCGTTTATATATATGTACAACCATATACAACATAACCCCGCGCGCCTAATACACAAAAGGTTTACACAACATATATTTAAACTATATGTTATACTCCCCGCGCCCAACCGGAAGGCAGGGTCATATTAAATGATGGTGTGTCCGGGGGCTATTTAAAATAATACGCGCCCATTCCAAAACATTTCCCGCGCGTTATAATACGTTGCGGTCATATGTGTAACGCCATAGCACCGGGGTCATATGTATGGTTTTCCTCCCGCGCGTAATAACACATACAACATTGTGTTTTAAAACATTTAAACCCCCACGCCATTCAAACAGAGAGTCATATGCCACGAGAGCATAACCGGGGGCGGTCAAAAACCACATAACCATAACACTCCACGCGCAAAATAGAACCCTGTCATATATTTGTCAACGTAAACCAACAGATGGGGGACACGTGGTGCCCATGCATTGGGCCACGTGTCTCCTTTTTATTTGCCATTGAAACGGACACGTGTCAATCGTGTATTCGCCAACCACCATCCAATTAAAATGCGCCAAGTCAACAACTGCCAAGTCAGCGTACGGACGCCACGTCAACAGGCCACGCCGGATTGCTGACGTCAGCATGTGCCACGTGTCACCCATCCAGTGGTGACACGTGTCACTTAAATATTGGTCAAACCGCACCTGAAAATGCCAAAAATGCATGACACGTGTCACGCCCAGGAGCTGCCACATGTCTTGTACGGCCGCCATGTCACTGTACGACCGCCACATCAGCTGTACGGCCTGCCACGTCAGTTGTACGGCCTGCCCAGTCAGCATCAAAATTTTCCCTGTTTGGCCCGACGAACAGATCACGATAACTTCGCCATACGGAGTCCGTTTGCGAAAATAAATATACCACCAGAATCAGGAGAACGAGACGGACGCAATGGCACCGTTTTCGTTGCAATCCGAGCACTTTGAAAATTGAGCATTTTTTAGACCCCTGGTCCAGATTCTGATCACTTTTCCAACCAGCCGGCCTAATCCAAACCCCGAAGGCTTGAACCTAGAAAGTTTGCAATACGCTCTTCAGACAATTCTAGGATCCCAAGATGACTTGATGCCTCCTGAAATCCCTCAAGAGCAAGCCGAGCAGGAAACAACCCAAGAAGAAGAGTCTTCTCCAAATATCTTTGGTCACCTCTCCGATAGTATCTTCCAAGCTAACTTTGAGACTGTGCACCCTTACAATACTAGGAGCAAGACCACAAACAAACCTCCTGCCGATAACACCACAACTCTACCTCCAAAGCCATCTAAATCAGTAGAAACTAAACAGAGTAATGCTAGCCCTAAAATAGATTATGATGTTGTTGAAGACCTTAAGAAATTACGGGCTAACATTTCGATTTATGAGTTGTTGAAATTTCCGTTTTTGTTACAAAAGATGTTGCAAAATATTTTGGACAATGGCAAGAATGGTAATTCAAATGGTAATAAGGTTGTGTAAAGCAAAGTTCCGCAGAAGACTTCCACAAAAAATAATCCGGATCCTCAAGATAAAGGAAGCCTTCCTGTACCAAATGTAAATAACAATGTAAATAGTGTTAATAATTCAGATAAGGTAGTCTTAGAAAATGCGAGTAAGAAACCACAAGCTACTACTCTAAACACTCGCAAGAATGTACCTCCTTTTCTTTTAACTTTCGAAATCTTCAACAGAAA
>ML777070.1:313004-353452 GCA_009831015.1 Picea engelmannii | reverse complement strand
AGCTACTACTCTAAACACTCGCAAGAATGTACCTCCTTTTCTTTTAACTTTCGAAATCTTCAACAGAAATGTGCATAACTGTATGGTTGACTCAGGAGCATCGTCAAATGTGATGCCTTGGTCAGTCTACCAAAAGATTAATGTCGAAGTAGAACCGTCTTCTTTGAAAATCATACAGCTTGATAGAACAGATGTTAAAGTTATAGGCGAATTGAAAAATGTATTGATTAGATTATCGTCTAACCCAAAGGTTCATCAAGTTATTGATATAATTGTGGTAGATATTCCAGAAGTGTATGGTATGTTTTTGAGCAGGGACTGGTCGGAGCAGCTTCATGGTTACTTCGCAACAGACTGGTCTCACTTATGGCTTCCAGAAAATGGCAAGCCCAACAAGATCAGAGTGAATCGTGAGCGTTACCTCAAGTTCACGGTAACAAACTTGAATGACCCCAATGAACCGTACACACCTCCGGCTGATTCACCAGAAGTCCAAGGAATGGATACCTACTTCAGAAATTTCATGGCTGAAGTTTCACCTATCGACAATTCACAACAACGATACAAAATCAAAGCATATACGCAACCAACAGGTTCTATCCAACAATCCTGTGCGCCCGACGAAAATCAAATTTGGTCTCTATACTTCGACGGTTCCAAGTTGAAAGAAGGAGATGGTGCAGGCTGCATCATTATTGATCCGGCAGGTAATAAAACATTATTGGCTTGTAGATTAGAATTTGAATGTACTAACAATGTTGCAGAATATGAGGCTTTCTTACAAGGTCTCAGAAAAGCCTTAGACATGCGCATTCAAAATCTAGTTGTATTCGGTGACTCTGAGATAGTGGTCAGACAGGTGAGAAATTCTATACATTGTCTTACCCCACATCTCAAGTGTTACCAGTCTGAGGTATGGAGTTTAATAAACGAATTTTCTGCTTTTAATATAAATTCCATTCCTAGATCAAGTAATGATGAAGCAGATCTACTCGCTAATGTTGCCTCTAAACTTCTTCCTACAGAAGGCTTATCTCCAAACGCATTCTCCATGGAGCTATTGTTTCAACCATCTGTTCCAGACAATATCACGAACTGGAGAGTATTTGATTATGATCAGCAGATCATTAACTTTTTTCACATGGAGGAAACCTTCCAAGGAGCTGTGATAGATGAACAAACACACGACGACAATTTGCACGATTTTACGGTAATACCTAATCCGAAACCTCCTAAAGTTCTATCGGACATGGTAAATCCCATACCCAAATCTGTTGCTAGATTAGAAAAGTTTTATGATTTTGAAGATAAATTTAAAAAAATGGTCAATTGTAAAACCAACAGTTCCTCATTGTCTTATGAAAAAGTCAATTTAGGAACTAGTGAAAACCCTCAGTGTATCAACTTAGGCTTGGGATGTTCCAAACAAGAAAAAGCTGCTTTTGTTAAATTATTTAAGAATTCAAGGATGTCTTTGCTTGGACTTACGAAGACCTTAAAACGTTTGATCCTAATATTATACAACATGTCATCCCAATGAAGCCCCAAACCTTGCCTTTCCAACAGAAACTGAGGAAAATGCATCCGAAACTGGAACCGACCGTACAAAAAGAATTGAATAAACTCCTAGGTGCTAAAATAATTTTTCCTGTTAGACACACTCAATGGGTATCCAACCTCGTCCCAGTGCGGAAGAAAAACGGGGAAATTCGACTTTGTGTCGATTTCCGAAACCTCAACAAAGCATCTGATAAAGATAATTATCCCATCCCTCCCATGGAACAGATACTTCAACAAGTATCTGGTTCCGAGAGGCTATCCTTGTTGGATGGTTTCTCTGGATATAACCAAGTTTTAATGTCTTCGTCAGACCAATTAAAAACTACCTTCCGTACTCCTTGGGGCACTTATGCTTATCGCAAAATGCCCTTTGGTTTGATTAATGCCGGTGCTACCTTTCAGAGAGCAATGGATATTGCTTTCCGAGGCTTGATCAATCACTCCGTAGTAGTCTACCTAGATGATGTGACCGCTTATTCCAAAAACAAAGACGATCATCTAGCTCATCTACGAGCCGTTCTACTATGATGTCGTAAATTCGGCATCTCTCTGAACCCCAAGAAGTCCATCTTTGCAGTGGAACAAGGTAAACTACTAGGATTCATTGTGTCTAGTGATGGAATGATTATTGACCCCGAGAGGACGCAAGTCATTGCTAAACTTCCCCCACCCACTTCCAAGAAATCCATGCAGTCCTTCCTTGGCCAGATTAATTTCGTGAGAAGATTCGTCCCCAGTTTCTTCGAAATGGTCAGGCCTCTACAGAACCTGATTAAGAAGGACGCCCAATATCACTGGGGACCCACTGAAAACCAAGATTTTAATGATATAAAGAAAGCTATAATTGATGCTCCGTCTCTCATGAGCCCTGATTTCTCTCAATAATTTACACTCTATACTTTTGCCTCTGATCGTTCCTATGCCGCAGTTCTAACTCAGAAAAATGCCGAGAACAATGAAGTACCCATCGCCTTTATGAGCTCTGCTTTCAAAGACGCTGAACTTAATTATCCAGCAGTCGATCGGCAAGCCTATGCCGTCTTCAAGGAAGTTAAGCATTTCCGATCTTATCTTTTGAAGTCGAGGACGAAGATCATTGTCCCTTACCCTGCCGTTAGGAACTTGTTAGTGCAAAAAGAGTTAGGAGAGAAAAGAGCCAACTGGGTCACCTCCTTGCAGAAATTTGACTTAGAAATCACTCCAGCTCAGATCGTGAGAGGCCAAGGGATGTGTAAGTTGGTAGTTGATTTAGAAACTAAATAAAAAGAAGATAGTGATACGTCAATCTTAGAATAACGCGATCATAGTTTGATTTGTTGCACACAAAACCTAGTGAGTCCTTGGTACGACGATATTAGACACTGTCTTCAACATGGATCAACACCTCGTCACCTCGACCCCGCCAAGAGAAGAGCATTGAGACTAAAGTCTGCCTCCTTTCATCTAGTTAACGGTATACTGTTTCGTCAGAATTTTGATGGCATATTGATGCGTTGTCTCGAAAAGGACGAAGCAGAGAGAGTTTTGCTCGAGTTGCATGCAGGTGAAGCTGGTGGTCACTTCGGTGGCGACACCACTGCTCATAAAGTCTTAAGAGATGGTTATTATTGGCCAATTCTTTTTAGAGACGCCCAAGCCTTGTGCCGAAAATGTATCATTTGTCAAAAAGCGTCAGGGCGGTTGCAAAAACCAGCCTTCCCCTTGCAGCCCGTTAGAGTCGATTCTCCTTTCCAGCAATGGGGCCTTGATATCATTGGTCCTATTAACCCTCCATACTTGAAATAGCACAAGTACATTGTGCTAGGCACTGATTACTTTACTCGATGGTCTGAAGCCGCCGCGCTAAGAACTGTTAACACAAGTCAGGTGATCGCTTTTCTTAACTCGCATATCATTACCCGTTTTGGCATACCTGATTGTCTAGTCTTTGATAATGCTTCATACTTTTCCTCCCTTGAGATGAGTGAGTTCACCTTAGAAAAAGGAATGAAGCTTAAGTATTCTGCTAGTTATTACCCCCAGGGCAACGGTCTAGTAGAGTCAACAAACAAGAACTTGATCAAGATTATCAAGAGAACTGTGGCTGAAAATCACAAGAACTGGCACAACGCACTGCTGAATGCCCTGTGGGCTGATAGGGTAACACCCAAAGACGCTATAGGTAATTCTCCCTTTTTCCTCGTTTATGGCAGAGAGGCCATTTTTCCACCTCATGTTCTTCTTCCTTCGCTTCAATTGTCACAAAAGGTTCAAGAAGAAGAATGTCCCCCTTTAGAAAGCTGTATTAACGCTTTGATGAAGTTAGAAGAAGTAAGAATCCAAGCCAAGCGTAAACTAGATCAACATCAACAACTGATTAAAAGCTGGTTCGATTCTAATTCTGCTTCTGATAGAAATTTTGAAGTAGGCGATCTCGTCTTAAAGTGGGACAAACCACACGAAGGGAAGGGAGAACACACTAAATTTCAAAATTTGTGGCTTGGGCCGTTCTTGATTGCTGAAAAGTTGGGTCCTAGTTCCTTTCATTTGCAGAGTCTTGAAGGGCAGCTTGACACCTACCCGGTGAATGGCCAAGTCTTGAAAAGATACTTTGCCTGATTTCTATCCTTGTATATCATGTAAATATTTCCTTTTGTTTTTATTTTGCCTTTGTTTTTGACTTTGATTTGATTGATCAGTTTGGTGTGTTTTGAAACATATGCATACTTATACAATGAGCCATTCAGATAGAGACCATAGAAAAATCTCTTCGCTGAAATAACTTCTGGAATATTGTACGAACATCAGTGATATGTATTTCTGAAAATGATATTGGAAAATGTTGTTTGAAAGAAGTTTACTAATTTCAATCTCTGAGTGAAGTTTGTCATGGTTATATTTATCTTTTTACGCTGTCCCTTTTCCGTAAAGGAATGACTCAAAAAGGATGTCTCCTTGCCAAAGTAAGTTGTTTTAGAAATAAAACATTTCTGGAGATGAATAAGGACAGTATTTAAAAATTCTGATGAGGTCTGAAAAATATGAGAAAATATCAAGATTTTTCAGCGTCACCCCGCTCAGCTATTCATGAAAGAAAAACAAAATAAAAATATTAATAAGAGCTGTGGGAAGTGTTTGTAAACCCACCCGGATATTGAACAGGTCCGCTAGCAGCGGGTAAATGCAAGCATGGCGCCAAGACAACTTCGCTGGGGTACTGAACAGGCCTGCTGGCAGCGAAGCAATGTCGGGTACATGAAAATCTGTGTAAAATTATAAGAAACCTCTATTAATGTCCTTTATTCTAATCTAGAGCTTCTTGAAAGGATAAAGACGTCCGAGTGGGTTAAATGGTAACCCTGTCGAGGATATGGATGCTTGCTGGAAGCAGTGGCCATGCCAACAGTATTAAAGATTTTATCATAAAAATCATGACTTGCTAATCTTTAAGACTGTTATTGGTTTGCATCTTTTAAAACTTCGCTGGAAAAAAATAGTTGATGATGATGCAGTACGATTTTCTGGTTGTTCTTTCAAGTCAAATTTTTCTTTGCTGTCCTGATCTGAATTCATTTCTTTTAACAGAGATAACTGCTTCGCCCAACGTGTCGCCATTGTTGGTAGCCAATTCATTTTTTTAATTTTCCCTAAAAAGCTGCCTACACCTACTTGTCCCTTACACGGCAAGTCATCGTCACATTTTGCAACAAGACATCGTATTCATTTTTGCGACAATTGCAATTTGGTTTCGATTCGATTTTCACAACTGAAAGTGTGAAAACACCTCTTTCGTTGTTTAGACTGTCGTCGTCTTTTATTGATTTTGTTTAAAGACACTTCACCATTGGTTTATCATATGACTGCAACAGAATTTTTCAAACTTATGTCCTTTAGCATACTCTTATCTTGATTGCGCATTTGGATCTGTTTGATTACTAAGCCATTAAGCATGAAGATTTACTGGTTACCTTTGACTCTATAAAGGTTGTGATTGATTTTGGTCTTAGATGCTTTGATCCTTCTTGCTATGAGTTCTTGACTTATTATATGAGATTTTTGGTTGCAATGTTCTAAAAACTTTGAAATATAAACATTTGAATGTGCAACGAATGCATTGTTAATATTGTAAGTTCGGTATATGGTTTGAGTTTCACAAAGGCGCATGGATTACTCTTTTGGATTTCTATGGTTTGAATTGATGCTTGGTGTATTGTTTTATGAGTTTGATATTACATTGAGTGATCATAGTTTCAAACTATGCTTTGGCATGATTGAATTAACATTGGTTTAAAACGTTTGATTGACACGACAGATCGTTGGTTAATGTTGGATTTCATGTTGAATTGAATTGCACACTTGGCGCATGATTATAACATATGGTGTTGGTTTTACTTTGGATGGATGGCACGTCGATATGTTTGTACACCTATTTGGTTGGCCGATACTTATGGTTTAAACTATTATGATTATGGATGGAACAACACTATACACGGTCATTAATACATTGCATGGCGGTAGTAATCCCACCACCTTCGCACGCATGCAATTAATCCCTGCTTCTTTGAGTGCTGAAGCTGTTAAACCCTATCGTTTTTGACCCTGTGCATTATTTTTGTTCGGTTCAAACCCCACCATGCACAGAAGCTATGGCTCCTGTCGTAAGGGCCGAGCCCAATGGGTGCCAAGCACTGTTAATGTTTGATGGTGCGTATAGCGACTTGGAAGAGTTCGGGTGGCTCCAGTTTATAAGGAAATTCGATGGTTATAACCTCACTGTGGCTCGACAATTTACGTTATCATTTGATGGCTGCCGAGCCAAAGTTGGATATGTCCAGCTTGAAATCACTGAACAATTTCTTAGCTTGGCAACCAACTTGCCTGCTATGGGACAAAAATGGTCGAAAAGTTGCAAGGTAGATGATGTCCCGTGGACATTGTTATTTCAGTCTCGAACTGTGAACTCATGCGACAGAGGTTTTCCTGCAAAGATGTTGAAACCCCGCTGGTATGATCTCTTGATGATTATCAAGCAATTCGTTACTTGTGAAGGCAGGTACGGGTTCATTTTCTTGTTTCACCTGCGTTTATTAATGGTTTTTATGGGTTTCGAACTTAGTATGCCCCACTATCTGCATAGAATTTTGTTCAAAATGGCTAAAAGGTACAAGCGTAGCCAAGCTGATACCAGCCTCTTCCATTTGGGGTTGATTAAAATGATATTGGTGTACAGGTTAGGGTTACGTCGTGATTCTTGGCATGATTTCCTCAGCCGTAATGGCTTTGAAGAATCAAACCCTCCACAGGTTGATAAGCCCATGGTGACCGAAAGAAGACCTACCCCTGTGCCTTATAGCGTTTTATTACCCAAACCTAAACCCGATTCACCTATGAATTTGTCTATGGCTGTGACTAAACAGGCCGAAGTTGATAAACCCACGACGAAGCAACCTAAAACTAAAACCAATACTAATTCTAAGGGAAAGAAAAATGCAAGGTTAATCTCTCACATGGCGAGGAATAAACCCAAACCCCCTGCCAAATCAGAACCTATCGTGGTCAGCGAAGACTCTGATCTAGACATTGAACGTTTTCTTGCCGAAGAGTATCCTTACTCAAAGGGCTTGTGTGGTAAACCTCCTTATGATTTTGTCAAGAACTTACCTCCTTGTCTACGGGATAACCCTGACTTCCCTGGTGTTGAACCACCCCATGAAACCCTTGGTGAATCATCGAAACCCTCGACTGCACAACCTGTTGATGCACCTTGCGATCAGTGTGGGTTATGGTTGGAAAGATACTACTTGGATGTACCTACGTTGCAATCCAAAATCCACTATTTGGAAAACCAAGTGGAAAAGCTCACTGATCAGAATGCAAAGGTGCAACCCTCCGACAAGAAGAAACGAACTACGGGTTCAATCCTGTTCAAAAATGTCGAGTTTGGTACAATAATTGTCAATTCAAAATTGACATAGTCTCAGCAACTGCGTTGGTAAAATTTTCACTCATTTATATTACACTCTGTGTACATATTTCACTTGCTCTTTTACCTAAGCATGCTTCGCTGTATATAATTTTTGTTTTAACAATTTTTGTTATAGTTTAAGATTCGATTGGATTTGGTTTTGATTCGATGGATCATCGAATAGATATGATTGTTCAAATTTAGCTCGATGCTCTGTTAATAAGACAAGTTGTTAATATTTTTAAAAATAGACTGTTGTTGGTATCCCGATTTTCAAATACAGTCAATGGTATGATTCGAACTGGTTATGATATGAGTATGATTGATAAATGGGTTAACTGTTTCAATTTCCTTCGACCAGATTTCATACTTTTCTGTTGATACATAACCGAATTGCAACTGATTCAATTTGCAACTTATTCGATCCATATATTGTTTGAATTGGACTCTGATTAAGGTTACGATATTATTTCTATAATTAGCTCAGTGAACATTTGTGTTGATTATTGCCCAGTTCATGAATTCCGTCGATTTTATCGTGCCTCTGTCCATTGACTGTGTGAAGATTCTCGAGTCGATATGATTTCATCTGATTACAATGGAGGCTATTTACACATCGTGCTTTTAACTAAATGATATCAATTTGTTGCTATAACTAGTCGATGACAGTTACGACCGTACCTGTGAACTGTTGAAACTCAACAAACGAAGTTTATGGTTGGATTCTATGGATATTAGTTATGCACGATTCATCGTAATGGCTTTCTATATTCGCAATTGATTGAACGATTTGGATCCTATGCAAATCAATAATGATTGTTTTGTATCTCATACGATTTGGTTTACCATTGATTGCATTCATGAAACAGTCTTGTGAAAATTTAATTCGATTTTATGTCAATTGGAAAAACAGAGTAGTCCTACCCTGTCCAGATTGCATTCTTTTGATTTGGTTTAATTTAAGAAATAATTGAATCATTAGTAATTAGTTTTGGATTTGATTTGATTTTATTATATCTAGTCCTGTTTGCTATTTTGACTAGCTACAGAATCAGAAGATTCTGTAGCTAAGTCTGTAAAGTCAAATTTTTATTGTTTTTCTAATAAAACATCCTTCTAACTTGGTTTTTGTGTTCTATTGCAGGCAAATTTGAATTGGCAATAGATATCATGAGCAGTTAGGGGATGATCTACAGATTTTACTTGCATTTTATTTCCTTAGTTTAGGTGATTTCGGGAATATCTCCCAGGATATGTAAACTTATTTGGTATTATCCACAAGGATGTTTTACCTTGTGAGAAACCTATATAAACCTATGGTTTTGTAATAATCGATCATCCTCAGTTGGGGAAGAACAAGGATATAGAATTCTGATACAAACTAGAGCAGAATTGATGTTTTGTCATAGCTTTTGCTTTTCAATATATCAACATTGTGTTTCAAGTTTTGTATATCATTTTGTTTACGGTTTAGTATTACTTTGCTATCTAAATCAAATTCAAATAATATAATTTCATTACTGTCATCTATATCTTGTTTCTTCCAAATAGATAAAAGGCATAACAGCTGTAGATTCATTTTGTGGATGATAGCTTTGTCTTCTTCATAAATTGAATTGTTATATATGAATTTGCTGCATAATAGGTTTCCCTTTTGCAGGAATTTATAATCAGAAGATTGTTATGATTTTCTTTTATGTCTTGTTTGTCCTATAACATACTTCAAGAAGCAGCATAGCTGATCGTTTGCGAGAAGCTTAAGGGCTAAACGGTGTGAATTTCTTCCTCCAATCAGCTTAGAAGCAATCATACACAGGGCAGACTTGGAGCGTTTCCAGGTCAATTAGTTAGTTGTTTACTGTTTTCATTAAGTAGTTTAATATAGATGCAAGTTTATTAGATTTATATTAGATCGTTTAATTTCAGTAAATTATATTAGATTGTTTAATTTCAGTTAGTTTACTTTCTTATTCATAAATCATAAAATCAAAAAAGAGTTATCTTCGCTGTCTTGGGACARCAAGCAAATTRGTTTCACAGGTTTTATTCAAATCTGTAGATTGTATGTAATGTATATTTGTGAATAAACTGTAATTAAATTGATAATTAGGTAGTTGATTTGAGTTATTAGTAGTTTGTAGATAGTATTGTTAGTATAATTAGTATTTAGTATATTAGTTCATTATCTTTGTTTTATTAGTTTCTAGTTTCCTTTGTTTTAGTTAGTTTCTTGTATTTAGTTATAGTTAGTTTGTTTTATTTAGTTTAGTTAGATTACTTAGCTCAGATCATTCTTTCTCTTTGGTTTTCTTAGGAGACCTTAGAGCGGCCAACGGAGCCGTTAAACTCGTCAGGGTGGTCCATTCCAAACGGCTTGGGTTATTTAGACAACCCCGGACCGGTTCCACTCTCTCAGTTGACGGACGATCGATTTCACCCGTCAACACACACGTAGGTATTTATAGTGCTCAGGAGGAAAATCATGAAGGACTTGAGGTAATTTTAAGGGTTGGTATATATGATGAGTCTTGGAGGATGTTGGATCAAGTATAAGAGCTGAATTATCATCTTTGGTTTCATGAGGCTCATCAACTTGGTTATGGTCATCACATGGCCCAGATGGAATATTTTATCAAAATCAATGATATAGTGAGGATATGCATGTACAACTTTAAGAGGAAGATATACAATTGCAATATTCTCATGATCATCGTTGGAATGTAGCAGGTAAAGAAAAATTTGTTTGGCATGTTCAAGGAAGGAGTAGTGCTAACTTATAACAAATAGTAAAATGCTTTGGAGGAGATCCCATTTTAAGTACCTATTTTCTTCCATGATGCCCTTTCATACCTATGTCAAGGTATCTCATCTTCTAGTGGAGTTTTTGAACTACATTTTAAATTTGAGTGAAATCGCCAATAACGTTTTGGGATCTGGATTCTGCATTGAGAGTGGAGTCGCTAGTGAAAATTGAAATTTCTGGATTCTTCTACCAATAGAATCACCTTCAAACTGATTTTTTGATGCGTGGAGTCACCAGAGCAGGAATATAGCCAATATGTGCCTAAGTGTCTACTTCTCTCAGACCTAAGAACTCAACCATGACATTCTTTCCCCGGGAAAATTTTTCAATTTCGTCCCCGGCAGTGGCGCTAGAATGTTAGCACTCTGTAAATTTTGTCCAGCTGAATAGACAAACGACATAGGTAAATGTTTCAACCTACTTTAGAGATGAGCACTATCCTTCTCAACTCAGAGAGGGCTCTCTCGTGTCACTTAATATATCTATGGAAATCGGTGGCTAGTTTTGGTCTGTTTGGGGGGTTTTTATAAAATAACTGAAGAAATGAAGATAACATTTGGGCTATGAAGTTTGAATGAACAATGCATTGTCAGAACACGAAAACTATCAAGAAGAAAAGGCTAAATGAGGCGATGAGTTTGAGTTTATATCTGAAACTTGCATGGCATCAGAGGAAAAGGAAACATATAACTTCATTAGAGCATTTCAAAAATGAATTCTGAATAAGCCAGGAAGAAACATACAAAGTTTAAATTGCTTAAACCAAGAGCATCAAATGATGAATTTTGGGCCTTTATTTCTCCAATTTAGACAGATGAAAGTGTAAAGGAAATAAAAGAGTACAGGAATCACATACTATGAAAGACCACAAGACTCATACCACCACCAATTAGAATATTTTCATAAACAATCCAAAATCTTCTTTTGCATTTATATATTCATTCTATCCCCAGAGTTTATAAAGTCTTCCTGCATAGAGGGCAGGCTCCCCTTTCTAAATCCTTTATATATCCTCAAGTTAATATATATATAGAGGAATTAATCATGGAATTCGAATCGTTCAGACTTCCCCATAATTCTAAAAATAGAGATAAGTTACAAAAATGAATGATTTATAATAACGATTATCCTATTTTAAAGGGACCGTTAGGAAATATGTCTGTCATATTTGGCTCCTCTTTCTTTGACCACCATCTGTCCAAAATTTGCTGGGATGTAATTATTCCCACCTAAGGATTCATTTCAGCTTGGCAATCTCCTCCTTTACAGTGTCCAACCAGACTGGTTGATTCTCCCCAACGCTTTCAACCATTTCGACTATGGTTTCTGTCTTCTGTCCTTTGCTCTGTTTCTTTTTCACAGCTTGCCTGCAGGTTTCTCCCATGTGCCTGTTGATGATTAGGTCCCTGATGATGGGATTTATCCTGACTTCTAATTCTGGGTCTGTAGTAGGTTCCGTATGGAATTTGGTTGCTAATATACGTGAAATTTCCCTTTCCTTCTTCCTCGTAGATGAACCTGCCATGTTACTTGAAAAACCTGTTTCACTGGATATGGTTTGATTGGTTTTGTCCATGTATCCTAATTTCGTGGACACAAGATATTCCTACAGAAATCAGAGATTCAATCAAATTGGATATTATTTCTCTTACGGATGAGATGATGCCTCCATACTTGAGAATTGGTAGTTATTGAGTTCCAATCATGAATCACTGATGGGATTACTTGTAGGTACATTGGTTTACCATGCTCAGACAATCCATTTCAAATGATTATATTTTGAGTTCGTTATCCAGTGGCGTTCACCTGACATCATACGAACCTGAAGTACCTGAACGAGTGACGTGAGGTGATTTGACTAGCCGTCACCTCCCCCACGAGTTGTTGATTTTCCACATTAGACCACGTGATATTGGAGCTATGGGAAAAACAGTTTCAAGAAAATTGATTTTCACCCCGATATATTTCAATGAGTGCCACACGTCCACTATTAAAACCACCATGGTTTTCCTCAGTCCACCTTCACAAAATTAAGTTCCGTGTTATTTCACCGCCCGATATGGGCCTCAACAGTTGATTTGGGCTACTTCAAGATCAATGCTCCATAAGACTGCTTCCTTCGCACTTCCACTATATTTTTCCACATGCTACCATATATGTCCCAGACTTTCAAATAGCGCCATGTCTCTGCATCGCTTTAGTCCTTCGCTAATTTTGAAACTCAGATCTTGAGTATAATTGTTATGGTGATAACAGGTGGATGTGACCAAATTTGATGGCTTGGATCCCATTGGTTGGGTAACCCAAATGGAACATTATTTCTCTTTATACAACATTACAGATGACTTGGCCAAACTCTGGTATGGTGTTCTCCATCTAGATCAAGAACGTTGGCAATGGCAGCAATGGAGAAAAAATTAACGTCAAGGGTATATTGCTTGGACACACTTTGTGGCAGAGCTTTATGAATGCTTTGACACTGACACCAACCATTTAGGACATTTGACAAAGTTGAAACAATCTAGAATAGTGGAAGACTTTATAGTTGCTTTTGAGCACCTGACTTTTCGAACAGAGGGCATGTATGATGCCTTTTTCCAAGAATGTTTTATCAGTGGCCTCAAGGATGAGATTCATGCCCATGTCCTCATGGCTCGGCCTCATAGTTGGGTGGAGGTTACCAAAAGAGATGAAGAAACACAACATGTTTTATCTTCTCAAAACCGAAAACCCTCTTCTATTCCTCGCACCAAACCAGTAAATCCCACTACTCCCTCTGCTCCACTAAAGATCCAAAAATTGACTAGGGATGAAATGGTTGAACGCCAACTCAAAGGCCTTTGTTATAATTGTGATGACAAATATTTTCCGGGCCACAAGTGTAAGGAACCAAAGATTTTTATGGCCATCTCAAAGGATGTTTCGGAATAGGATGTTGAAACTCCCCTTATGTCTGAGTCACCTAAAACCACAGACATAGCCCCTCCCTCAGACCCTCCCGAAGTAGAATCGATCATTTCCTTAAATGCTCTCACTGGTTTCTCTGCTCCCCAAACCCTCAAGCTAATTGGTTACATTAAGCATAGGAAGGTCATCATTCTGGTTGATAGTGGCAACACCCATAATTTTATTCATTGTTGCATTGCCCAAGAAACTCATTTTTATATCCATGCAGTCAATAATTTCCAAATCATGATTGCCAATGGTGGATCCATGAAATGTGGAGGGCATTGTGAAAATGTGCATCTCCAAATTGGTGACTACCACCTGAAATCTCATATGTTTTCTATCGACATGGGATGTTGTGACATTGTTTTGGGTGCAGACTGGCTAAGGACTTTGGGTCCCATTCTCATGGATTTCAAGGAATTAACCATGCAATTCAACCAAGAGGGACAAAAATATAAGTTCCAAGGCATCACTGTCGGTTCACCGGAGATCATTAGTTCCCATTGCATGGAAAATCTTCTAAAAATGGTCATTCTAGCGTTATTTCCCAACTCCATGTCATATGGGTAACTGAGACACCCTCTGTGCCACAAGACCTTCAATCCATCCTCTCTAAACATCAAGTGGTCTTTTCCACTCCCTAGGGACTCCCGCCTTCCCATGGTGTTCATGATCATTCCATTCCCCTTATACCAGAAATCCTCCCTCCCAATATCCATCCCTATCGTCACCCCTTTTCCCCAAAAAATGAAATTGAGAAAATGGTTCAAGAACTGCTTAACGTAGGCATTATCCTCCCTAGTACGAGCCCCTAATATTCTCCTGTGGTCATGGTCCTGAATAAAGAAGGTTCTTGGTGCATGTGTCTTGACTTTCGTGCCCTCAACAAACTCACCATTAAAGAAAAATTTCCCATTCTTGTCATTGATGACCTCTTAGATGAATTGAGTGGCACCCAGTTATTTACAAAACTTGATCTTCTTTCTGGATACCACCAGATCCATATGAAAGAGGTAGACATTCCTAAGACTTCCTTTAGAACTCATGAGGGCAACTATGAGTTTTTTGTCATGCCCTTTGGCTTGTGTAATTCCCACTCCACCTTCCAAAGCCTCATGAATCATGTCTTTCTCCCCTTTCTCTGTCATTTTGTCTTAGTTTTCTTTGATGATATCCTCATCTATAACAAAACCTGGACATACCACCTTGCTCATGTGGACCGAGTTCTCCATCTACTCTCTCAACACCATTTTTTCTTGAAACAATCTAAATGTGCTTTTGGTGCCTCAGACGTCGAGTACTTGGGCCATCTTGTTGGAAAGAATGACCTCATGGTGTATCCAAAAAAGACTGAAGCTATGAAAGATTGGACTCACCCAAAGACTCTCAAAAGTTTGCGAGGATTCCTGGGCCTAACAGGTTATTATCGTAAGTTTGTTAAGAATTATGGAAAGATTGTGGCACCTCCAATGACACTCCTTAAAAATAATTCTTTCACTTGGACACCAACAGTTTCTCAGGATTTTCAAACCTTGAAGATGGCCATGTGCAACACTCCGGTCCTGGTCTTTCCTGATTTCACAAAGACCTTTGTCCTGGAATGTGATGCTCTAGGGAAAGGAATTGGCACTTTCCTTATGCAAGAGGGTCAACTTTTGTCCTTTACTAGCAAACAACTGTCTAAACGAAATTTGGGCAAATCAATCTATGAAAAGGAAATGTTGTCTATTCTGCATGCCATTGTTTTGTGGTGCCCTTATCTATTGGGGAAATGCTTCCAAATTAAGATAGACCATCAAAGCCTCAAGTATTTTCTTGAACAACACATTTCCTCCCTATTGAAAATTCAACAAGAAACATGTGTCTAATTTACTTTTCCCTTAAATAAATTGAACAATAAATATTAATCTATTATCTCATTTATAACTGAGTGATTTGGAGTTGTAACAAAACTATAAGTGTAGTTAAGTGAGTTAAGCTTAGTTGTACTAGTTGTAACTAAAATTTCACTAGTGAGAGTTCAATGAATTAATTATTCATTAATTCACAATCAGTGAACTCACATGCAACTGAAGATTTGCCATGATTAACTACATGCATGTCAGATCCATTGGAGACCCAATTGAGATAATAGGTGAAAGGGACAGTTTGGCTATCAGTTGTGATTTGATCACACATGCAGTGGATATGCTCATGAGCATGTGCAAACTAGGCAATTTGAATCATTGTGAGAATTCTAATTGCAGGGATTGTGCAGAGGAGGCAGGCTGTCTGGACACAGAGAATTGACACATGTATTTGCTGATTTGTGTATGATAGTGTGAGACGATTGTATTGTATTGAGAGCTCTTGGATTAGAGTTTTGTATGAGATTGTTTCATGATTCATGGTATACATAATATATGATAGTGGGGTTTTTAGATTTATGCTTTCTCGAAAAAACTTCTGTGTTATGTGTTCTTGATATTTCACTTTGTGATCGTGGTTTAATTTTCTGCAAGAGTAATAGTAGAAGAGATTATGTATTTAACAGTGGCATATAATTGTTAGATCAAGAAAATTGCAGGAAATACTTTATTTGTATTGAAATTTCTATATGGTATCAGAGCCATGGAGGCCATGGAGCCATGGAAGTGAGGTGAGAACAAAATAGTATTTTCGTAGGTCCCATATTTGGCAGGGTGTGAACTTCAAAGGAGAGGTACGAACTTCATTTTTGGGAGAATAAATTCTCACACCCTACTCGAAGGAGAGGTGTGAACTTCATTGAGATTCTCGCAGGCTGCTTAAGGGAGAAGTGAGAACTTCCCTCACCCCATAGTGAAGTACAGTGTGAACTTCCCCAGAAGGTTCGCAGGCTATACACTAGCAGAGTGCGAACTTCCACAGAGAGTTTGCAGGCTAGACACTGGTAGGGTGTGAACTTCCCTCAGGCTGCTCTCAGGTGGGGTGCGAACCTCTCAGGGCAAGAGAAATTGCAGCAGTTGAGTTTTTGTGGTTGGATAACGTTCAAATTTGCAGGATTTTCTTGGTGTGACATTTGATTCAAGATTGAAATGTCTTTCAATGGCTTGAGGTTGGAGTATGCACTCGAGGGTAGCTCAAACTACATTTCTTGGAAGGACATGATGGAAGTAGTACTCGAAGAAAATGGCTTGAAGGATTACAATGACAAAGATGTTCCTAAGATGGATGCGACAAACACTGCAAATCTTGATGCATGAAAAAAGAAAGTGGCAAAGGTGAGGAGGATTCTGTTGGAGGAAGTACGAGACCACATTTTCTCAAGTCTCCATAGAAAAACCACACCACATGCAATGTGGAAGGTTTTGACGGATATTTTCCAAAATAGTAGCGACCATAAGAAATTTGCGCTCAAAGATAAACTCGGGAAGATCAAGATGGAGAAGGGCGACACCATTCCAAAATATCTCACGAAGTTTGCCCAATGTCAGGATGAGCTTGGAAGTGTGGGAATAAAAATCATTGCTAATGATTTGGTGAGCTTGGCGCTCCTAGGACTTCCCAAGAGTTGGCACAGTTATCAAGACTCTGTCAATGGAAGGGAAAAATTACCAGATTGGGAACGACTATGGTCAGATCTAGTGCAGGAGAAGTTCAGGCGAAACACCAGAGATGGATCTTCATCAAAGCGTGATGGTCAAGAGGATTGTTCTTTGACTGCCAAGCGAAGGAAAGGGAAAGGGAAGAAATTCCATTCAAAATCCGAGTCTAAAGTCAAGAAGCTGGATTTGTCCAAAATGAAGTGTTTTCACTGTCACAAACATGGGCATCTCGCTACTAACTGTCCGCAGAAGAGGAAGAACATGAGGGTTGCTGGAGCTGAAAATGGTGAGGCTCTTGTATCAAAATTTGAACTTGACTTCACTTTGATCGCATGTATGGCTTCAAGTGCATCGAGATCGATGTGGTATTTGGATAGTGGCGCTTCCTTCCACATGACAGGAGATAAAGAGTCTTTCATTGACTTGGAGGAGAAATATCTCAGAATGAATATAGAGATGGGGGACAATGGACGATACCGTGCGACTGGTATTGGTACCATTACCTTTCAGAGGGAGTCAGCTAAACCATTTCAATTGAAAAATGTTATGCATGTTCCAGGTCTGAAGAAAAACCTGGTCTCAGTTGCAATGTTGGAGGATAGAGGCTATGATGTTGTTTTTAGCAGTGGAAAAGCCTACCTGTGACATAAAGAAACGGGTAAAGTCAAGAAGATAGGGATTCGAGTTAAGAATCTCTACATGTTGGAGGTAGATGGATGCGGTGCCATGATAGGCAAGGCAGAAAAAGTGGTGAGCCAGGATGAGGGTGAATTATGGCACAGGCGATTTGGCCATCTTCATCATGGAGCCTTGAAGATCATGCAACAAATATCTACTGGACTTCCAAGGGGAACACTTGCTCAGTTAGATCAGTGGAAGGGGTGCACACTGGGGAAGTATGTAAAGTCCACATTTCATGAAAAGGAGAACCATGCTTCGGTGATCCTGGAGAGAATTCACACAGATGTGTGTGGACCATTTTCGGTTTCTTCAACAAAAAAATTATGTTATTTTTTTATGACTTTTCTCGTAAATGATGGATATTGTTCATGCAGAAGAAGGATCAAACATTCTCAAAGTTCTGTGAGTTTAAAGCATTGGTGGAGAAAGAGTTGGGGAAGCAAGTGAAATCTATAAGGAGTGATAATGGTGGAGAATACATCTCTAATGAATTCAAATAATTCTACAACAGAGAAGGAAGTCGAAGAGAACTCATAGCACCTCATAACCCATGGAAAAATGAGGTCACAGAGAGAAAGAACATAACAATCGGGGGTGCAACATGAGCAATGTTGCATGATCAGGGCCTACCAATGCATTTGTGGGTAGAAACATGCAATACTATGGTTTATGTGCAAAACCACTGTCCTCATAGAATACTTAGCATAAGTACACCTGAAGAAGATTTCACTGGTAAGAAACCTGATGTTTCTCATTTTAAAATTTTTGGATCATCTGTTTATGTGCATGTGACCAACGATTCCAGGAAGAAGCTGGAACCAACTGCTGAAGTTGGGATATTTTTGGGGTACAAATAAACACCCCATAATTATCGTGTGTATTCTCCAAACAATAATATGACTGTTATGCAACGAGATATAAAATTCGATGAGGCGAAAGCCATGCGATTGTCGCTTGAGAGGGAGCTAGACTTGCATGCAGAAGAGGAACTGTTGGTTCCCAAAGATGAGTCTCAAGATGTGGATCAACCACATGAAGAGGTTCATGGAGTGGAGGAAACCACTCAAGAAGAGTCATCCATCAAAAATGGAAAAAAGCACACCACATAAGCTGATAGATTGAGACTAGATGTTGCACAGAATGTAGGAGCCCCTACTTAATAGCGCAGATAGAGACAGTCTCCTGATTGATTTGATGGATACATGGCTCTCATGAGAAAATGTATTTTGACTGAACCATCTTCCTTTCAAGAAGCAGTGTAGGATCCCACTTGGGTTGATGCTATGGTAGAGGAGTATGACTCCATTGTCAAAAATAGTGCATGGGAAATTGTCCCAAGACTGGTCGACAAATCAGTGGTAGGTTCAAGATGGATCTACAAGGTAAAGCAAGCTGTGATGGGAGTGTGGAGAAATAAAAGGCTAGGTTTGTGGCCTGAGGCTTCTCACAGATCGAGGGGATAGATTATGATGAGACCTTTGCACCTGTCGCAAGGTACTCTTCCATAAGATCCATCCTTGCACTCGTAGCGTAGTTGGGCTGGCGCATTCATCATATGGATGTCAAAAATGCATTCCTCAATGGGATCATTGAGGAATAAGTGTACATTGAACAACCATAAGGTTTTGAGACCTTTGACATATATTCTCATGTGTGCAAACTCAAGAGAGCACTGTATGGGCTTAAGCAAGCACCTCATGCTTGGTACACTTGGATAGACAACTATTTCACCGGATTAGGCTTCACCAAAAGTGAAGCGGATGCAAACCTATACCAAATTTTGGTGGAGGGTAAGCTCTTAATCATTGTGCTTTATGTTGATGATTTAATATTGACTGGTGATGAGAAGCTGATACACTCATGCAAGGATGACCTTGCAAAGGAGTTCGAGATGAAGGATTTGGTCCTTCTTCATTATTTCCTTGGATTGGAAATATGGCAGCGAGATGGTGAAAGTTTTGTGTCTCAAGGAAAGTATGCAAGGGAGATACTGGGTAAGTTTCACATGGAGGGATGCAAACCCAAGGATACTCCTCTTCCAGGAAACTGGAGGAAAGAGGATGCTACTTCTGGAGAGGTAGTGGATGCCACTGTCTATCGACAATTAGTGGGTTCGCTAATGTATTTAGTGAACATGAGACCAGACATTTTCTATGCGGTTAACCAACTAAGTCAAGCGATGGTTAAGCCTACCAAACTATTTTGGAAGGTGGGTAAGCATGTCCTGAGATATATGAAGGGCACATATGAGTATCGATTATGGTACAGACAGACGGATGAGGTGAAGTTGCATGGCTTCATGGATGCATATTGGGCAGGCAGCCCAACGGACATAAAGAGAACATCAGGGGGGATCTTTAGTATCAGATCTACAGTTGTTTCTTGGTACAAAATGAAACAAAGATCCATGGCACTTAGTTCAACAGAAGTGGAATACATGGCAGCGAGTCAAGATGCATGTGAGGCTATCTAGATGAGAAAGATATTGGTTGGTTTGTTTGGTTCTCATTTAGATCTGATAGTGATTTATTGTGATAATCAAAGTTTCATTAAACTCTCGATTAATCCTATGTTTCATGACAGATCTAAGCATATAGATATCCGGTACAATCATCTCAGAGATTGCGTGTAGTGGAAGATCATGTTGCTTCAATATATTCCTATGGAAGATCAGGATGCAGACATTCTGATGAAGGTGCTCATGAGGAGAAAATTTGAATATCACAGAGACAGGATTGGGGTGAAGGATAATCCCTTTCTTGTTGAGAGGGAATGTTGAAAAGTCAACAAGAAACATGTGTCTAATTTACTTTTCCCTTAAATAGATTAGAGAATAAATATTAATTTATTATCTCATTTATAACTGAGTGATTTGGAGTTGTAACAGAACTATAAGTGTAGTTAAGTGAGTTAAGCTCAGTTGTACTAGTTGTAACTAAACTTGCACTAGTAAGAGTTCAGTGAATTAATTATTCATTAATTCACAATCAATGAACTCACATGCAACTGAAGATTCACCACGGTTAACTACATGCATGTCAGATCCATTAGAGACCCAGTTGAGATAACAGGTGAAAGGGACAGTTTGGATATCATTTGTGATTTGATCACACATGCAGTGGATATGCTCATGAGCATGTGAAAACTAGGCAATTCGAATCATTGTGAGAATTCGAATCATTGTAGGGATTGTGCAGAGGAGGCAGGATGTATGGACATGGAGAATTGGCACATGTATTTGCTGATTTGTGTATGACAGCGTGAGAAGATTGTATTGTACTTAGAGCTCTTGGATTAGAGTTTTGTATGAGATTGTTTCATGATTCATGATATACATAATATATGATAGTGGGGTTTTTAGTTTTACACGTTCCCGGAAAAACTTCTATGTTATGTGTTCTTGATATTTCACTTTGTGATCGTGGTTTAATTTTCCGCAAGAATAATAGTAGAAGCGATTCTGTATTTAACAATGGCATATAATTGTTAGATTAGGAGAATCGTAGGAAATACTTTATTTGTATTGAAATTTCTATACTCCCCAGAGAAACAAAAATGGGTGACTAAGCTATTTGGATATGATTATGAGATCATTTACAAGAAAGGAAAAGACAATGTGGTGGTCAATGCACTTTCTTGAAAATATGAAGATGAAAGCTCCCTTTTTTCTCTCTCCTTCATTGTACCAGATTGGCTCCAAGCCGTTCGCCAAAAATGGCTACATGATCCCAAAAGATCGCATCTAATACAACAATTGTAGTCCAATGCTCCAGCTTCCCTAGGGTACTCATGGCTCCATGATGAGCTTCGATACAAAGGCTATTTGTATTTAAGTTATCAGTCAAAACTTAAATCCACGGTGCTTTATGAGCTTCATGCTACACCCACAACTGGGCACTCTAGGTTTACCAAAACCTATGACAGGGTCAAACGTTCTTTTTTCTGGGATGGTATGAAACAATACGTTCGTAATATTGTGGCCGAATGTGATGTGTGTCAAGGCAATAAGGGAGAAACAGTCAAATATCCTAGCACACTGCAACCACTTCCGATTCCACCTGCTATTTGGAGGGATATATCTATGTATTTTATTACAAGCTTACCTAAATCGAGTAATAAATCAGTCATCATGGTGTTAGTTGATCTCCTTTCCAAGTATGCTCATTTCTATGCTCTTCAACACCCATTTACAACATCCACAATGGCTCACCTTTTCATGGATCAGGTCTTCAAGTTTCATGGCAAGCCGCATTCTATTGTTTCTAATCGCGACCCAAATTTCACCGGAAATTTTTGGTAAGAATTATTCAAGATACAAGGCACACAACTTATCATCCCCAGATAGATGGTCAAACTGAAGTTGTCAACAAGTGTTTGGAAATATATTTGAGGTGTTTTTCATTGGAAAAGAAAAATCAGTGGGCTCAATGGTTACCCCTAGCTGAATGGTGGTACAACACTTCATATCATACAAATACACACATGAATCCTTTTTAAGCAGTCTATGTGTTGGTGACAGAAGTCACTCCTGGATTGCAGTAGGAGCAGAGCTCGACGCCCATCAGTTTTATGTCACAATAGTTTTTAATGGGTGATCAAATGGGTAGAGACTCGGGAAGATATCACTCTAACTCAGGGACTAGGTTCGGCATGTAAGGAACAAAGGAGGTCTTGATCTAACTTCAGTCAGTGGGTTGATTTGAAAATGAGCAGGTTGAAGACTTGGTGAGAGAAGTGAACAAGATACCTTAGGCAACAGGCCTTCCGGTAATTTGTAGAAGAAAAAATCTGAATTTGAGATCCTCTGGTTCAGGGCTTCGAGAATTTGAAAGGGGGACTTGACTGGATTCTCTAATTCCAAGTCGTTCAGTGCTTAATAAAACCACAAGGACTGATTAGAAACAATGCAACTGTTACAGTGATCCAATCTACATCATCCTATAACAGTTACAACTCGAGTGGATTCTCCAATTCTGAGTCGTTCTAACACAGTGTAAACAAAGACATGAAAGAAATTGACATTCATAAGACATGAAATCTCAAGAGTCCATGCATAACCAGGATAAAAGTGCTTCATTAAAGTTTTACAACCGGGAGCCTTGCTCAACCATTGATGGATTACAAAATAAAAAAACTGAGTTTATATACTCAGAGAAAATCGCCCAACATTGACGTACTCAGTCATCCGAGGCTTGGTGTCCCTTCAGCCAAATTCGGGTGGGTATTCTTGTCAGACGCCCCCTTAACTGGACATGGCTCCTGCAAGGGGAGTAGCTGAACCATTAAGTGCTGAGCTAGTGTGTGTAGACCTCCTCTGGCTGGTCAAGGACTCAGAATGGCTTCTTTAGAAAAATGGGTACACATGACCCTCTTGAGCAGACCACTTGCCAGATTATCCATACTTTACACTTAATGCCTGAGGAGAGGTTTCAAATGCCCCTTCTCATCTTCATTTACTCCAGGCGAAAGACTAGGATTGAGGTTGAATCGGATGGTGCACGGAGATCACGATGATCCTTTCAGCAACTAGACTCGACGCCTTTGGCCCCTTTTTGCACAGCTCCTTTCTTTCCCAAGTGACCATGGGATGTGACCCTGAGTCTATTCCCAAAGAGATTTCGACGTTCGCGAATAGAAGGAGTTAATCCTTGCTTATTCACAGTTGCGATGAGAGAAACGCTGAGATGGCTTATTCGGGCACCACACGTCTCTCCCAGATCTGACAGACCTGAACTTACTCGGTGATGTTGTGGGCCTAGGTCCTGGACACTCCCGGCACCTCACGCATCGGGAATATGACAGAGTTGTTCCTTATGCCTTGAAATCGCGATGAGCGAAAAGGCGAGGAGCCTAATCATGCACCAGGTGTCCCCTTTGGATGAGCGGCTGAGACTGCTTCACAACACTGCGGGCCCAACTCTAGGTTCTTTCGGCACTCCGGGGTTCGGGGTTTCGAGATGTGAGAAGATGAGGGACTTTCACCCTTTGAACTCCCGAATGCCGATATGTCGACTAGATCTCGCACTATGTGTCGCTGGATCAGACGACCCAGATTTAGTCCTGAAATATAGGTGCTTTCTCTGACGCTATATATCGGTTAACTTGGTAGCCTCGATATCCCGATGACCGTTGATCTGCCCTTATGGATGAATCTGGACCATCACCACCATAACTTTTCCCTCTTATGTGCTTGGAATCCTTAAAACGAGATTTTTCCATGTTGCTCTCGGGTGCTTCTCGTTCATCTTATAGACCCGAATACTCTTGTGCCTAGGACAAGAAGTGTTGCTAACATTAGGCTCCATGGGGGATAGAGTCATCCCTGCGATGCTCTAAGGACTCTTTTTGTAGATTCAGTGCCTTGCTATTGGGCTATGGAGTCATTTATTAAGCCAAAAACAGAAAACATAAAAAAATATTTACAAAACAAAAGAAGCCGCATGCGGCTTACAAAAAACATTTTTTTAAGAAATGCCCATTCACTGGGCCATCAAAAACTTCTTCGCCTTCCAAATCTAGCAACCTGTAAGTGTTGTTTGAAAATACCTCAGATATCTTGAGAGGCCCAAACCAGAGGGCATCAAAATTACTGTGTTTGCCCCTATCCTGCCTGGGCGCATCCCATTTGAGCACCAGATCACCCAGCTCGAAAAATTTCTTTTTTCTCTTCCTGTCAAAGGTTTGCTTGATTTTCTGCTGATGATGGTAGGCCTTGTTCATGGCCTGTTCCCTATTCTGTTGTACTTCCATCATCTGATGAATCGTTCTAATCATATGGTCCGACTCTCCTTCAAGGTCCCGGAGAAAGTTTTCCACAGATAAAGCGAGCTGGGTAGGAGAAACAGCCTCCGTTCCGTAAACAAGTTGGAAAGGTGAGGTGCCCAGAGACTTTTTTGTTGTCACCCAGTCAGCCCATAGAGAAAATTTGAGCTTTGAATCCTAGGCCCTTTTATTTTCTTCCAATAATTTTTTAATGAGCTTGATCAGACTTTTATTGGAAGATTCTGCCAGTCCATTTCCTTGAGGATAATAGGGAGTAGAGTGGATCAGCGAAATCTCAAAATGTTCACAGAACTTGACCAAAGGCTCAGACCTGAAAGAGGTTGCATTGTCGGTGATGATTTTGCTAGGATAGCCAAATCTGGCTATGATATCCTCCAGGAAGCTGATAATTACTTTGTGAGAAGTACTCCTGGTAGGGGTAGCTTCTATCCACTTGGTGAAATAGTCTGTCGCGGTTAGGATCCATCTGTGTTGACCACTTGAGGGAAGATGAATTTATCTAATGAAGTCCAACCCCCACTGCTAAAAAGGTGCTGAAGCTACTATAGGCTTTAATGGAAGTGATTTGAGCTGTTGTTTTCCTGAGAACTTTTGGCATTTGATGCAAGCTCTGATTTCTCTACAGACATCAGTGAATAAAGTAGACCAGTAATATTTAGCCCTGAGGATCTTATGAGCTGTGGTCTTCTAGAAATTATGCCCCCCACAAAGGCCGTTATGGAAATCAAATATAACCCTCTGGGCTTCTTGCGGGTCCAGGCATCTTAAAAACACCCCTAGAGGGTCTTTCCAGTACAAGGCTTTGTCAATGAGACAATACCTGACCGCCTTGAGCTTTAAAGCTCTCGCCTTGATTTTTCCCATTCCATCAGAAGGCTTCAATTCTTGAAAAAAATACAAGATATCCTTGTACCAGGTGCATGTTGTTAGTGATAAGGCACCCTGAGAATTCTTATTGGTCGACTCAGCTTGCGGGTTTTCTGAACAGGCATTGATGAAGCTAATCCCCAAGGCTTTGCAATTGGATTCAACCAGCAGCTTGGCTAAACCCTGCCCTTTTATCAACTTAGTGGGTTTGATCTCCAAATCAAACTCTAGGATCCTGGCAATCCATTTACCTCTTCTCCCATCTATGTCGGGTTGTACAAGGATGTCCTTCACAGAGGCTGAAGGAACGTATGCGATCACCTTTAAGTGTAGGACATAGAATCTAAAATCTTTGAGATATTTTACTAAGGCATAGGCCTATTTTTCCATGATTTCATACCTGATCTCCGCATCTCTTAATGCCTTGCTGAAAAAGGAAATGGGTTGTTCTCGCCCCTCCTCATTTTTCTGCAACAAGACCGCTGCTACTGTATCAAAAGAAGCAAAAGAGAAAATTAGGAACTCTTTAGAATAGTCAGGACTGATCAACATAGGGGCCTCAGTTAATGCCCTTTTTATTTGGATAAAAGATCCCCTGGGTTCAGCGGTCCATTTCACTTCATTTCCCTTCTTGAGCATGGCTGTGATATGTTTCACCAACTCAGCAAAATTTGAGACAAATCTCCTCAAGAAATTAATCTTCCCTAAAAAGGCCTGAACTTCCTTCGTGGATCTAGGAAGTGACATGGTTTGAATTGCCTCTACCCTCCTAGGATCAATCCTCACTCCTTATGATACTATATGGCCTAATAGCTTCCCCTCCTTCATAGTAAACAAATATTTTCTGGGATTTAAGGATAGGCCAAACCTCCGACACTTCAAATTTTTTTTTCTCAGATGACCGCAGTTCTCTCTGTCAGACCTGGAGAGGACTATTATGTCATCTAGATAGATTACCACAAACTTATCTTTCTCCCTGATGCAAGCTATGTCCATGGCTCGCTGAAATGTTGCCCCTGCATTCATCAATCCAAAAGGCATTTTGGCATACATGAATGTGCCCCAAGGAGTGGTGAAGGCCGTTTTTTCTCTTTCCTCAGGTATGACTGATATTTGATTATAGCCAGAAAAGCCATCAATCATGGATATCCTGGATGCACCTGTTACCCTCTACAGTATTTGTTCCATATTGGGTAGGGGTTAATTGTCTTTCCTTGAGCTCCTATTCAGGTTCTTGAAATCAACACAGAGTCTGATTTCTCCACTTTTCTTCCTTACTGGGACCAGATTGACCACCCATTCGGAATATCTCAAGGGGACGATGATTTGGGAATCTAGCAATTTCTTCACTTCTTTCTCCATGACAGGTAGCAACATGGGATTTATCTGTCTCATATTCTACCTGAATGGCTTAGCCTCTTCTTTGAGTGGGATATTGTGCTCAGTGACAGATGTGTCATAAGTCTTGAGGTCTTCATAGGCCCATGCAAACAAGTTAGCGAATTCCTTTAATAACTCAGTACATTCCCTCCTCTACTCACTAGTTAGGCTGCTTGATAATTTGATAAACTTAGGCTCCTCCTGTGTGCTGATGTTGCATTCGGCTGTATCAGCATCTTTATTTGAAACACCACCCTTTATTGCCACATCATTCTTGTCGAACAAACTTTCTAAAGGGACTAGTCCCCTCGAAATGTGATTGCTAGGCAGCTGAATAATCTGGTGATTAATGATTTTATTCAAGAATACCTCAGAGGGAGGATCACCTTCAGAATCAGGATCCTGATCAATGTGCAATGCCAAAAACTCATTGACGGATTGAAGATTTTTTTTTATTTCAAGATTGTCCTCGAATACCTCCCAATGCTTTACATTGTCCAGGATGGATGGTATGTATCTTATTTCGACCTCACCATGGATCTTCGGTGGCAGAGGGACCCTGAACAGACTAGCCGAGACCGCTAAGGAGTCGGCCGAGGTATTTTCTTCCCTTGGGACAAAAGTAATGTTGAAAGATGAGAAGAAATTATCAATCAGGCCCCATACCTCTTTTCTGTAACTCCTGAGACGAGGATGCTTGGCCTGATAAACATTCCTGACTTGTTGGATTATCAATTCTGCATCTCTGAACACTGACACCTCTTCAATTCCCATTTCTTTTGCAGCCCTCATACCTAGAACAAGAGCTTCATATTTCGCCACATTGTTGGTAGTTTCAAATTCCATCTTGTGTGACAGGGATATGGTCTCTTGACAGGGCGATATGAAAATCACTCTAGCGCCTGCGCCTATACTAGAGGAAGCTCCGTCAAAGAACATTTTCCAAACATAGGTGGTTGGAGGAGGTATCTGCTGATTGAGAATGGGCTACTTTCTTATCTGTAAAGGGACCTCAGGAGTTCCAGTGATCTGTAACAAACTAGACCCTACGTCAGTGTCAAGTGCAAAGATGGGGTGGTTAGTGGGGTTTGCTTCATCACTGACAATATAGGCTAGCTGGGCTTCTCTGTACAACCTCCTGTGTTCCCCTCCAAATACCGGAATGGTGGCATATGTGAGATCCATCTGTAACGTTCCTCCAAGTCTTTTAATCCAAGATCTTGACAACAACATGCCAAACTTGGGGGGAACGTCAACTACCACAATATCCATGACCACACTCTTCATGGGCAGCGGAAACAAAGAAACCACCAGGTCTTTGATGACTCCTAGACACTGCACTCTCCTTGAATCAAAATAATACAAATCATGATAAGCTTTTGTCACCTCCAGTCCCAACTCTTCCATTACTATTTTGGGCATAAGGTTATGGGAAGCCCCTGAGTCCATGAGGTAGTTATGCATCACTTTATCATGTATGTTCAGGGATGTGTAGAAGGGAGGGGATGAATCATCTCTATCTTCTACCATGGGCCCTAGGACAACTGCTGGCTTTTCATCTTGGATATTCACTGAGTCGGAGGGAGGTTGGGGGGACTCAGATTGTAGCAGCTTGGAGAGGGACCTTTTGAAGTCTTCATTCTTAACTAGCTCAGACAGGGGAATGGGAATTCTGATCTTTTGAATTTCATGCTCAAAATTAAAGGAGGAAATAGGATTAGGAGCTTCCCTTACCTCAGAGATAGGTTCTTTGACTGCCGGTGAAGCATTCTGAGCTTTCTTTTCTTTCGTAGTGGTTGTTGCAGACATAGTAGACCTTTTTGCTGTGAGGGGCTGGTCTTGGCTGTTAAAGTCTCCTTCTTTCTTTCTTGACCTAAGACTGTATCTGTTAGAGGTGTAACCGACCTTTTCTCCCTTACCTAACTCATGAACTTGAATTCTCATCAGGGATTCTTCATATGTAGATTGAGTCAAATGGGGAAAAGGAGGATCTTCTTCAACACAGTGAATCTCGGGGTCAAAATCATCTATCTCCTCCCCTCTCTCATGAGTAACCAGGTTATTTTGGAGAGGGGTTTGGATCCTTTGATCTTCCCTGTCTTTCCCCTTTGGTTCCCTTGGGAAAGCCTATGGTCCATTGTTATTAGGTCTCCTGAAACCTCTACCATCAACATTCTGGGGATTTTTGTACATGGGCTTCCCTTCTAACTCCCATCTTTCCATTCTGGCAAAAAGTGATTTTAGTACTCTAGTTGTCTCATCTGGTTGAAGGGGTAGGGGAGAGGGACTAGATGGGGAAGCTTCAAGCCTCTTCCTGGATATGTTTCTACCAGCAGTTCTCCTGAGTCAATCAACAACCAATATGTTAGATTCTACCTCCACGGCTGCATCCTGCATGTGGGCCAGAGTAGTGGCTCTTCTTTCCCTCAACAGGAGGTAGAAATCGGGTTCAAAGGTGCTAGCATAAGTGATCTTTGTAGAGGCTTCGGAGGGTTTTATCTCGACAGGGATTTTATTGTACATTTTATTCAATCTCTTGGAGAAGTCGAAGACAGACTCCCCTTCTTTCCTCTTCAAAGGCCCAAACTCTGTCATGTAATACATGAAGTCTTTTTTATCTCCCCACTGTCTCAAAAAGACACTATCCAAAGCTTCAATCCCATCAATAGATCCAGGGGGCAGGGCCTTGAACCATTTTCTAGCCTCACCTTGAAGTCTATGGAAAAAAATCCTCATCCATACGTCTGCATGCATGATAATATTATCATCTGTAAAACTATAAAATGATTCTAAGTGTTCTTTTGCAGTTATGTCCCCCTCACCTGTAAACTTGGGCAGCTGTTTGAGGTAACCGTCTGCTGGGAGGGCATTGAGAGGCCGAGGTAACACGAGGGGCGCATACCTAGCGGCTATAATGGCCTCCATTCTGGTCATTGGGGGATTTGCTCCTGCCATAGGGATATTATGTGGAGGAGAACTCGAAGGATAAGGAGCCCAAAAAGGGGATGCTATGGATGAGCCTTTGAGGGGAGTGGGAAACAATAGGGGATTTAGGGAGACAACTAGCGAGCTTAAGCCGATGGATGCTCCTCTTTGTGCAAAAGTAGCAACAGTAACAAGAGGAGGAGCAGTAAAGCTAGGAGTGAGAAAATATTCTGTGGTCCTGGGCCTACGCCAAGGTACAACTTTGAGGGAGAGGGGAGTGACAAGGATTTCACCCTCCAATCCCAGACCAGGGGGGGAAACCTCAACAGGAACACTCCCAAAATTCAGGAAATGGGAAACTTCAGAAAGCAGTCTATTAGGAAACTGAGGAGGAGAGAATGGAGTTCCTACAGAAGGAGATGGAATATTACCTGGTTCGACGGTGACAACTTCTCCTTCAGAGGCCTTTCCTTTTCGGAGAACTACCTCTGAATCAACTTCAAGTGTAGCTAGAGGTAGCTGTGGATGGGACCACGTGTGCCTACCTCTGAAAGCCACAATTGATATGACAGGCTCTCCACAGTAGATTCATCACAATGGAGTCGCTAGGTGTACAGTAGCAATCTTCAAAGGCTCTGATACCCGCTGCACCTTCGGAATCAGAGGCTCAATGTCGTTCAATCTCAGGGAAAATTTTCAACTTCATCCCCGACAACGACGGTAGAAATGTTGGCGACGGAAGTCACTCCTGGATTGCAGCAGGAGAAAATCTCGACGCCCATCAGTTTTATGTCACGGTAGTTTTTAATGGGTGATCAAATCGGTAGAGACTCAGGAAGATATCACTCTAACTCAAGGACTAGGTCCAGCATGTAAGGAACAAAGGAGGTCTTCATCTAACTTCAGTCAGTGGGTTGATTTGAAAATGAGCAGGTTGAAGACTTTGTGAGAGGAGTGAACAAGCTACCTCAGACAACAGACCTTTCGGTAATTTGTAGAAGAAAAACTCTGAATTTGAGATCCTCTGGTTCAGGGCTTCAAGAAACTGAAAGGGGGACTTGAATGGATTCTCCAATTCCAAGTCGTTCATCACTTAAGAAAATCACAAGGACCGATTAGAAACAATGCAACTGTCACAGTGATCCAATCTACATCATCCTATAACAGTTACAACTCGATTGGATTCTCCAATTTTGAGTCGTTCTAACAGAGTGTAAACAAAGACATGAAAGAAACTGACATTCATAAGACAAGAAGCCTCAAGAGTCCATGCATAACCAGGATAATAGTGCTTCATTAAAGTTTTACAACCGGGAGCCTTGCTCAACCATCGATGGATTACAAAATACAAAGATTGAGTTTATATACTTAGAGAAAATTGCCCAACATCGGTGGACTCAGTCAGTCATACAACTCTAGTAGATGCCACTTGGGAACCAACTACCATTCTACAGCAATTTCAACATCTTAAGCCTTGAGGACAAGGATTTTTTTAAGGGGGAGGACATGTTAGGGACCTAACCCTTACATAGATAGAACAATGTATTCTGATATAATAAAGGTCAATATTAATAAGGCCTTGCAATAAGGTAGAATAAGTCGAATGTAAGAAGACCTAATAGAAGCTTCCACTTCTGGAAGGATATTCCTCTAGATGGTTCTCTTGATAGACATATTTAGTATAAATAGGAGTCAAGGGTATGAGAACCCTAGCTTGGATATTATTGTAATGGATCTCTACTCGACTAGAGGTTTCCCCCTCGAAGAGGCCCATGAACATTGCTCTCAGTAATCAAAGTGATCTTTCTGGTGTTATTTTATTATCATTTCAGTATTGTTGTGGTGTTATTATGGTTATATTGTTGTTCATCTGCCATTTCTATTATTTCTGTTCTGCATACTTTTTATATCTGGAATATTACATTGAATAAGAAAAGAGTGCAGTATGGCCATCATTTAGAAAGGTAGACATAGCCTCAACCCAT
Source organism: Picea engelmannii (assembly GCA_009831015.1). Classification (NCBI taxonomy): domain Eukaryota; kingdom Viridiplantae; phylum Streptophyta; class Pinopsida; order Pinales; family Pinaceae; genus Picea; species Picea engelmannii. The sequence goes on along the minus strand of ML777070.1, from coordinate 322,009 downwards.
TTTGTGAAATAATCAATGATGACGATGATAGAACTGTGTCCCCCGACTGAGGTAGGCTTACATTGCATGAAATCAATGCCCCATTTGGAAAAGGTACTGATGGAAATAATGGGATGCAGTTGAGTGGGGTGGGTTCGTGCCTTTTTATGAAAAACTTGGTAGGGTGGGAATTTTTCGATGGCCTCAATACAATCTTTGAATATAGAGGGCCAAAAGTATCCAGCACAGAAATTTTTTTGAGCTGTAGCCATCCTAGAAAGGTGACTGCCACAAGCTCCAAGGTGACAGTCATTAAGGATGCATTCAGCCTCTTCATGAGTCAAACATCTTCACAAGATAGTTTCAATACCACGACGATACAAAGTGTCATCGATGATAAGGTAGCATCGAGAATGGTGATGAATATGACGACGCTCTTCACGAGAGATATCAGGCTGAAAATGTTGGGTATGGAGATAAAGAATGATGTCTCCATACCAAGGATCATATGTGCTAATGAGAAATAGAGATTCATTGGGGAGAGAATATCTAGGCTCAGTATATTCATCAGCATGGGGAAGATCACAGATGAGATCCGTAAACACCAAATATTTCTTGGCTTTGGACTCAACAAACTTGAGATCGAATTCCTGAAGGATGACGATCCATTTGGAATATTTTTCCCCAAGAACTTGATGTGTTAGAATGTGATACATAGGATTAGAGTCCATGATAACTTTGGTGGTGCATAGAAAAATGTAGTGACAAAATCTCTGGACAATGATGACGACTGCCAGGGCCAACTTCTCAACATGTGAATATCATAGCTCTGGACCAGATAGACTTTTACTCAAATAATAGATCACATGTTCATCACCGTTAGGGTCCTCTTGAACTAACACCATAGCGATAGTGAAAGTAGAGGCTTCTAAGTAAAGGATATAGTCCTGCATATAATACATAGGATGCAATAGAGGGGTGTTGGTCAATGCAAGCTTAAGAGCATCAAAAGATTGTTGGGCAGTGTCATCCCAGATGAAAGGAGTGTCTTTCTACAACAATCGCATGAATCCTTTAGTAATCTCAATGTAGTTACAAACGAAACGACGAATAAAGTTAGATTTCCCCTACAAACTTTGGAGTTGTGTCAAATTATTAGGCGGAGGTAAAGTAAGGATAGCCTTAATCTTTAAGGGATCCACCTGAATCTCGTCCTTGGAGACAATGAAACTGAGGAGTTGACCTATTTCGACAACAAATATACACTTGTGTGGGTTCAAATGAATATGGTAGAACTGATGTCGAAGAAAAATATCCCGTAGATGACCAATAAGGTCTAATCGACTGGATGAATGGGCAGGTAAGTTGTCGAAGTAAGGTTCCGCAATATGTTTGATATCGTCGAAAGCGTATAACATGGCCTTCTAGAATGTAGCACCAATATTTTTAAGACGAAAAGGAATTTTACGATAGGCAAAAGTTCCCCATAGGCAGATGAAGGTTGTTTTATGTTGATCAGCGGGTAAAATGTCAGTGTGGTTTTACCCTGAGAAACCATCCATGAAAGAGAAAATCACACTAGCTGCACAATTATCATTGATCTGGTCAATGAAGGGCATAGGGTAATTGTCTTTCAGACAAGTCTTATTAAGATCCCTATAATCAATGCAGAGACGAATGGTCCCTTGCTTTTTGGTGACTAGAACAATATTTGAAACCCATTCCGTCAAGGGGACATGATAAATGAAGCCAAATTTCAATAATTTCTCAACTTCTTCCTTAATAGTTGTGGTCTTCTTAGGATGGACCGGGTGGAGTTTCTATCGAATAGGTTTAACACCTAGGTAGGTTTTAATTTCATGCACAATGATCGCAGGATTGATGCCTGGCATTTTATCGTAGCTCCAAGCGAAGACATCACAGAGTTCCTTAAATAAAACAGTGTAAGAAACCACTTCCTTGGGTGAACAATTGGCACCAAGGTTAATATTTTCCACGACACCTTCCTTGATCAAAATGTCAATAAAGACCCTAGAGGAAATGTTGCTCATATTCCCTTTAGAAATAGTATCCTGTGTAAGTACGGGAGATTACGGAAAGTTGACAACATCGAGGGTGAAGATAGAGTGTATATCTTCCTGTATTTCTTCAAGAGGTGGAAGAAAAGAGGATCGATCATGGTTATCATCCCAAGGTACGTCATCAATGCTAATCATTTCCATAATAGATTTGTCGGAAGGGAATATTTGGGAAATGTAGTTGAATGTAGACGAAAAATAATTCAACCAAGATGGCATTGAGTAACTGTCGAGTGCCAATAGATGTTGGTCATCCGAGGAAGGAGAGGCTGATTGAATAGTAGCGTAAGATGCTTCGACTGGACTAAGTGGCATGGTGTCACCTAGTGCATCGAAGTCCAAAGGACTAGGTACAATCCAATGATCAGATGATTCCAAATATTGATAGGTCATAGTCAAAATCATATTGATGGTGGCAATATGATGTGTTGTGGGAGGAAGTCGTGCAGGGAAGGTACCCATAAGTCTAGAATCTTTCAACAAGACTACACCAATGCTTTCGTATGTGATCTTGTGATCTCCCAAGAAAGGAATATTGTTGGTAGTGGGAGTGCAAGCATCGGGTGTACAGTAGTCTAACTGGTCAATAGTTAAAATTTTACCTTGATGAGGAAATTGTATGCATCAAAACACCGAAGAGGCTACGATAGTCATAGCATAAAACCAACTGCTTCCGAGTAGCAAGTTGTAATCGAGAGGAGCATTGACTACCTCGACATCAATAGAAACAATTTTGCCACCCAATTGTATGACTAAGGACTACAAGAGTCCATGAGGATGGAAACCTTGCCCGTCGAATGCTCGTAGCATGGTAGGGGATTGGTTAAGTGCAGGTGATTTTAAAATTTTCCATCAAGCTAACGACATGACACAAGTAGAAGCTCCCTCGTCGAAAATAATGCAATGAATGTGTTGATTATGAACCACAACATCAACCTGAAAAACGAGTTGGTGAGAGAGTCATGACTTAAAATTATCCAGGTTTAATGTGATGTTATTCGATGACTCGAGATCAAAAGTGCCAATAACATCCAAGAGCATTCTACGTTGACTGGGATAGTGCTATAGAACTTCTAGTGTGGACATAAAACATGGAGCTTGGGCCAAATATTCAACAATGTTGTAGTTTTGGGCAGCTCGTGAACGAGGATTGAAAGTAGATTTATAGATGGTGCTCTTGGGAGGGCGTAGTATAGAGTTGTAACTAGAATTATCTATCTATAGTGACCCATATGGAGGACTAACAGAAGGAGAACTAACAGTCGCAGGAGATGGATTTGGTAAAGAACCATTAGAGGCCTTGTCTTTGTCAGGTTTAACTAGTGTGTCGTAAGTCGTAGAGAGAGTTGTTAAATTAATTCCATTAAAAATATAAATGTGAGCACTTGTCGAGGCTTCATCATGAGAAGGGTGGCTGGAACTCCCCCCTAGAGTGGGGGTTTGAGCAACCATAGATTGTTGCTGAGGAAAAGGCTGTGTAAGCACGACGGGTTGGGAATTTCCTTTAAAATTTTTTGCCACTTCGTCATGATGTGGATAGTGTCAAGTGTAGTGATCTTCACCACAAATAAGCCATGGGAACTTTGGCTTCCGTTGTGGCTACTTTTTCGGTAGTAGGTGATGAAGTTTGAGCTTTGGGTTGTTCATTAGGATTATTCTTCTTGGGTTTGTTCTTGGTCTTTTTCTTACCTCTTGATTGTTGTGAAGGGGCATATTGAACTGCATTCAACTCAGAGACCTAAGTTGGAGGGGAGGTAGAGGAGAGTGAGTTTTAAATGGGAGAGGGTGCCGGAGCAGACCGATTTACATTTCCAGTCGAATGTGAAACAAATTGGGTTTTAACGGTGCCAAGAATGCCATCCGCATGAGATGAGGATGAAGGTTTGGATGGGTCGGTTGTGGCACAGGAAACATTTGGGATTAACTCATACAAAGTACCAGATTGTGAATAAACCAAATCTAATTACTGATCCCGAGCAATGGCCTCTTCCTCGGTAACTATGCCACCCATGGAAAATACATGAGCAATTGAGGGTAAAATTGATTTAGTAAACCATTCTACCAATAACTAGTCAGGAATGATTTCTTTGATCAACCTTCATCGTCATCTCCACTCGTGAATATGATCATAAATATGAACGAAGTTGGTCTGGCAAAGGGAGGTCAAGAGTTCGGTACCCGTCTTGTAACGAATGGGAAGTTGAAAGTGCTTGAGAAAAGACATGGAAAGGGAGTTGAAATCTTGGAAAGAACCATGTGGAAGTTTAATATACCACTTGGTTGTTGAGCCCGTAAGTGTTCTCTGGAAAATACGTAAATGTATAGAATTGTCCACTAGGGAGTTTGATGAACACCACAAATGGAAAGTCATCACGTGATTATTTGGGTCTTCTCCAGGTTTACTGTCAAATTTTGGAATATCAGAGGGCAATTTAGCAGGAATCACTGGCCAAACAAATGAATGTAATATAGGATCATTAGTCAACTGAGACAAGTTAGGGAGATCCAGAGTTGCAAGGAAAGGTAATTGTCGATTAACTTGTGGGTGATATTGGTGTGGCATAGGGATACCCATAGGGACGTAAACTAGCTTAGATGGATAATTGTATCCAGTAGGTCCTCCTACATACGATTGTTGCTGACTATGATAAATAGGATTCTATGATGGTTGAGAAACATGTGCAAGTGGAGGATAATCTGATGGGTTCTAAGGATTATAAGCCGAATGATGTCTTTTCCCATAAGGGGGGTAAACATTTTGTCCATGATGAGGATACACATTAGTACTGTGGAAAAGATAAGGTTGTTGTTGTTTTCCTTGAAGATGTTGTCCTCTAGATAATTGTGGATTTCCTTGAAAAGGAAGGTTCCATGGTACAGTTTGTGTGGCAGGTGCACTCTGTCCATACAATGGGTTATGGACTCCGGCTTGAGGTTTCCCCCCCAATTGATTTTTTGTCCCAAGTTGAGGTTGGCACCCAAATTGAGGTTTCCCTCCAGGGTAAAGTGGATTGCCTACAAGAATCTGGTAACCAGAAGTGAATGACTGATCGGTGCTTCCAATTGGATTAGAACCACCAAGACCAGTTCCTGCCAATAAAGGTGCAGGTATATAACTAGCAACGACATTATATTCAGGAGGAACAAAATGTCTTCTGGGATGAACTTGGGTAGTGTTAGAAATGGAAGGATTCAGATCTTTTCACCCATGGGGGAGGGATGGGTTTGGTCTTAAGGGTGTTCCAATTGGGGCTTGGGTCATATTACTAGTAGGGATAGTAGAATGCGCCATTTGGAGGGAAAAAAATCAAACTAGGATCAACTTATTGTGTGTTTTGACCAATGGACTATGTGCCTGGTCCAACTGACTGTGCGTCTAGGACAACAGACTGTATACCTGGACCAATGGTTGTGTTGGAAAATATGTAATAGACAGCGAATGGCATGAGTACAGGAAGAATGTACAGAGGATTGTTGGCATATTTTACAAGCAGCGTATACTTGTAATTGATGGCAAGTACAGAAGTGATGATGGCTTGAGTATAGCAACAACTGTGTTCGTTGGATCTCCTTTTGAATTCCCGATGGCCATCAGATCTGAATAAGAGCATGCTGAAGAGGTAGGCCCGTAAGGTTTGAGAAGAATTTATGTTCGTTGGATCCCCTTCAAATTCCCGATAGAACGAGGGTCATCAGGTCTGAATGAAGACAAGAAGAGCGCACTGAAGAGGAGGACAGATCTCAGATGTTATATTCAAGCACAGGACCCAACCATCGTTGGATCAAGGAGAATCTGCATGCTTTTTAAAGTACAAGGAGAAGTCGGCATACAAAATCCTGAAAGAAGGAGGACCATCCATCATTAGGCAGGACACGTGGGGAAAGATCGTTAGTTCACTGACTGGAGAGTCAAAGGAACGATGTTCCCTAACCTCTCGAAATTGCGATATGTGAAATCACGATTTAATCTGAGCTGTCAGATTAAGGTTGAATCTGTACCATTGATTCTAGTACATGTCGGAGTTTCAGGGATTGAGAGTTGGAGATGTCAAGTAATATCATCCACAGGAATCCCAATTTCGTGATATGCAAAATCACGACTTAATCACAGCCATTGAATCAAGATCAGATCTAGACCGTTGATTCAACTCCATATCAGAGTTTTGCGAATCGCGAAATGGAAAGGGAAAAGGAACAATACAACAAGAATTCCGAAATCGCGATATGCGAAATCGTGATTTAATCGCAGCCATTGATTCAAGATCGAATCTAGACCGTTGATACAAGTCCATATCGGGGTTTCAAGGATTGAGTGTTGGAGATGTCAAAGAATATTAACATCAAGATTCCTGATATCGCAATATGCGAACTCACGACGCATTTGCAACCGTCAGATCAAGAAGTGATCTGGACCGTTGATCTGACTTCTTCACGGAGTTTCGTGGATCGGGATTTGGAAGTGACAAGAACATTGAATATCAGGAATGTAGAAATAGCGATATGTGAACTCACGGAATGATCTAAATCATCAGATCAAGTGTTGATCAGAGGGTTACTGTTCTCTCTTACAGCTAACTCCTCAGTTTCGAATCTGTTAGCGAAATGGACTCATGATTGCCGATTAGTTGGCATTTCAGTTGCTCAGACAATTGTCATCTTTTTGCCTAAGGACTTGGGAAGTTGAACCATCGTGTAGGGGTGTATAAAACAAGATGAGACAGACTGTGTGTGGTTGGTTGTTCTGTATGAAAAATGAATGAGACTGTAAGAAAGGAAAGATAATGGAAGGTGCAATGTAAGATTGAGAATATTCACAGTGGGAGATAAAACTCAGAAAAGAGTAGCATAGGATGAAGATAACTTGGAGCAGAGCAGAATGACAGAACAAATTGATGAAGAGTAGACCTACTGAATAGACAAAGGAAGAGCAAAATTGCAGAACAGTTAGAAGAAGACCAGACTTACAGAACAAAGAAAGATTGGTAAGAACTGATTTATGTATAAATTTGACTGTTTATTTATTGATTAATATTATAGGGAGGTTGGGAGGTGCTCGGGAGGACTGTTGTCCTCAGAGGTTCAAGTGAGAGCTTGAACACATGAAGTTGTAGCTTCCATCTGGTTGCAGCCAGAGAAACCAGGGTGGCAGGGTGGTGCAAGGGAGAACAAGTGTTCTCTGTTATACAGGTTGGAGCCTGTGTAATTGGAAGTTGGTGCGTCCATCCAGTTGGTGCTGGAACATTCAGGAAGTTGGTGCTCCCATCCAGTTGGTGCTGGAATATTCAGGGAGTTGGTGCTTCCTTCTAGTGGGTGCTAGTGAAACCAGAGAGTTGGTGCTCTCAAACAAGTTGCAGCTTGTAAAACGGAGGTAGCAGCCTCACATTGAGTTGGTGCTCAATTATAGATGATGTACAGAACTTAAAAGACTGCCTATCATTTCGAAGAAGAAGAGGTTTTCTCCCTTTATGGGTTTCCTCGTGAAAATTTGTCTCTGTGTATACTTCATGTGTCACTGATGCTCTTTAATTTTACTGTCCATATGTGGTATATTGTTGATGATCAGTTGAATAAAGATTAACAATATTTTAATAGACTTAAAATTGTTTAAGCTTAATTACAACTGATTCACCCCCCCCTCTCAGTTGTTTTAGTAATTTCAACAATTGGTATCAGAGCGGGTTCCTTTTATTCAAAGGTAGATTTGTAAGCTTAAACATGACAAGTCATGAAGGAACTTCAGCCTCTAAGCCTCCTCTGTTTGATGGAACAAATTTTTCCTTCTGGAAGATTAGAATGAGAACACACTTAATGGCCTTGGGTGATGATGTTTGGGATGTACTAGAGACTGGATATACAAAGCATGTTGTGCTAGCCTCCAAGGATGATAAGTTAGAGTTTAGTTTCAAAGCTAAGGGGATGAATGCTATCTTGAATGGACTGGTTGAAGCCTAGTTTGTAAAGGTGATGCATCTTGATACTGCCAAAGCAATGTGGGAAAAACTTATTAATAGTTATGAAGGAAATGAGAAAGTAAAAGATGCCAAACTGCAAACATACAGATTGAAATTTGAACTAAAGATGAATGAACATGAAACAATTAGCAAGTATTTTTTAAGAGTTGAAGAACTTGTAAATGCCATGAAGGGTGTTGGTGAGAAGTTTGATGATTCACTCTTAGTTCAGAAGATTTTAAGATCTTTGCCCGATAAATTTAATCCAAAAGTCTCTGCAATAGAAGAATTAAATGATCTTAAAACTCTGTCCATTGATCAACTTCTAGGAACTCTAACTGCATATGAAATGAGAATTAACAAAGATAAATCCGATACTAGAGAAGCATATTTTAAAGCAAACAAGAATATTGATTCAGAATTAGATGATATTGAAGCAAAATTTGTGAGAAGGTTAAAGAAAGGATCAGGAAAATATCAAGGGAAGTTGCCCTTCAAATGCTTTAACTGTGGAAAGATAGGTCATTTTGCATCTAAGTGTCCCCATCAGAAAAAGGAGCAGAACTCTGATGATGAAAAGAAGTACAAATACAAGAAATATAATAAGAATAAAAGTTTGGTTGCAAATAATGACAATTCCTCAGAAGACACCGATAGTGACTCATCCTATGAAGATAAGGAAAATGACTTCATGCTTATGGCCAAGGAGGATTATGATAATAAAATCACAGGCAGTGATTATAATGATGAAGAAGCTGTGGTTGATTTGGAAGGAGAACTGATCAGTGCACTGGAAGAAATTGATAGACTCAGAACTAAGAACAGAGAGAAAAAACAATTGTTGACACAGTTCTAGAAAGACAGTAAAAAACCTGATGAAGACTTTGCTTTGCTGAAAGTGGAATTAGAAGAGGCAAAGAAAATAGAAGACATACTGAAACAACAATTGTCAGAGAAGAAAGTCAGGTGTGAAGCCTTAGAAGAAGAGATAGTAAAA
>ML777070.1:279450-312829 GCA_009831015.1 Picea engelmannii | reverse complement strand
CCTCAAACATTGACAACAGTCACTCTGTAGAAACAAAGAAGGAAAATCAGCCACCAAGAAGAAATGAAAGAAAAAGCCCCAGAACTGAATTTGTAGACCAGAAAGATTATTGGCATGACAGAAGTCGACCTCCTCAAAGAAGATAGATTTTTCCAAGGTACAAAGATTTTTTCTATGGTTATTGTTTCCTCTGCTCTAATTTTGGTCACAAAGCTATAAATTGTTCTTTAAGATTTAGATATGAACAATCAAGATATTCAATGAATAACTATCTTCCACAACAAAGATTGAGACAACCAAGCAACAAACAATCACATATTATAAATCATGTGATGACTGGGAGAATGACACAGATGAAACACAACAACATATATGTGCATAACAATCATTATGATCTATTATTCAGTGAACCAGAATGTTACAATTGTCATAATTATTGTCATAAAACTGCAGACTGTCACTTAAGGAAATACAATTCAGATTTGATCTCCACTACTGAAAATGTTAAAATATGGAAGAAGAAAGTAGATGAAAAGTGTGGGCTGGTGCTATCAGCCCAAAGGAAAAAGAATCCCTAGTATATTGACAGTGGATGCTCCAAACACATGACTGGAGATAGAAGTAAGTTTCTAACTCTAAGTGATAGCAAATCAAGGAACGTAACTTTTGGAAATGATGCACCTAGAAAGATAAAAGGTAAAGGAATTGTCAATCTGTGTAATGGAAAAAGAAAAGCACAAGATGTGTTGCTTGTAGAAGATTTGAAACATAATCTGCTTAGTGTCAGTCAAGTCTGTGACCAAGGGTGTGAAGTCGTATTTACCTCTAAATACTGTAGAATAAAAACTGTGGATTTAGGTCATCTAGTTGCAAAAGGTATAAGAACATAAAACAATGTCTATGTTCTAAAAGAAGAAGAAGAAGAATGCCACTTAAGCAAATATGACGAAAGTTGGCTATGGCATAGGAGACTTGGTCATCTAAATTTTGATTACATAATCAAACTCAGAAACAATGGGGCAGTAAAAGATCTTCTGAAGATATCAAATCCATATGACTCTGTTTGTAAACCTTGTCAGATAGGAAAGCTTACTTGCACTCAATACAAATCTAAAAATTTTCCTTCAATAGAAAAACCTCTCCAGTTAGTACATATGGATCTATGTGAACCATCAAGGAAAGAAGGTACAGGAAAAGAAAATTACTTTATGTTGATTATTGATGACTATTCTAGACTAACTTGGGTTGGCTTTTTGAAAGAAAAATCTGAAGCACTTGAAAAATTCAAAGTGTTTAAGCTTTTACTGAGAATAAAATAGGAAAAAGATTAAAGGCAGTAAGGTCTGATAGAGGAGGAGAGTTCAGTTCAGATAACTTCAAAGAGTTCTGTGATAAGCATGGGATCAAAAGAGAGTACACAATTCCAAGGACTCCACAGCAAAATGGAGTTGTTGAGAGGCGGGATAGGTCAGTACAACAAATGTCAAGATCAATGATGAATGAAAGGAACATACCTCAGACATATTGGGTGGAAGCAATTCATACAGCTGTTCATATCCTTAACAAAGCTCATCTCAGACCACACAGTGACAAGACCCCTTATGAACTTTGGTTTGGAAGACCTGCCTCAATCAAGCATTTTAAAGTTTTCGGGAGTAAATGTTATATCAAGAACAATGATGAAAATATTAGCAAATATGATGACCGGGCTGATGAAGGTATATTCTTGGGTTATGCTACAAATAGTAAAGGGTACAGATGCTACAATAAGAGACTGCACAAACTAATTGATTGTATAGATATAAAAGTTGATGAAGAAATCCCAGTCATAAATGTAAGCAGTGCTGAACCAAGAACATAAGATACAGTTGAAGATGAAGATGAACAGGTCCAAGGATCAGAAAGAGAAGAGTCTGGATCAGATGAAGATACGAATATTCAAATTGACACAAATAAGCAGAAAGAAGCAAAATCACCTCTCAGAATTATTAGAAAGAATCATCCTGAAAATCACATAATTGGGGATATAAATGAAGGAGTTCATACAAGAAGGAAATTGATTAAAGACTCAGAACAATCTCATGTTTCCTTCTTATCCATGATTGAACCTGGAAATTTTGAGGAAGCTAGCTAGGAAGATAACTGGATTAGAGCAATGAATGAAGAGCTTGATCAGATTGAGAAGAACAATATTTGGGAGCTTGTCCCTAGACCTGAAGATAAGAATGTAATAGGTTCCAAGTGGGTGTTCAAGAATAAAATGAATGAAAAAGGACAAGTTGTTAGAAATAAAGCTAGATTGGTCTGTAAGGGATATGCACAAGTTGAAGGTTAGGACTTTGATGAAACTTTTGCACCAGTGGCAAGATTGGAAGCTATCAGAATATTTCTTGCTTATTTGTGTCATATGAACTTCAAATTTTATTAGATGGATGTTAAGTCAACATTTCTTAATGGAGATCTAGAGGAAGAAGTATATATGGAGCACCCTGAAGGATTCTCATTGACAGATAATCCTAATTATGTATGTAAGCTTAAGAAGGCCTTATATGGACTAAAACAAGCACCACGAGCTTGGTATTATAGACTGGGCAAATTCCTACAAGAAAAAGGGTTCAAGAAAGGCACTGTTGACAATAATCTTTACATTAAGTCTGAGGGTGATAATTTACTAGTTGTTTTGGTTTATGTAGATGATATTATTTTTGGCTGTACTAATGAATCATCTGTCCAGTGGTTTGCTAATTCTATGCAAACAGAATTTGAAATGTCCATGATAGGAGAACTATCATATTTTCTTGGCCTACAAGTAAAACAAAGCTCTACAGGAATTTTTATTTCTCAAGAAAAATATTTGAAAGAGATGTTGAAGAAATTTCAGATGGAAGATTCCTCTATAGTTAGTACACCTATGGTGGTTGGTTGTAAGTTGAGTAAAGATGATATATCACCAGATGTTGATCAAAGGACATATCGCTCTATGATAGGCAGTCTTCTGTACATCACAACATCCTGTCCTGATATAATGCAAGATGTTGGAATGTTAGGTCATTTTCAGTCTGCTCCTAAAGAAAGTCATTTGGTAGCTGTCAAAAGGATATTTAAATATTTGAAGGGAACAATGACTTATGGTCTATGGTATCCTAGAAATCAGAATTTCCAGTTAACTGCTTATTCAGATGCAGACTGGGCAAACTGTGTTGATGATAGAAAAAACATCAGTGGATGAGCCTTCTTTCTGGGTGACTCATTAGTTGCATGGCTTAGTAAAATGCAAGGATCCATTTCATTATCCACTACAGAGGCAAAATACATTATTGCTGCTACTTGCTGCACACAAATCTTATGGATGATACAAACTCTTGCAGATATGAAGGTAACTTACACTGATCCTATTCCAATTCATTGTCATAACACCAATTCCATTAGTGTCTCCAAAATGCCGTTCTTCATTCCAAGACAAAGCATATTCCAATAAAGTACCATTTTCTTAGAGAAAAAGTGACAAACAAAATTGTTCAGCTGAACTATATTCCTTCCACAGAACAGATTGTTGATATCTTTACTAAACCATTAGCAGTGACCCCTTTTGGATATCTTCGTAAAAAATTGGGGGTTATAATTTCTTGTGTCTAATCTATTCACCTGGTCAGGGGGAGTATTTATTGAATATCTGGTGTATTTCCAAGATGCTTATAGTCGACAGGGGGAGTATATTTTTGCAACAGATCAAGGGAAAAATGTCTCTTCTTTGACATTGATGTCAAAGGGGGAGAAAAGAGTTTGGGAGGAGAGTCAAGAGGAGAGTCGAGTCCGAATGCATGCAGGTGCCTATATTTCCATCAATGCCAAAGGGGGAGATTCTTGGCAAATATGTAACAGACAACGAATGGCATGAGTACAGGAAGAATGTACAGAGGATTGTTGGCATATTTTACAGGCAGCGTATACTTGTCATTGATGGCAAGTACAGAAGTGATGGTGGCTTGAGTACAGCAACAACTGTGTTCGTTGGATCTCCTTCTGAATTCCCGATGCCTGTCAGATCTAAATAAGAGCATGCTGAAGAGGTAGGCTTGTAAGGTTTGAGAAGCATTTCTGTTCATTGGATCCCCTTCAAATTCCTGATAGAACGAGGGTTGTCAGATCTGAATGAAGACAAGAAGAGCGCACTGAAGAGGAGGACAGATCTCAGACGTTAGATTCATGCGCACGACCTGACCATCGTTGGATCAAGGAGAATCTGCACGCTTTTTAAAGTACAAGGAGAAGTCGGCATACAAAATCCCGAAAGAAGGAGGACCGTCCATCATCAGGCAGGACATGTGGGGAAAGATCATCAGTTCACTGACTGGAGAGTCAAAGGAATGATGTTCCATAACCTCTCAAAATCGCGATATGCAAAATCATGATTTAATCTGAGCCGTCAGATTAAGGTTGAATATGGACCGTTGATTCTAGTACATGTCGGAGTTTCAAGGATCGAGAGTTAGAGATGTCAAGTAATATCATCCATAGGAATCCCAATTTCACAATATGCAAAATCACGACTTAATCGTAGCGGTTGAATCAAGATCAGATCTAGACCATTGATCCAACTCCATATCGGAGTTTCGCGAATCGCGACATGGAAAGGGAAAAGGAACAATGCAACAAGAATTCCGAAATCGCGATATGTGAAATCGTGATTTAATCGTAGCCATTGATTCAAGATCGAATCTGGACCGTTGATCCAAGTCCATATTGGGGTTTCTAGGATCGAGTGTTGGAGATGTCAAATAATATTAACATCAAGAATCCCGATATCGCGATATGCGAAATCGCGACGTATTTGCAACCGTCAGATCAAGAACTGATCTAGACTGTTGATCTGACTTCTTCACGGAGTTTTGTGGATCGGGATTTGGAAGTGACAAGAACATTGAATATTAGGAATGTCGAAATAGCGATATGCAAAATCATGGAATGATATGAACCATCATATCAAGTGTTGATCGGAGGGTTACTGTTCTCTCTTACAACTAACTCCTCAGTTTTGAATCTGTTAGCGAAACAGACTCATGATTGCCGATTAGTTGGCATTTCAGTTACTTAGAAAATTGTCATATTTTTTCCTAAGGAGTTGGGAAGTTGAACCATCGTGTAGGGGTGTATAAAATAAGATGAGACAGACTATGTACAGTTGGCTGTTCTGTATGAAAAATGAATGAGACTGTAAGAAAGGAAAGATAACGGAAGGTGTAATGTAAGATTGAGAATATGCACAGTGGGAGATAAAACTTAGAAAAGAGTAGCAGACGATGAAGAGAACTTGGAGCAGAGCAGAATGACAGAACAAATTGATGCAAAGCAGATCTGCTGAACAGAAAAAGGAAGAGCAGAATTGCAGAACAGTTAGAAGAAGACCAGACTTACAGAACAAAGAAAGATTGGTAAGAACTGATTTATCTGTAAAGTTGACTGTTTATTTATTGATTAATATTGTAGGGAGGTTGGGAGGTTCTTGGGAGGACTATTGTCCTCAGAGGTTCAAGTGAGATCTTGAACACAGGAAGTTGTAGCTTCCATCTAGTTGCAACCAGAGAAACCAGGGTGGCAGGGTTGTGCAAGCGAGAACAAGTGTTCTCTGTTATACAGGTTGGAGCCTGTGCAACTGGAAGTTGGTGCCTCCATCCAGTTGGTGTTGGAACATTCAGGAAGTTGGTGCTTCCATCCAGTGGGTGCTAGAATATTGAGGGAGTTGGTGCTTCCTTCTAGTGGGTGCTAGAGAAACCAGAGAGTTGGTGCTCTCAAACAAGTTGCAGCTTGTAAAACAGAGGTAGTAGCCTCACATTGAGTTGGTGCTCAATTATAGATGATGTACAGAACTTAAAAGACTGCCTATCATTTCGAAGAAGAAGAGGTTTTCTCCCTTTATGGGCTTCCTCATGAAAATTTGTCTCTGTGTATACTTTATGTGTGACTGATGCTCTTTAATTTTACTGTCCATATGTGGTATAATGTTGATGATCACTTGAATAAAGATTATCAATATTTTAATAGACTTAAAATTGTTTAAGCTCAATTACAACTGATTCATCCCCCCCTCTCAGTTGGTTTGGTAATTTCAACAGGTTGTACCAAGAAAATGATCTAAATGTATTGTGTAGGTAATAGAGGTGTGGGGCAATTGTGATATGACAGGGATATCAACACCTGCCCCAGAGCCATAAAGGTCCTGCACCGTGCGAGGTAGGCTTCTAACTATCTCAGTAGTCCAAAGGGGATCCCCAACTCCAAGACATGAATGAGGTCCGGTCGGTATACCGAAAGTATCAACAACAAGATATCTTGATGAATTCATCTAGAGAATATGTCTCTCGTACCTAGGAGGTATACAGAAAGCCTTTAAAGAATCATAAATATGTCGGAAATATTCTAAAGAGTCAGTTCTTTCCACTTGTGGAGTTATAATGTCCTGAACCTCTCTCTATTGAGGTGAAACCTTTGGCGAATTAGGAGGAAAAGGTTGGTAGACCTTAGGAAATTTTGGGGGTAGTCCTTGCATCCTACATGAATGACGTGGAGGGTTAATGTTGGCTGAACCATTATTTTTACGGAAAACATCTATGGCCAACTAAAGAAAAGAAACAACATACACTAATCAAATCTAAGAATCAAACCAAGGAAACAAAACCTTCTCTCGACGACTGTACTAGTTGGTGATGAAATCCAACGTCATGTGATCACATCGAGAAAGGGATAGGATATGAGCAGGTGGATTAGTTATGATGACGACCTGCTTAACGGACTTATGCCTTGGTGCAAGCTTCCACGCAGTAATTGTGGATTTAGCCTCCAAGGATCCCGAGTGATTTTGACCACCATCTGTATTAGGTACAATGAAGAATTCCCTTCACCGTCACCTCGTGTAAAGACCCTAATGATTATGGCTACTAAGGACACCAACTCACAGTCATCCCCTGGGTGGGTACATTGGATAGTCCAGTCTGAACGTATGGGCAGGATAAAAAGTTTGAAATCCTTCAAGAGAATGGAGGACAAGTGGATCGGTAGAACTCTAGAGGACCCCAAATAGATTTAGAATTCATGAACCACCGAGACCAAATGAAGACAGTTGAACCTCAAGAAGAACCCCCAATATACGATCTGACTACTACGAATGGCTGAACCATGGAGGGATAATATTCGTAACTCTCCCTAACATGACCTCGTGTGTAACCCCTGTGTGAGAGGGGGATCCCAGAAATCTTATATGAAAATTGGATTTGGTATCCCTATCGCAAGATGCTAATGTTTGTTTTGAATGCTTTGGAGAGTTGTACTCACAGCCTAATCCAAAGTGCTAATCCTAGTCTAATGTTGGTGGACGATTCTAAAAACATAAGGTCTCGATCAATTTTAATTAGCGTTGATTTTGCAGTTGTTCTTTACTCAGGGGTGTATGAGAGTGAAACTGATTATATTACAACTCAATTCCCAAAAAAAATGCATAAGAAATGATAACCAGTCTTTCCTTTCAATGAATGTCTATTTAAGGGAAGGAGAAAAAATTGTTTTTCACTGTCAAACACGATGATGCAATAAATTCAATGTAATGTTCTCAATCTGGAATTTGATATATTGCTAAAATGTAATGAAATGTTATAATATTAAAAAACCAATCATTAAAATATATCCTTTTGTTTAAATGTGACTGATAATCAGTATGGTGTATAGCTTCCTATGTTAACGAGACTTCAAGATCTGTAAGATTCAATCAATCAAAATAAGACTTCACATAAACAAAAACACACTCGTGTTGTGATCAAACAAGGAAGAAAAAGAAAACCAATATTGCAAAAGGAAAACCAAAAATATCAAACATGAGAAAATGTTTGGCGAAGATGACCTCAAAGATCAAAAGGAATGATGCATAGATCTCTTAAATTCCTTGCAATAGATTTCATTCAGTCAGATAAATGAGAAGAAAACAACAAATTGACTCCAAATCTTCAAAGAAGAGGAGACTCAAAGTAAGGAAGAAAAAGACAAAAATCAAAACAAAACATAATCAATTCTTAGAAATCAAGACATTGGAGGCCAAAGCAAGGACACACTGAGAAGGTAAGAATCTTGAGCAGATGAATCAGTAAAAAGTAGACTCAGAGATTAACTCCCAAAAAGGGTTTTAGAAGAAAAAGACCAGTGCTCTGGTATCAAAGTCACCAGAGCATTGTATCCCTCTGTGGGAGCCTGCAAGGGAGCACTAGCTCTCTGGTTGTAGAGGTAGGAGAGCGCTAGCCTCTCAAAACTAAAAAAACTTTCCCAAAAATAAAAAAAAATCAATAAAATCTAGTAATTGAGTGTGTACGAGATGAATCCAAGAGCCAATAACACATCTAAGAATCAGAAAGAATATAGTGAATAGGAATAAAGGTGAGAAAAATTTCAAAAACAAGTTCAAGGAAGGAAACCAAAAAACTGAAAGTTTCTCTCCCTAGTGGAGTCGCCAATTTCTGTTACAGGAAAATCCCCCTGTGGATAGGTGGATTCCCTCTTGGATCCTAGACCTCTAAGATCAAGAAATAAAGGTGCTAACATTGGTCACTGACATTCTTTTAAGCCTAGATAAGATTATCTATAAAGAAGAGGAAGAAGATGTACCTTTTTACGATGTCTGTCCTCACCCAATCCAAGTTGAGCTTTGATCCCCAATCTCTTTAACAAGTTCTACAATCCAATTAAAGACAAAACACGCTTCCTATTCTACTGAGATAAGTTTGAAACTAGATCTATCCATTAAAGACAAGTTCATGTAGGTATACACAATCTTGATGGAAACAAGCCAAGCACATGTATTAATGAGAGCTTAATAGAGATACTTACAGACCTTTGATGAAGCTACAACAGCCTCTTCTAGCTCTCCTTGTCCAACCCCTTGCTCAAATGATCCACAAACAAAATGACTATGCTTTCACTAATAATTCTCCCTTATGAGATCATAAGTTTGAAGTCTTCAATTTCTCTCTTTTTCACCATGAGGAGGCCTCCTTATATAGGCATGGAAAGGCCTAACCACTTAACATATTATTGGGATAGATTGAGGATCTTTTTCCATCAGTTGTGGATCCTCCCTAAGATCCAACCTTGACCTCAGATTCAAATCCAACTGATTTCAAATATGAGGGTGATCTTTCCCTGATTTTCCTCAACAGCCCAAGATTTTCTCAAACAGCCCAGCGCTCCCTCAGAATGGTGCATAGAGTGTTGCAATGCTCCCCCAAAATAGTCCAAGGAGTGCTCCCTCAGAATGGTTCATAGAGAATTACAATGCTCCCCAAAAATAGGGCAAGGAGCACTAGCGCTCCCTGTCAGTGGGTATGGGAGTGTTGCCTTTATAAAGTCAGTTTTAAGTGGTTTTCTCGAGGAAAAAGGCTTTGTACTCATCGTCAAATGACATTTCCTTCTTTAAACAGTCTTTGAGGGTGTCTTCAAGTGTTCCTTGTGATGACGTTCGAGACACAACATAGGCAAGATGACTGTATGATGTCTGTGACACTTGCGACACTTGTGGCCAAAAAGAAACACTTGTGACACTTTTAATGACAACAATGAGTAATTTTGATGTGTAACATTGTGTCCCTGAATGGGTTCATAAGGTGAGTTGCAACTTGCAGTAGCACCCAAAATTTGTATCAGATCGACATAAACGCTAGTTCTCATGGACTCCTGGCACTGTATTCTAGCTAGGGGGACCCCTCTCCTATGATTTCGTCACCCAGAAAAGTGTTTGATAGAGGATCTTTAGAACTAGGGTTTATCTGAGTGAGGTACAATGCAAATCCGACACAGAGGGTCAACTTTCAAATCCCTTGTGTTGGGAAATTGTGGGCACCATGGTCGTGTGGGAGTTGGTCGTGTGGGAGTTGGTCATACACACCTTCTGGAGCTTACAAAACTCAGTTACATCACCCGGTTGCAATTTTTTGCCCCCATAACAAATTGTCGTTATGTCCCTGAATGGCTTTAGTAGGAAAGTTGCAACTCGCCATAGCACCCAAACCGTGCCTCGAATCAATGAAACGCTTGTTATGTTGGACTCTTGGCACCATATTCCAGCTAGGAGGACCCCTCTCATGTGATTCCATTGCCAAGAAAAGTGTTTGTTAGAGGATATTCAAAATTAGGGTTTATCTCAGTGAGGTAGAACGCAAATCCAGTGCAGGTGGTCAACTTTCAAAGCCCATGTTTTAGGCAATTGAAGGCACTATGGTCGTTTGGGAGTTGGTCATACACACCTTACGAAGCTTACGAAACTCAATTATGTCGCCCGATTGTGATTTTGTGCCGCTAGATCAAATTTTCATTGTGTCCCTGAATGATTTTAGGAGGCAAGTTGTAAATTGCCATAGCACCCAAAACATGCCTTGGATCAACGAAAATCCAGTTCTGTTGGAATCCTAGCACCAAATTTCGGCTAGGGGGAACCCTCTTCTATAATTTCGTCACCCAGAAAAGTGTTTGTTAGAGGATCTCTGGAACTAGTGTTTAACTCAGTGAGGCACAATGCAAATACTACATAGGTGGTCAACTTTCAAAGCCCCCATGTCGGGCGATTGTGGGCACCCTGGTTGTGTGTGCATTGGTTATATACACCTTTTAAATCTTACATAACTCAGTTATGTCGACCGGTTGTGATTTTTTGCCCCCATACCAAATTTTCATTGTGTCCCTGAATGGATTCAGGAGGCGAGTTGTAACTCGCCATCTCACCCAAACCGTGCCTCAGATCGACAAAAATCCAGTTTTGTTTGACTCCTGGCACTGGATTCCATCAACAGGGACCCCTCTTCTATGATTCCATCACCCAAAAAAGTGTTTGTTAGAGGATCTTCAGAACTAGGGTTTAGCTTAGTGAGGCACAATTCAAATCCAGCACAGGGGGTCAACTTTCAAAGCCCTTATGTCGGGTGATTGTGGGCACTGTGGTCATGTGGGCGTTAGTCATACACACCTTTTGGATCTTATAGAACTCAGTTACATTGCCCGATTGTGATTTTTTTCCGCAGGACCAAATTGTCATTGTGTTCCTAAATGGCTTCAGTAGGCGAGTTGCAACTCGCCATAGCACCCAAACCGTGCCTCAGATCGACGAAAGTCTTGTTCCATTGGAACCCTGGCACTGGATTCCAGCTAGGGGGACCCTCTCCTATGATTCAGTCACCCATAAAAGTGTTTGTTAGAGGATCTTTGGAACTAGGCTTTAGCTCAGTGAGGCGTAATGAGAATATGACACAGGGGGTCAAATTTCAAAGCCCCTATGTCAAGCGATTGTGAGCACTATGGTCATGTGGGCATTGGTCATACACACCTTTCAGAACTTATGAAACTCAGTTATGTCACTCGGTTGTGATTTTGTGCCCCCAGACCAAATTGTCATTGTGTCCCTAAATGGCTTCAGGAGGCGATTTGAAACTTGCCATAGCACCCAAATCGTGCGTTGGATTGATGAAACGCTAGTTTTGTTGGACTCTTGGCATCAGATTCTAGCTAGGAAGACTCCTCTCCTGTGATTCTATTTCCCATAATAGTGTTTTTTAGAGGATCTTTGGAACTAGGGTTTAGATCAGTGAGGCACAATGCAAATCAGACATAGGGGGTCAAATTTCAAAGCCCCTGTGTCGGGCGATTTTGGGAACTATGGTCCTGTGGGGGTTAGTCATACACACCTTTCAATGCTTACAAAACTTAGTTATGTCGCCCAGTTTTGATTTTGTGCCCCCGGACCATATTTTCATTGTGTCCCTGAATGGCTAGAGGAGGCGAGTTGCAAATCACCATAGAACCCAAACTGTGCCTTGGATCAATGAAACGCCAGTTATGTTGGAATATTGGCACCAGATTCTAGCTAGGGGGACCCCTCTCTTGTGATTCCATTGCCCATAAAAGTGTTTGTTAGAGGATCTTTGGAACTAAGGTTTAGCTCAGTGAGGCACAATGCAAATCCGACATAGGTGGTGAACTTTCAAATCCCTTGTGTCGGGCGATTGTGGGCACCGTGGTCATGTGGGCGTTGGTCATACACACCTTCTGGAGCTTACAAAACTCAATTACATTGCCCAGTTGTGATTTTGTGCCCCCAACCTATATTGTCATTGAGTCTCTGAATGGATTTAGGAGGCGAGTTGAAACTCACCATATCACCCAAACCATGAATCAGATCGACGAAACACCAGTTATGTTGGAGTCTTGGCACCGAATTCTAGCTAGGGGGGCCCCTCTCTTATGATTTTGTCACCCATAAAAGTGTTTTTTAGAGGATCTCCGGAACTAGGGTTTAGCTCAGTGAGGAACAATGCAAATCCCACAGAGGGGGTCTACTTTTAAATCCCCTATGTCAGATGATTTTGGGCACCGTGGTCATGTGGGTGTTGGTCATACACACCTTTAGGAGCTTACGAAACTCAGTTATGTCACCTGGTTGTGATTTTGTGCCCACGGACCAAATTTTCATTGTGTCCCTGAATGGCTTCAGGAGGCGAGTTGCAACTCTCCATAGCACCCAATCTGTGCTTCATATCGGTGAAACTCTAGTTATGTTGGAATCCTAGAACCAGATTCCAGCTAGGGGGGCCCCTCTCCTGTGATTTTGTCGCCTAGAAAATTCTTTGTTAGAGGATCTCTAGAACTAGGGTTTAGCTCAGTGAGGCACAATGCAAATCCTTCACAGGGGTCAACCTTCAAAGAACCTATGTTGGGTGATTGTGGGCATCGTGGTACTATGGACATTGGTGATTCACACCTTCCAAAGCTTACAAAACTCAGTTACGTCGCCCGACTATGATTTTGTGCCCTCGGACCAAATTTTCATTATGTCCTTGAATGGATTCAAGATGCAAGTTGGAAATCGTCACAACACCCAAAGCGTGCCTCAGATCAATGAAACGCCAATTCTGTTGGACTCCTAACACCAGATTCCAACTAGGGGGACCCCTCTCTTGTGATTCCGTTGACCAGAAAAGTGTTTGTTAGAGGATCTCTGGAACTAAGGTTTAGCATAGTGAGGCACAATGCAAATTCAACACAAGGGGTCAAATTTCCAAGACCCTGTGTCCGGTGATTGTGAGCACTGTGGTCATGTGGGAGTTGGTCATACACACCTTCGGGAGCTTATGTAACTTAGTTACATCGTTTGGTTGTGATTTTGTACCCCTGCACCAAATTGTCATTACATCCCTAAATGGCTTCAGGAGGCGAGTTGCAACTCGCCAAAGAACCCAAAATGTGCCTTGGATTGATGAAATGCTAGTTATGTTGGACTCCTGTTACCAAATTCCATCTAGGGGGACCCCTCTCCTGTGATTTCATCACCCAGAAAAGTTTTTATTAGAGGATCTCGGTAACTAGGGTTTAGCTCAGTGAGGCACAATGCAAATCCGGCACAGGGGGTCAACTTTCAAATCCCCTGTTTTGGGTGATTGTGGGAATCATGGTCATGTGGGAGTTGGTCATAGACACCTTTTGAATCTTACAAAATTCAGTTACGTCACTCGGTTGTGATTTAGTGCCCATGGATAAAATTGTCATTGTGTCTCTGAATGACTTCAATAGGTGAGTTGCAACTCACCATAGCACCCAAACCGTGCCTCAGATCGATGAATCGCCAGTTTTGTTGGACTCCTAGCACTAGATTCCATCTATGGGGACCCCTCTCCTATGATTTCGTTGCCTAGAAAAGTGTTTGTTAGAGGATCTCTGGAGCTAGCATTTAACTCAGTGAGGCACAATGCAAATCCAACAAAGAGGGGTCAATATTCAAAGCCCCTGTATCGGGTGATATTGGGCACCGTAGACATATGTGCGTTGGTCATACACACCTTTTGAAGCTCACAAAACTCAGTTACGTCACCCGGTTGGGATTTTGTGCCCCTAGAACAAATTGTCATTATGTCCATGAATGGCTTCAGGAGGCGAGTTGCAACTCGCCATAGCACCCAAACCATTCTTCGGATCGAAAGAACGCTGATTCTGTTGGACTCCTGGTACCATATTCCAGATAGGGGGACCCCTCTCCTGTGATTTCGTTGCCTAGAAAAGTGTTTGTTAGAGAATCTCTGGAACTAGGGTTTATCTCAGTGAGGCACAATGCAAATCTGACACAGGCGATCAAATTTCAAAGGCCCCATGTCGAGAGATTGTGGGCACTGTGGTTGTGTAGGAGTTTGTGATACACACCTTTTGTAGCTTACAAAACTCAGTTATGTCCCCCGGTTGTGATTTTGTGGCCCCAGACCAAATTGTCATTGCGTCCCTGAATGGCTTTAGGAGGCGAGTTGTAAATATCCATAACACCCAAATCGTGCCTCAGATCGACGAAATGCCAGTTCTGTTGGACTCCTCGCACCGGATTCCAACTGGGAAGACCCCTTTCCTATAATTTTGTCGCTTATAAAAGTGTTTGTTAGAGGATATCTAGAACTAGGGTTTAAATCAGTGAGGCACAATGAGAATTCAACATAGGGGGTAAAATTTCAAAGCCCTGATGTCTGGTGATTGTGGGCACCGTGGTCCTGTGGGTGTTGGTCATACACACCTTCTAGAGATTACAGAACTCCATTACGTTGCCCTCTTGTGATTTTTTGCACTCGCACCAAATTTTCATTGTATCCTGGAAAGGATTTAGGAGGTGTTATAACTCCAAGAGTCACTCCCAGACTGCAAATGAGAGTAATCTTGGTAACATAGAAATAAAAATACTTGGTTGGCTTTGTGGATCAAGAAAGATAAAACAAGGAAGGGAAAGGACAGTAACCTGTTGCAATTCAATGATGGACCATTGAGGTATGGAGTTAAGCAAACACCCTGCTCATTAAATGCAATCAATATGCATATCAGATAAAGGTTTATTGAATACATGAAGAAAAAGATAACACAAATAAGAACATCCATAAGGCAGAGATACTCTCTGTATAAATGAATTCAAGGTACTTGAATGTAAACAATGACTAATAGGAAAGATACATCAGATCCTCGGACGCTCGAGAATCCATTAATCAAAGGCAACCATGATCCTCAAGGTGTACAATTCATTCAGGTAAGAAGACAAATTAGAAAACAAAATAAGAGATACAATTTGATAACAAAGATGTCATGAACCTTCAATAACATAAATGTTTACAAAAACATAATCCCCTCAGGGTTACAATGATCACAGGCAAAGTTCCTACTACATCTTTCTCATCTCTCTTGGCTCATGAATCCAACCCTTATCCAAGATCTCTCTCCTTCCTTAAATATAAAATAGCATCCAAATATCCTTTGGAGGTCGAATCACATCTCCTCCATTGGATTCTAAGCCTTTGAGATAGGTGGAAACAATCAAAAAGACAAAAATTCAACAAACTGCTAATTTTAAGGGATTTGTTGGAAGTCATTAATAAATTGTTTCCACCTTACTACATGAGGAATTTGATGGAGCTAAAACTTAGGTGTAGGTCTCCCTTGCCATCTAACTGATCCTTGAGAATCCATTTGAATCCTCCTTGATAGGTGGCAACCTCCTAACAAGGCGAATATCCAAACAGCAACCGCTACAAGAAATTTTGTAGCGTCGCTATAAAATAGTTCTGCACATTTCGTAGCACCACTTATATGTCTAATATCTCTCTAACCATAACAAATTTTGCAAAATTTAGATTTTTTTTGTTATTTGGTATGTGATAAACAAAAAACTCCTCCATTTTTCAAAAATACCTTCCCATTTGTTCATAATCTGAGTTTTAAGTTAGTCACTCAAAACTTGCAGAAGCGTCCTTGCAAAACAACTCTGCACATTTCATAGTGCTAATCCAAAACATACCTGCAGTTTCAGTAGAATCAATCCTTTGTGAAATTCTATAGAATCCATCCTGAATTAGCCTCTGTGAATTGGTAGTGCCCATCATCAAAACAACTATGTGGATTTGCTAGCACCACTGTGACACAGTCATTTGGAATTTGTAGCACCACCGTTAAGTTCAGCTTAGGATTTTTAGTAGCATATAAGGTAGAAAAAATGCAGAACATACTAGAATGATGATTCTGTAGTGCCATCGTTGAAATAACTCCACAAATTCGGTAGTGCACCTCCTCTTTTTTAGGAAAGTATTCATTTGCATAAGCTTTCTCTTTAATGTGTGCATGGAGTTTCTAACCCGTGTCTTGTGTTGATGACAGGTGCACTTGGCTCTCGGTCTTGGTGCTTAAGGAAGATGGCACTACAAAATCTCTTAATTTACCAGTGCTACAAAATAGATTGTAACAATAACCAAAATTCTAGTCTAAGTTCTTGTGCTAACAGGAGGTGAGATGCAAATCGCCATAGCACCCAAACTGTGCCTTGGATCGACGAAATGCCAATTTTGTTGGACTCTTGGCACCAGATTCCAACTAGGGGGACCCCTCTCTTGTAATTTCGTCACCCAGAAAAGTGTTTGTTAGAGGATATCTGGAACTAGGGTTTATCTCAATGAGGCACAATGCAAATCCGACATAGGTGGTTAACTTTCAAATTCCATGTGTTGAATTATTGTGGGCACTGTAGTCATGTGGGAGTTCATCATACACACCTTCTGGAGCTTACAAAACTTAATTCTGTTGCTTGGTTTTGATTTTGTGCCCCGAGAACAAATTTTCATTGTATCCCTGAATGGCTTCAGTAGGCGAGCTGCAACTCACCATAGCATCGGATCGACGAAATGCTAGTTTTGTTGGAATCCTGGCACCGGATTCCAACTAGGGTGACCCCTCTCCTCAAATATTTTTGGCCAGAAAAGTGTTTGTTAGAGGATCTCCAGAACTAGGGTTTAGCTCAGTGAGGCACAATGAAAATATGACACAAGGGGTCTACTTTCAAATCCCTTGTGTCGAGCGATTGTGGGAACCGTGGTCATGTGGGAGTTGGTCATACACACTTTCTAGAGCTTACAGAACTCATTTACGTCGCCCGATTGTGATTTTGTGCCCCTGGACCAAATTTTTATTATGTCCTTGAATGGCTTCAGGAGGCGAGTTGCAACTCTCCATAGCACCCAAACTATGCTTCAAATCGATGAAACTCTAGTTATGTTGGAATCGTAGCACCAGATTCCAACTAGGGGGACCCATATCCTATGATTTCATCGCCTAGAAAATTATGTGTTAGAGGATCTCTAGAACTAGGGTTTAGCTCAATGAGGCACAATGTAAATCCAACACAGTGTGTCAAATTTAAAATCCCCTGTGTCGGGCGATTATGGGCACAATGTTCGTGTGGAAGTTGGTCATACACACCTTCCAAAGCTTACATAACTCAGTTACATCACCCTGTTGTGATTTTGTGCCCCCTAAACAAACTCTCATTGTGTCCCTGAATGGATTCAGTAGGCGAGTTGCAACTCTCCATAGCACCCAAACCATGCCTCAGACAGATGAAACGCCAGTTTTGTTGGACTCCTGGCTCCAGATTCCATCTAGGGGGACCCCTCTCCTATGATTTCGTCACCCAGAAAAGTGTTTGTTACAGGATCTTTAGAACTAGGGTTTAGCTCAGTGAGGCACAATGAAAATCTAACACATGTGGTCAAATTTCAAATCCCATGCGTCAGGCGATTTTGGGCACCATGGTCAAGTGGGAGTTGGTCACACACACCTTATAGAACTTACGAAACTTATATATGTTGCCCGGTTGTGATTTTGTGCCCCTGGACCAAATTTTCATTGTGTCCATGAATGATTTCAGGAGGCTAGTTGTAACTCGCCATTGCACTTAAACCGTGCCTCAGATCAATGAAACACCAATTCTGTTGGACTCCTGGCACTGGATTCCAACCAGGAGGACCCCTCTCCTATGATTTTGTTGCCCAGTAAAGTGTTTGTTAGAGGATATCCGGAACTAGGTTTTGACTCTGTGAGGCACAATGCAAATTTGACATAGGGGGTCAACTTTCAAAGCCCCTGTGTCGGAATATTGTGGTCACCGTGGTCATGTGGGTGTTGGTCATACACACCTTTGAGCACTTACGGAACTCAGTTACATCCCCCGATTATGATTTTGTTCCCCCAGACCAAATTGCTATTGTGTCCCTGAATGACTTCAAGAGGCGAGTTACAACTCGCCAGAGCACCCAAACCATGCCTCAGATCAATGAAACACCAATTTTGTTGGACTCCTGGCACCAGATTCCAGCTAGGGGGACCCCTCTCCTGTGATTGCATCGCTAATAAAAGTGTTTGTTAGAGGATCTCTAGAACTAATGTTAAGCTCAGTGAGGCACAATGAAAATTTGGCAAAGACGGTCAACCTTCAAATCCCTTATTTTGGGCGATTTTAGGCACCGTGGTCATGTTCACATTGGTCATACAGACCTTCTGGAGCTTACATAACTCAGTTATGTCACCTGGTTGTGATTTTGAGCCCCCAGAACAAATTGTCATTGTGTCCCTAAATGGCTTCAGGAGGCGAGTTGCAACTCACCATAACACCCAAATTGTGCATCGGATCGATGAAATCTCAGTTCTTCTGGAATCTTGGCGCTGTATTCCAGCTAGGGGGACCCCTCTCCTGTGATTTCGTCACCCAAAAAAGTGTTTGTTAAAGGATCTTCGGAACAAGTTTTTAGCTCAGTGAGACACAATGCAAATCCGACACAGGGGATCAACTTTCAAAACCCTTGTTTCAGGCGATTGTTGGCACTGCGGTCATGTGGGCATTGGTCATACACACCTTCTAGAGCTTAGGAAACTTAGTTATGTCATCTGGTTGTGATTTTGTGCCCTCGGACCAAATTTTCATTATGTCCCTGAATGCCTTTAGTAGGTGAGTTGCAACTCGCTATAGCAGCCAAACTATGCCTCAGATCGATGAAATGCTAGTTATGTTGGACTCCTCGCACTAGATTCCAGATAGAGGGACCCCTCTCTTGTGATTTCATCGCCAAGAAAAGTGTTTGTTAGAGGATCTTCAGAACTAGGGTTTATCTCAGTGAGGCACAATGCAAATCTGACACAGGTGGTCAACTTTCAAAGCCCATGTTTTGGGAGATTTAGGGCATTGTGGTCGTGTGGGATTTAATCATATGGACCTTACGAAGCTTACGAAACTCAGTTACGTCGCCCGGTTGTGATTTTGTGCCCCCATATCAAGTTTTCATTGTGTCCCTGAATGATTTCAAGAGGCAAGTTAGAAGTCACCATAGCACCCAAACCGTGCCTTGGATCGACGAAAAGTCAATTCTGTTGGACTCTTGGCACCAGATTCCATCTAGGGGGACCCTTTTCCTATGATTTCGTTGCCCAAAAAAGTGTTTGTTAGAGGATCTCCGAAACTTGTGTTTATTTTCGTGAGGCACAATGAAAATATGACACAGGCGGTCAACTTTCAAAGCCCCTGTGTTGGGAAATTGTGGGCACCATGGTCGTGTGTGCATTGTTCATACACATGTTCTGGAGCTTACAAAACTCATTTACGTCGATCAGTTTTGATTTTGTGCCCCAGACCAAATTGTCATTGTGTCCCTGAATGGATTCAGGAGGCAAGTTGCAACTTGATATAGCATCCAAACTGTGCCTCGGATCGACGAAACACCAATTTTTTTGTACTCCTGGCACTGGATTCCATCTAGGGGGGCTCCTCTCCTGTGATTTCATTGTCCATAAAAGTTTTTCTTAGAGGATCTCTAGAACTAGGGTTTATCTTAGTGAGGCACAATGCAAATCCAACAAAGGGGGGAAATTTCAAATCCCCTATGTCGAGCGATTTTGGGCACCGTGGTCATGTCGGTGTTGGTCATACACACCTTTCAGAGCTTACAGAACTAAGTTACGTCATCTGGTTGTGATTTTGTTCCCTAGGGACAAATTGTCATTATGTCCCTGTATGGCTTCAGTAGGTGAGTTGCAACTCATGATAGCACCAAAATTGTGCCTCGGATCGAAAAAACGCTAGTTTTGTTGGACTCCTGGCACTAGATTCCAGCTAGGGGGACCCCTCTCCTATGATTTCATTGCCCAGAAAAGTGTTTGTTAGAGGATCTCTGGAACTAGGGTTTAGTTGAGTGTGGCACAATGAAAATCTGACACAGAGGGTCATCCTTCAAATCCTATGTGTTGGGAAATTGTGGGCATTGTGGTCTTGTGGGCATTGGTCATACACACCTTCTGGAGCTTACGGAACTTAGTTACATCACTCGGTTGTGATTTTGTGTTGCCAGACCAAATTGTCATTATGTCCCTAAATGGCTTCAGGAGGCGAGTTGCAACTCGCCATATGACCCAATCTATGCCTCGAATCAATGAAACACTAGTTATGTTGGACTACTAGCACTGGATTCCACTTAGAGGGACCCCTCTCCTGTGATTTTGTGGCCTAGAAAAGTGTTTGTTAGAGGATATCTAGAAATAGGGTTTAGCTTAGTGAGCCAAAATGAAAATCTGGCACAGAGGGTCAACTTTCAAATCCTTTGTGTCGGGCGATTGTGGGCACCATTGTCGTGTGGGAATTGGTCATACACACCTTTCAGAGCTTACAGAACTCAGTTGTGTCACCTGTTAGTGATTTTGTTCCCCCAGACCAAATTGTCATTGTGTCCGAATGGCTTTAGGAGGCGAGTTGCAACTCACCACAACACCTAAACCATGCCTCAGATCGACGAAACACCAGGTCTGTTGGAATCCTGGCACCATATTCCAGCTAGGGGGACCCCTCTCCTATGATTTTGTCACCCCAAAAAGTTTTTTTTAGAGGTTCTTTGGAACTAGGATTTATCTCAATGAGGCATAATGAAAATTTGACACAGGGGGTCAACTTTCAAAGCCCATCTGTCAAGCGATTGTGAGCACCGTGGTCATGTGGGCATTGGTCATACACACCTGTCAGTGTTTCATGGAAACCTACATAGGAGATCTAGATAAAGAAAGTACAAACAAATCTTATCAAGAAAGGAAGAGAGATTCAATATGGAAGAATGAGAAAATATATTCACACTAGTCCAATGAGCTGATGATTGATACATAGATCATGATCAATATGATACAATGAATGAGTGGAATACACTCATATATAGGGAAAAGCATTTCATAATTAAGAAAAGAAATCAAGAAGTTAGATTTCCTTAGGAATGCATGCATGCATAATAGTGATGGTAAAAATATAAAGTCTAAATAGAACTAGTCAGTTAACTCCCACTGAACATCACTATGGAGTAAAAAATGACTCTTGGCTACTAGGCCATTTTAGGTACTCATGTACAATGCAACTAATGAACACTGAATAAAAGTGAGGAAAGAGGGAAAACCACATGGGAACAAACCCCCCCCCTCAAAAGATAATGTATCAAAAGAAGAAAATGTCAATTGCTAGGCAACTGTGTTCTTCACTACAAGACGATCCCACAAAGTCTGAAACTTTTTCTCATTGAAAGTCTTCGTGAAGATGTAGAAATATTTATGGATCTAAGGAAGTCCTTTGGAAACCTGTCGAGCCTTGTACTTCTTGATCCTATGGACCCATCTGCACCTGGAAATATTCCTTTCTAGTGGATGTGGAACCAGACTCCAAGTCTGGTTCTGTAGGAGTGAGTAATACTCCTTCTGCATGGATGATTGCCATAATGGATTTCTCACAACCCTATTGTAGTTTTTTGGATCAGTCGATTGAACCATATAGCAATGTATGTGCATCACAGGTTTTGAAACTGAAAATACATGAGAAGGATCCTCATGCTGAGATCGAGTCCTCCTCGAATCCAATGGATTCCCTGCAAGGTTTCCTGCTGCCTAAAGTGTGGTATGTGCCTTCTTGGGCATCTGCTGAAGCTTCGGTGTTGGCTTCTTATCTGGATGTACTACCTTCTTATTTCCATGTACAAACTCAGAGTGTATGGAATCATCTCTAATGTCTGAAACTGATGGAAGAACAAGAGTATATGCATGTTTCAGTGGAGGTCCATGCAAAGTACTTATGTGTAAGTAGAATAGAGGAGTCATTGTAAAAAAACTTAGTGAATTTATACAACCTTGACTTGTGATCCACCTCACCAATTGCAATAATGGAATTGTCATGCATGCCAATTACTGAGTGATCTGATAAATTGAGAGAAGATTCATAGAAATCTTCAGACCATGTAAAACATTCTCAAAACTGCCATTGTGGAGTTCCACTCTCCCTTATCCTGGTACTACTACTGGAGTATCATCCCCCATGAGAATAGTGGGTCTTGAACATGGACTCAAGGAAGAGAAAACTTCCTCTTTCACTGCCATATGATGGGTTGCACCAGAATCTATAATCCATGAATCAGATGAGGAATTAATTGCAACAAGAGCATGATGATTACCTTTCTTAGGAGCAGGATATTTTTCCTTCTTCTTCTTGACTCCCTTTGGAATGAAGTTTCCAATGTTGTTTGGTTGAAGTGCATGTTCCATAAGATCAATCTGTTTCTTCATGCATGTGGATTCTTCATGATTCAGTTTATTGCAGTAAGTACATTGCTTTCTGTTACACATGAAATTTGCACACCTAGGTACATCACCCTAAGTGTCTCATACACCTTGACACCATGGAATAACCTATGTCACAATCCCTAGTCAATGTGGAGGAGGGATATATTACATGAAGGCCAAAATGCCAAGTACACATGAATTATTATTAATATTCATGGAAAAAAAATTGATTAAGTGTGAGAATCAAGTGCACAGGAATTATTATTAATATTCATGAAAAAGAAAGTAATTAAGTGTGAGAATCCACCTCACATTTGGTTTCCTATTTTTTAGGGAAGGTGGAGGATCTCATGGATGTTTGAAATATTTCCTCCTTAAAATCCTTGAGAGATATTTCCTCCCCAAAATCCTTAAGAGATATTTTCTCTCTAAATATCTTAGAGATCCCTTTCTTAGTGGATCTGATGAAAGATCTCTCGATGGTGGTTAAGTCTCCAAATCCTATATAATGAGGGATTTCCATGGAGGATGGGGGATGGAAATTATTGTGAAGCATCTAACTTATGGTCTCATGAGGAAGATGCCATCTAGAACATCAACATTCTGTGCGTGGACTTTTTAAGCAAGGGTTTGGACAAGGGGAACTTGATGAAGCTGTGACACTCACATCTATGGTTGTAAGTTTTCTTCATTGTTGTTCTCATTAATGTAATATGCTTGGATTGTTTATTTCAAGTCTGTGTTTGATCTCACATGAACTTGTCTCTAATAGATAGATCTATTTCGAGCTAATCTCAGTAGAGTAGGAAGCTGGTTGTATCTTTGTTTGTCTATAGGGCTTATCGAGGAGTTCAAGATTGGAGCTGAACTTGGACTGTGCAGGGACAAACACCGGTAAAAGGGTACTTATTTTCTCCCTCCTCCTCACACATTAGTTTATCTAGATCAAAAAGGAAGTCAGTGTCCATGTTAAGCACCTTCTATCTTAAGAGTTAAGAGTCTAGCTCTCAAGAGGATATCTACCTTTCTGTAGGGAGATTTTCCTTCAACACTTTTCCTTCTTCTTCTTCTTGGAATCTAAAGAGTCTTTGGAACCTGAAGAATCATTAAAGGATTTGGAATATCCCTCCTTCCTATTCTGTTTGAATGACCCTTTTCCATCCTGCATGGTGAGTGCATGTTCTTTGGGATCTTTCATGAGGCCCATATGTATGAGTTTTGTCTACTCTTGTGTAAGAGACTCAATGAACTGAGCCAACGTAGGCATTTTCCAATTTGTTCCAAAAAGACATCTGCCAGAATGGAAATTGGAGACATATACAGTGTATTCTGGTCCTAGATTGGCCAAGATTGTTCGAATAAGTTGTTTCTCTTGTGTAGAATTATCAATACCACATTCACCCAAGCTTAATAACAAAGATTTAAATTTATTTAAAAAATCTTGTATATTATCAAAACTTTTAGGGTCTAAGGTATTCAACTCTACCTCAAGCATATGACCTTGCATCTCATCCTTCTTTCCAAAGAGTCCTTCCAAGGTGGTATAGATCTCGTTTGGAGTCTTTCATGCGGCAACATGAAACCACAAATCAGTGGAGATTAACTCAAGAAGTAGTTCTATGGCTTCATCCTTACGGTTTGCCCATCTCATCTCAATCATTGATGTAGGTTTTGTTTTTGTCACCATCGTCAAATTATATAATCATTTCCTTCTGAGTTGGAATTCTTCCTTGGGATTCCAATAAAAATAATTGTATGGTGTGAGGATTACCACCAATTTTGAATTTATAATAGTTGTCATATCCGTCTCTCCCACTGATTCCAAGAACCCCTAAAAATTTACTCTCAATCTGCAAGTGAAAAATTAAGAAATTAAGGATTCATACCAATTTCAGGAGATAATCTTGCAACTTAGTTTCTGAGCAAACGGTGAGGATTATTGCCAAACAGTTGAAAACCCACTTCCAAAATGGTTCGATTTACTTTCATATGGGGTTGTTTCCTCCAAAACATAATATTTTGGGAGCAATGAATGTGGAAAGGTACGGCCACAGATTCGTATCAGTTTCAGGAGGCTATCTTGCGGCTCACTTTCTGAGCACATCGTGAAGAATCTCATGAAATGTTTGAAAATCCACTTCCAAAATGGGCCTATTTACTTTCAACGCATGTCGTTTCCTCCAAACCATAATATTTTGGGAGGAATAATTGCTGAAATTTATGACCACGGGTTTAGCTCGCCGAAACCCTGATTTTCCTTATTCTTTGGCTTGTCTAGCTTCCTCCAAGCAACATAGCTCTGATTCCATGTCAATGTTTCATGGAAACCTGCATAGGAGATCTAGCAAAAGAAAGTACAAACAAATCTTATCAATAAAGGAAGGGATATTCAATATGGAAGAATGAGAAAATATATTCACACTACTCTAATGAGCTGATGATTGATACATAGATCATGATCAATATGATACAATGAATGAGTGGAATACACTCATATATAGGGAAAAACATTCCATAATTAAGAAAATCAATTAAGTAGTTAACCTTCCTTAGGAATGCATGCATGCATAATAGTGATGGTAAAAATAGAAAGTCTAAATAGAACTAGTCAGTTAACTCCTACTGAACTAGTGTGTCAAAAATAGAAATTTCTCCAACACCCCACTGAACATCACTATGGAGTAAAAAATGAGTCCCGGCTACTAGGCCATTTTAGGTACTCATGTATAATGAAACTAATGAACACTGAATAAAAGTGAGGAAAGAGGGAAAACCACGTGGGAACAAAACCCTCCTCAAAAGATAATGTATCAAAAGAAGAAAATGACAGTTGTTAGGCAACTATGTTCTTTATTGCAAGACGATCCCGCAAAGTCTGAAAGTTCAGCGCATTTAAAGTCTTCGTGAATATGTAGAAATCTTTATGGATCTGATGAAGTCCTTTGGCAACCTATCGGGCCTTGTACTTCTTGATCCTGTGGACCCATCTGCACCTAAAAATATTCCTTTCTGGTGGATGTGGAACCAGATTCCAAGTCTGGTTTTGTAGGAGTGAGTCATACTCCTTCTACATGGCTGCTTGCCATAATGGATTTACCACAACCCTACTATAGTTCCGTGGATCAGTAGATTGAACCATATAACAATGCATGGGCATCATAGGTTCTGAAACTAAAAATACATGAGAAGGCTCATCATGCTGAGATCGAGTCCTCCTCGAATCCAATGGATTCCCTGTAAGGTTGCTTGTTGTCTGAAGTACGGTATGTGCCTTCTTGGGAATTTGCTGAAGCTTTGGCGCTAGCTTCTTATTTGGATATACTACCTACTTATTTCCATGTACAAAATCAGAGTGTATGGAATCATCTCTGATATCTGAAACTGATGGAAGAACAAGAGTATATGCATGTTTCAGTGGAGGTGCATGAAAAGTACTCTCCTTATGTGTAAGTAGAATAGAGGAGTCATCATCGGAAAACTTACTGAATTTATACAAGCTTGACTTGTGAACCACCTCACCAATTGCAATAATGGAATTTTCATGCATGTCAATTACTGAAACTGAATTTGATGTAAATTCAACCTTTTTGCCTTTCTGAGTGATCTGACAAACTGAGAGCAGATTCATAGAAAGCTTTGGAACATGTAAAACATTCTCAAAACTGCCATTGTGGAGTTCCACTCTCCCTTCTCCTGCTACTGCTATTGGAGTATGATCCCCCATGAGAATAGGGGGTCTTGAACATGGAATCAAGGAAGAGAAAACTTCCTCTTTCGCTGCCATATGATGGGTTGCACTAGAATATATAATCCATGAATCAGATGAGGAATTAATTGCAACAAGAGCATGATGATTACCTTTCTTAGGAGCAGGATCTTCTTCCTTCTGCTTCTTGACTCCCTCTGGAATGAAGTTTCCAAGGTTGTTCTACTGAAGTGCATGTGCCATAAGATCGATCTATTTCTTCATGCATGTGGATTTTTCATGATTCAGTTTATTGTAGTAAGTGCATTGCTTTCCCTTCTTCTTCTTCTTGGAATCTGAAGAGTCTTTGGAACCTGAAGAATCATTAAAGGATTTGGAATATCCCTCCTTCCTATTATGTTTGAATGACCTTTTTCCATCCTGCATGGTGAGTGCATGTGCTTTGGGATCTTTCATGAGGCCCATATGTATGAGTTTTGTCTGCTCTTGTGTAAGAGACTCAATGAACTGAGCCAACATAGGCATTTTCCAATTTGTTCCAAAAAGACATCTGCCAGAATGGAAATTGGAGACATATACAGTGTATTATGGTCCTAGCTTGGCCAAGATTGTTCGAATAAGTGGTTTCTCTTGTGTAGAATTATCAATACCACATTCATTCAAGCTTAATAACAAAGATTTAAATTTATTTAAAAAATATTGTATATTATCAAAACTTTTAGGGTCTAAGGTATTCAACTCTACCTCAAGAATATGACCTCGCATCTCATCCTTCTTTCCAAAGAGTCCTTCCAAGGTGGTCCAGATCTCATTTGGATTCTTGTGTGAAACAACATGAAACCACAAATCAGTGGAGATTAACTCAAGAAGTAGTCTTGTGGCCTCATCCTTACGGTTCACCCATCTTATCTTCTCAATCGCTGATGTAGGTTTTGTTTATGTCGCCATCATCAAATTATACAATCCTTTCCTTCTGAGTTGGAATTCTGCCTTGGGATTCCAATAAAAATAATTGTATGGTGTGAGGATTACCACCAAATTTGACTATATAATAGTTTTCATATCCGTCTCTCCCACTGATTCCAAGAACCCCTAAAAATTTACTCTCAATCTGCAAGTGAAAAATTAAGAAATTAAGAATTCATATCAGTTTTAGGAGATGATCTTGCGACTTACTTTCTGAGAAATCAGTGAGGAATCTCTCCAAACGGTTAAAAACCCACTTCCAAAATCGGCCGATTTAATTTTTTCACAGGTCGTTTCCTCCAAAACATAATATTTTGGGAGCAATGAATGTGGAAAGGTACAACCATGGATTCGTATCAATTTTAGGAGGCTATCTTGTGACTCACTTTCTGAGCAAACTGTGAAGAATCTCGTGAAATGTTTGAAAACCCACTTCCAAAATGGGCCTATTTACTTTTAGCATGGGCTGTTTCCTCCAAAACGTAATATTTTGGGAGGAATAATTGTTGAAAGTTACGACCACGAATTTAGCTCACCGAAACCTCGATTTTCCTTATTCTTTGGTTTGTCTGGCTTGCTCCAAGCAACATAGCTCTGATACCATGTCAGTGTTTTATGGAAACCTGCACAAGAGATCTAGCTAAAACAAGTACAAACAAATCTTATCAAGGAAGGAAGAGAGATTCAATATGGAAGAATAAGAAAATATATTCACACTACTCCAATGAGTTGATGATTGATACATAGATCATGATCAATATGATACAACGAATGAGTGGAATACACTCATATATAGGGAAAAGCATTCCATAACTAAGAAAAAAAATCAAGCAGTTAGCTTTCCTTAGGAATGCATGCATGCATAATAGTGATGTTAAAAATAGAACTAGTCAGCTAACTCCCACTGAACTAGTGTGTCGAAAATAGAAATTTCTCCAGCAATATTTTTTGGAGTTTACAGAATTAATTTACATTTCCCGGTTGTGATTTTGTGCCCCCAGACCAAATTGTCATTGTGTCCTTGAATGGCTTCAGGAGACAAGTTGCAACTCGACATACCACCCAATCTGTGCCTTAGATCGATGAAACACTAGTTATGTTGGACTCCTAGCACCGGATGTTGGTGAAGGTTGGTTTTTATTGATGTCAACCCTTGACTAAATCCCTATAGCAGAAAGGATGAACTCCAAAGTGGTCCCTTTATGGTGAAAGCCCTCAGGGGAAGACGCTTTGCAGATTGAGTTATCCTATAAGTATGGTTAGAGAACCCATGCTTATTTGTGGAATAATGAGATGAATGTCAGTGAATTTTTTAGTGAAACTATCCTATATGAATAGTTCTTTTTATTCCATTTCCATTGGTATGTGGAAAGTCACATAACTCCTCACGGTTAGAGAGTTATGGCCATAAGAAGTTGGAGAACCCAGGTTTGGGTAATGGACCCAAGTTTGTTTGATGGATAATGGTATGAGTTTTGATATTTTTTCAGGGAATATTATTCTATATGGATATTAAATGTCATTCCATTTTTGGTAGTATGTGGAATGTCACACAACTTCTCATGGTTTGAGAGTTATGGCCTTACGAAGTTGGAGGACCCTCATATGTCATCTAGAAGCTCCAAAAGGTCAAAGTACTCAAAGTGGTTTAAGAGATTTTATAAGGTAAATAATAAAGTGAAGTGATGAGTGTACTATAATTCAAAGTGAATACAAAATAATTTTTTTAAATAATAAATTTAATGGAGAAATTAGAAGTGGCTTAACCCTAAAATAAGGAAAGTGGACAAAGTGGCCTAGAAGATGTTTTTAAGGAAGCTACTTTGAGAGTATAAATAAGATGAAAGTCTCTCTCATTTTGTATCACACTTGATCATATTGAATATATATAGGTGTCTAAGGTAACCAAAGGATATCTAAGTTGAATTTCAGAAGGAAGGTGAAGAAAAGAAGGCTGAAATTCAAGGGAGGATAAATTCTTTTGATGATGCTTTCTAAGGTATGTTATTTATAGGTCATCTCACCATTTTCACAATAACGTTTTTTCTAGATTGATTCAAACCATGAAATTTATATGCCATTGAGGAAACATATCTAAGTATCTTTGGTAAGAAATATAGCTTGTGGGTCATTGTATTTTTGGAGTTACACTAGGTGGAAAATAGGGTTTGTGGCTAGTCCTGAAAGTAGTCTAAAACAGGTGTTTCGGGGAAAAACGTCATACCTTCTTAATAACATATCCAAATTCAGTAAGACAAAATATTTTGGTTATAGTATAGTCTGTAGTATTCTTTGTAATAGTTTCCTATATATTGAACAAATATTCCATGCGGGGCATGCTCAACAAGGTCGCTCTCTAGAATAAGCCATAATTCAATAAGGTATGCCATTTTTGCTATAACTCCTTTTCTGGGAGGTTTCAAGTAGTGAAACTTCGAGGAATTGCACAAAACACATTGAATAACATTGTATATCAGTTTCATATATTTATTAATTATAAGTACATAGTTATAATTATTTCAAGTTAGGGTTGTTGACTAATCCAAAACTAGTCATGTGAGACTAAAGAAAAGTTTGATGAAAATGCTAGTCTCTTGTTGTTAAAGTTAAGTAAGGTTTGCAGGTATGTGATCATATACACCAGGTCTATTAAATATTTACAAATCATATTTGGATGATGAAATTGATGAGGGATTTTGGTTAAGGTACATGTTGGGTACATGGTTGAGACAAGTAGTTGATGAGTTGGCACATACATGAGGTGTATAGTTGATGATGTTGGTACATATTTATGATTCATAGTTTATGAGTAGGTGACACATGATTGGTACATAGTTGGTACATGGTTGGATGCACAGATTGATTACAGGTTGTTTGGTACAGGTTGGTGCATGGTTGATGCACTTGTTTATGGTACAGGTTGATTATAGGTTAAGGTACATGGTTGATGCATGGTTCAGGTTTATTGGTAGAGGTTTACAACAATATATATCACTATTATATTATGACAGTGGTTCCATCATTCTACTTCTACTTCAGGGCGTTTGGACGGGGCAAGGATAGGTGGTTGTAGCCACCTTTCAGTTGTAGTTGGAGAACATAGGAGGTTGTAGCCTCCTTCTAGTTGTTGTTGGACCAGGTTGGCATTGATGCCAATGGTTTGATTTATTGATGTCATTGATTGATTTCAAGTGATTAATTGATGCCAAAGGATTGATTTATTGATGATTGATGTAAAATGTAAGATGTATTTTCCTTGATGAGAATGCATAGATGAAGATGGATCAATGAGTTGTCATTGATACATGATGAAGATGGATTGATCTGGTTTGCTTGATATATGATGCATAGTTTGATTGATGTGAATATCACTCATTATTATCTTATCATGGTTGATAAGGAGTACAAATGGATGAACTCCAAAGTGGTTCCCTTATGGTGAAAGCCCTCATTGGAATATGCTTTATGGTTGAGTTATCCTAGAAGAATGGTTGGAGCACCCATGCTTAATTGGAGAATAATGAATTGAATATCAGTGAATTTGTTGGTGAAACTATCCTATATGGATAGTTCTTGTCATGTCATTTCCGGTGGTATGTGGAATGTCGCATAACTCCTCACGGTTTGAGAGTTATGGCCTTACGATGATTGGAGGACCCTCATATGTTGGATTGAAGCCCCAAAAGGTCAAAGAAGTCAAAGAGCTTGCAAAGAAGAAATTATTATTTAAATGATAAAGTAAAGAGACAAAGTCAAGCAGGATTATTTAAATAATAAAGTGAAGTGACAAAATCAAGAAGGATTATTTAAATATTAAAGTAAGGTGACAAAGTCAAGAATAAATATTTAAATGATAAAGTAATGGAGAAATTTCTATTTATGGAAAGTGGTTAACCCTAAAATGAGGAAAATAGGTTAAGTGACCTAGAAGATCAAGAGTATAAATAAGAGGCTAGGGTCTCTCGTGAAAAGTACATTTTGGGAGAATATCTTGTGTATCCTTGGTGAGCATCTTAAGTGTAGCTCTTATGCATATCTTGAGCATGTATTGAAGATCTATTATAAGAGAGAGAGAGAGAGTATGGAGGATATCATAGACACATCAAAGTTTCGGCAAGTCTGATATCATGAGAGTGAAAGTTACGAAAGTCAAGAAACCCTAGTTTCTGAGGCGTATGCAGGCTGTCTGTGTATAGGGTGCGTACAATACGCAGGCTAACAATGTATTAGGGTGCATACGTATGTGGGCTGGCAGTGTATTAGGGTGAGTACATGTTGGTAAAGCCATGGAAACTTGAGAAGATGAAGATGCATAGGTTCCAGATTCTGAGATCAAGCTGCCAGGAAGGTCTACAGTGCTCAGATATATCCATTGGTTCAAAAGGTATAGTTACATGGTTTTATTGATGGACACTCTTTCTTATTATTTTGGGAATGCTTAAGGAATTCTTGGTATGGCTGTTATGTGGTTAGAGTTGATGGAATAAGAAACACTCTTATGTTTTAGTACTGATATTATGGCTATAGTATACTAGTTGTTTACACATGTTTGAGTAGCATTTATATTATATGGTTGAGAATCATGAGTAGGCTATTGGAGAGATTGGATGTGTTGTGACTGGCTATGGGTCAGATTGGACAGTGAGAGATAGAAGATAATGTGATTGCAGAGGATTTGAGTATGTGATGAAAAGGATAAACCCTAATAGCTCAGAAGGTATACACAGGCTGTAGTAGAGACTGGCCACGTACATACACAGGTTATACTAATGGTAGGGCACATACATACACATGTTGTACTATCGATAAGTCACGTGCCTGTGACAGATTGATATCTGTGGAGGAATTTTTCCCCATCTCATTTGATGTTGAGGATGTAAGCTGAGTCTTGCATATAGAGATGGTGCTCTTGTAGAGTTGTACTTTATTCAGTTGTTGCTGATAAAACCCAAGGATTGAAGTCCGTAATAAAAAGAAAATTGTATATACATCTTGTGTTCTTTGTGTTCCTTATGGTGATAGTTTGTTGATGATATATTGCTGATATATGTTGCTGATATGTGTTCACATTTAACTGGTTATAAAAGACAACAATGGTTAATGATTTATTGGTGATTTCTAACTAATGATTTTTGTGTAAGAAGGAAGTTTTGGGAAAAATATCCCTACACTATTCACTCCCCCCTCTCAGTGTAGTCGATGTTTTCAACAATTGGTATCAGAGTGGGCCTTCACTACAAGCCTTAACAAGATTGAAGGAGATCCATAGACACACAAATGGCTGATGAAGTACCAATCCTTGATGAGGAAAACTATTCTACATGGAGAATAGAGATGAGAGTACATTTGAAGGAAATGGGAGTGACTATTTGGAAGGAATCCATTGGTGGATCAGTTTTCTTGAAGAACAAGTCAAAGTTTGTAGCTCAAAGGGAAGGAAAGAAGAATGATGCATTGGCTCTCAAGACCATTCTTACTGGACTCTCAAGCCCTATCAAAGAGAGCACAGGACAATGCACTTTCGCCAAGGATCTATGGCTAAATCTAGAGGATACATATCAAAACAATAAAGAATATGTTGAAGACCACTCCATCAATATCATTATAGGTAAAGAATCTCCAAAAACTCTTGAATACATTATTTCTAAATGTGATCTTGAAAACATTTCAAATGAAGACAAAGAATCAAGTGATGATGTTAGCACAAATGAAGATCTTGAAGACATTTCAAACAAAGGAAAAGAATCATGTGATAATGTTGGATAAAAGGAAAATCTTGAAGATGCTTCAAATGAAGGTAAAGAATCCTCAAAGACCCTTGATTTCAATGATTCAAAATGTGATGATGTTGAATTTTTCTCTACAATTGAAGAAGAAAATATAGAAATAGTTTGTGTAGAGTTTGATGGTAGTTATCCCATGAAAAGAATAGAAGAAAGACTATTAGAACTTCAAAATAAATTTGAAGAGGGTCTATATGAATATAGCAATGACCATTATTATATAGACTATAGCTATCTTTCAGATAAGACTAAGAAGTTTCTTAGGAGGAGTCAAAGGCACATCTTGAAGTTAAATGAAATGCTCAAAGAACAATAAGAGAGAAATAAGACTCAATTAGAAGAAAAGGAAGAAGAGATCAAAATACTAAAGAATGAAAATGAAGATATGAAGGTAGATGATGAGATTAGAAAAAGTTTTGAAACTATTGTCCATCTCAAGACCCAAATTGAAGAAGCCAAAAGGGTAGAGGAACTATTGAAG
>ML777070.1:246768-267186 GCA_009831015.1 Picea engelmannii | reverse complement strand
GAAGATCCTTCTAGAAGCGGAAGCTTCTATTAAGTCTTCTTACATCCGCCTTATTCTATTTTATTGAAAGGTCTTATTAATATTGACCTTTATTACATCCGAATACATTGATCTACCTATGTGCGGGTTAGGACCTTAACAGAAGATACTCAAGAACTAGAACAAATGATCACAAATTTGAAGGTTCAAATAGAAGAAGATAAAAGAATTGAAGAAGCACTCAAAGAACAACTAGAAGAAAAAGACAGGAACATTGGAAATTTGGAAGCAAAGATTGTCACATTAAGAAAGGATATTCAAAAGAAAAATATGCAGAATAGCTCAAAATTTTTGGATGGCATTATCAACAGTCAAAAATATCATCTTGACAAGTCCGGACTTGGATACAATTAGACAGAAAAGGGATCAAGCTCCAAAACAATAGAGCAAGAAACATGTCCAAAAAGCTATGCAGAAACAATCAAAAGGTATAGGAAGATATACAAGGAATATTACAGGGACACTCCTCCACCAAGAAGATTCATATTTCAAAATCAACAACAGACAAATAGGCCTCAAGAAGAAGAAGGATTCATAAGAGAACCTCCTTTTTGAAGATCTTCAACTCCCAGGTATCAAACTATATTTTTTGGTTTATGTTATGCATGTAATAATTTTAGACACAAAGTTGTGAATTGCAAAGCTAACAATAGGAACATAAATATCTTTGAAAGTCATACACAAAAGGGTTATCCAAGAAGGCCTAGTGAAACAAAGAGAAGAAGTTACAACAATTTTGAATCTTTGAGCACTGAAGTGGAATGTTACAAATGTAACAACTTTGGACACATGGCCAAAGATTGTAGAAGGACAGTCCCTCCCAGAGAACCACAACAGAATAACAATAGTCACAGAAAAAAACCTCAGAAAATGACATGGATAAGAAAGAAGAATCAATATAGCAATGAAGAATGCACACTCACTCTACAAGCTAAGAAGAAGAAAAATGGTTGGTATGTCGACAGTGGCTATTCAAAACACATGAAAGTTGATAGAAACAAGTTTCTTACATTAAGAAAGGAAAGAGATGCATCAATCTCCTTCAGAAATGATGATTCAACTAAAATGATTGGAAAAGGCACAGTCAGAATTGGAAATAAGAATACAAAGGAAAAAAATGTTCTACTAGTAGAATATATGAAACATAATATTTTAAGTGTGAGTCAAATGTGTGACCAAGGTCATAAAGTTACTTTCGATTCACAAAAGTGCGAGATAAGAAAAGAAGGTTTAGGAAAATTGATTGCTACAGCTGCAAGAACTTCAAGCAACATATATGTGTTAAGTGAAACTGGAAATGAAAAGTGTTTTCTAGGAAAGGAAGATGAAATTTGGATATGGAACAGAAGAATGGGTCACATACATTTTGATAACCTTATCAAATTTAGCAAAAGAGAAGAAGTCAAAGAAATTTCCCAGATCACGAAACCAATCAACACTTTATGCAATCATTTTCAACAAGGAAAGAAAACAAAGACCAGGTTCAAATCAAAGGAATATTTAATGACAAGAC
This sequence comes from Picea engelmannii, assembly GCA_009831015.1. NCBI lineage: Eukaryota > Viridiplantae > Streptophyta > Pinopsida > Pinales > Pinaceae > Picea > Picea engelmannii. The sequence continues at coordinate 265,634 of ML777070.1, read as the reverse complement.
CACTGGAAATTGTGCACACTGATCTAGTTGGACTAACTACAACAAAGGTTTTAAAAGGTGAGAAATACTTTATGTTATCAGTTGATGATTATACAAGAATGACTACAGTTTTATTTCTCAAGAATAAGCCAGAAGCTTTTGAAAACTTTAAGATCTACAAGGAAATGGTTGAAAATGAAATGGTTTAAAAAATAAAATGATTGAGATCTGATAATGGAGGAGAGTTCACTTGAAAGGAATTTATGAACTATTGCAGCAGTCATGGAATAAAAATGCAATTCTCCGTTGCTAGGACACCTCAACAGAATGGAGTTGTTGAAATAAAGAAGAGGACAATACAGGAAATGGTTCGAACAATGCTAATGGATTCCAAATTGATAGATATATTTTGGACACAGGCAGTGCATACAACATTTCACATTCAAAACAGAGTAATGATCAGAAAGAGCACTGAAAAAACTCCCTATGAGCTATGGAAAGGAAGACCAACAATTGTGAAGCACTTTAGAGTTTTTGGAAGTAAATGCTACATCAAAAAGAATATGGCAGAATGGGAAAGTTTGAATCTCGTGTGGACAAATGAGTGTTTGTTGGTTACTAAAGTACAAGGAAAGAATACAAGTTTTACAATCTAATATTGAACAAAGTTGTGGAAAGAATCAATGTAACAATTGATGAAACAGGAAGACCAGAATCAAAGGAAGAAGAAAATGAATCAATGGAACAACTTTTTGAAGAAGAAGCAGAACATGAAAAATAAGTAGAAGAGGAAGATGAAGAGAATCCAACAGAAACAAAAGAGAAATTTTAGCAAGTGTCTCCAAAGACACCTAGCAAACGAGTACAAAAGAATCATCCTTCATATCAGATTATCAAAAACAAAGATGCAGGAGTTGTGACTAGAATAAGAATCCATTCACTAGAACAAACACACCTAGAACTCTTATCTACAATTGAACCAAATTGTTTTGAAGAAGCCAACAAGGATGAATTTTGGAATAAGGCCATGGATGAAGAATTGGATCAAATAGAGAATAATGACACTTGGGAATTGGTTCCAAGACGAAAGAATAAGAATATGATCGACACAAAATGGGTTTTCAAAAATAAATTGAATGAAGATGGACAGGTTAGAAGGAACAAAGCTATATTGGTATGTAAAGGATATGCACAAATTGAAGGAATTGACTTTGAAGAGACATTTGCCCCAGTTACCATAATGGAAGAAATTCGTTTTCTTTTAGCTTATGCATGCTCCAAAAATATTAAAGTGTATCAGATGGATGTAAAGTTAGCTTTTCTAAATGGGGAACTTGAAGAATAAGTCTACATTGAACAACCAGAAGGATTTGAGCTGTCAGAGAATGCAGATTATGTGTGTAAATTAAAGAAGGAATTATATGGTCTAAAACAGGCTCCTAGAGCATGGTACTCTAGACTAGATAAGTATCTATAACAGACATGGTTTAGAAAAGGAAGTGCAAACAACAACCTCTACATCAGGGTAAATCAAGGTAACATTTTATTAATTGAAATTTATGTTGATGATATTATTTTTGGTAGTGATGATGACAGGTTAAGCCATAAATTTGCAAAGGATATTCAGAATGAATTTGAAATGTCGTTACTTGGAGAACTATCCTTCTTTCTGGGACTTCAGATATGTCAAAGAAACCAAGAAATTTTTATTTCTCAAACCAAGTATATCAGAGAAATGATAAAGAGGTTCGGAATGGAATATTGCAAACCAGTTATCACTCCCATGCAAACCAGTTGCAAGTTGAGCAAAGATGATGATTCAAAGTCTACAGATCAGAGGCAATGCAGGTCAATGATTGGAAGCCTACTATATGTGAAAACATCCAGGCCAGATGTAATGCAGGAAGTTGGACAGGTGGCATGATTTCAAGAAGCACTAAAGGAATCATATGTATTAGCAGTGAAGAGGATTTTCAGATATCTCAACGGAACAAAAGAGTTTGGATTATGGTATCTAAAAGGAAAGGATCTATCACTTATTTCCCACACATATGCAGATTGGGTAGGTTGTATTGATGACCGATGAAGCACCAGTGGAGCAACGTTCTACTTGGGTGAGTGTTTAGAATCATGTCTAAGAAAGAAACAATCATCGGTATCTATATCTACAGTTGAGGCAGAGTATATTGCAGCAACATCATTTTGTACATAGGTTCTTTGGATGAAACAAACTCTGACAGATATACAAGTTGAGTATGATGAGCCCATTCCAATCTATTGTGATAATATAAGCATCATCAATATATCAAAGAACCTGATGATGCACTCCAATACGAAGCACATTCCAATCAAGTATCACTTTCTACAGAAGCAAGTTGCACAAAAGAACATCAAAGTTGAGTATGTGGGCACAAAAGAACAAGTGGCAGACATCTTTACAAAACCACTTCGACGAGAAGCCTTTGAGTATCTTCGCTAGAGACTCAGAGTTATTTCTACTCCAAAATGAATGCTTATGAATGCTTATCTTATATGCCTTATATGTACATGAGGAAGCACCATAAAGAGGACAATTCAGTCACGGGTAGCAACCCCGGATGGAAATATACCTTTGCCATTGATGACAAAGGGTGAGAGATTCATCATATGCAGAGGACAAAGGCATGCTTCTAGGGGGAGAAATGGTCACAAATATGCAGAGGACAAAGGCATGTTTCCAGAGGAAGCATCTGTGATATGAATTCAGTATTGCATGACATAATTTTAGTTTTGCATCAAAGTGTTTCCATCAATGCCGAAGGGGGAGATTGTTGATTAAGGTTGGTTTTAATTGATTTCAACCCTTGAATAAAGCTTGATATCATACAAGACGAACTCCAAAGTTGTCCCCTTATGGTGAAATACCTCACAGGAAGACACTTTGTGGATTGAGTTATCCTAGAAGTATGGTTAGAGAACCCATGCTTATTTGTGGAATAATGAGATGAAGGTCAATGAATTTTTCAGTGAAACTATCGTAGATGGATAGTGCTTGTCATTCCATTTTCGATGGTATGTAGAATGTCACATAAATCCTCATGGTTAGATATTTATGGCCATAAGAAGTTGGAGAACCTAGGTGAAGAAAAGAAAGTGATAATTCAAGGGAGGATAAATTCTTTTGATGATGTTTTCTAAGGTATGTTATTTACAGGCCATCTCACCATTTTCGCAATAAATTTTTTTATAGAATGATTCATACCATGAAATTTATATGAAATTGAGGAAACATATCCAAGTATCTATGGTAAAAAATTAATCTTATGGGTCATTGTATTTTTGGAGTTACACTCCGTGGAAAATAGGGTTTGTGGCTAGTCCTGAAACTAGTCTAAAATAGGTGTTTTGGGAGAAAACGTCATAGCTTATTAATAACATATCCAAATTTTGTAAGACTAAATGTGTTGGTTAGAGTAAATTATATAGTATGTTTTGTAACATTTTTAGATCTATTCAACAAATTTTTAGTATGGGGTATTCTCTACAAGGCGACTCTCTAGAATAATCCATAATTCAACAAGGTATGCCATTTTTTCTATAAATCCTTTTCTGAGAGGTTTCAAGTAGTGAAACTTGGAGGAATTGCATAAAACACACTGAATAACATTGTGTATAAGTTTTAGATATTTATTCATTACAGGTACATAGTTATGATTATTTCAAGTTAGGGTTGTTGACTAATCCAAAACTAGTCATGTGAGACTAAAGAAAAGTTTGATGAAAATGCTAGTCTCTTGTTGTTAAAGTTAAGGAAGGTTTGTAGGTATGTGATCATATACACCAGGTATATTACAAATTTACAAATCATATTTGGATGATGAAATTGGTGACGGATTTTGGTTAAGGTACATGTTGGGTACATAGTTGAGACAAGTAGTTGATGAGTTGGCACATACATGAGGTGTATAGTTGATGATGTTGGTACATATTGATGAGTCATAGTTGATGAGTAGGTGAAAAATGATTGGTACATACTTGGTACATGGTTGGATGCACTTTTGTATGGTACAGGTTGATTACATGTTGTTTGGTACAGGTTGCTGCATGGTTGATGCACTTGTTTATGGTACAGGTTGATTACAGGTTGAGGTACAGGTTGATGCATGGTTGATGCATGATTCATATTCATTGGTACAAGTTTACATCAATATATCTCACAGTGATATTGTGACAGTGGTTCCGTCATTCTAATTCTACTTCAGGGCAGTTGGATGGGGCAAGGACATGTGGTTGTAGCCGAAGAACATAGGAGGTTGCAGCCTCCTTTTGGTTGTGGCCAAAGAATTGGGGAGTTGGATATTCCCTCAGGTTGTAGCCCAAGAAACTAGGAGGTTGGACCCTCCTTCTAGTTGCATCTGGAAAACAAAGGAAGTTGGTGCTTCCAATGAATGTAATTCTTCAATACATATAAGAAAAAGCATTCCATGGTTTTCTCCCGCTTTGGGTTTCCACGTAAAACACTAGTGTACTTTGTATGTGTATGATTGTTCATTTGTTCATTGCTCATTATTGGATCATAATTATACATTGATATAACACTTGGATTATTTGGTTAAAAGGGATTATAATTTCTCTATTATTGATTCACAACCCCCCCCCCCCTCTTAGTAATCCAACACCGGATTCTAGCTAGGGGACCTCTCTCCTGTGATTTCATATCCTAGAAAAGTGTTTGTTAGAGGATCTACAGAACTAGGGTTTAGCTCAGTGAGGCACAAAGAAAATTTGGCACAGGGGGTAAAATTTCAAAGCCCCTATGTCAGGCAATTATGGGCATCGTGGTCATGTGGGCGTTGGTCATACACACTTTTCGGAGCTTACTGAACTTAGTTACATTGCTCGGTTGTGATTTTGTGCCCCCAGACCAAATTGTCATTCTGTCCCTAAATGGATCCAGGAGGCGATTTGAAACTCACCATAGCACCCAAATCATGCCTCGGATCGACGAAATGCCAATTTTGTTGGACTCCTGGCACCAGATTCCAGCTAGGGGGACCCCTCTCCTGTTATTTCGTCACAGAAAAAAGTGTTTGTTAGAGGATATCTAGAACTAGGGTTTATCTTAATGAGGCACAATGCAAATCCAACACAGGGGTTCAAATTTCAAATCCCATGTGTCGAGTGATTGTGGGCACTGCAGTCATTTGGGCATTGGTCATACACACCTTCCAGAGGTTGCAAAACTCAGTTACGTCGCTCGGTTGTGATTTTGTGCCCCCGAACCAAATTGTCATTATGTCCTTGAATGACTACAAGAGGCGAGTTGCAACTCACCATAGCACCCAAACCCTACCTTAGATCGATGAAACACCATTTCTGTTGGACTCCTGACACCAGATTCTAGCTAGGGGGACCTCTCTTCTATGATTTCGTCACCCAGAAGAGTGTTTGCAAGAGGATCTCTTAATATTTTTTATAAGGGGCAAGATCTTGAAAATGCATATTTTTGGTTAATGGTAATGGTTGTTGTCTTAGCCTCTTTTATATTGCTCACACTTTTATGAAGTGACCAACATCAAGTAAAGTGTCCCTAGAATTGACAACATACAGAGTATCAAGCACATTGGTCCATTGTTCAAAGTTCAGGTTCCATATCCCAAGAAGATGTCATGCAACCATTCTGGAACAATACACGCATTTTTCATCAACATCTAGTTCTTCATATATATTTGTGTATGTGATTACAACCTCAATGCTTCCATATTGAATAATATTTTTTTCTGGATTGCAAACTGAAGCATTTGGCCCTGGTGCAAGTCTCAATTAATGAATTATGTCACCCAATACTTCCAATTGAGCATGTTTCATTGGTCATCCTCCATATTCATCACTTGAACTTCCATAACCAAACTCCTATGTTTTTATAGCTTTGTGCATGTGCACGATAACCATGCATCCCGCAGAATTTCATTACAGGATTCACAATATCAACATCCAAAATGCAAGTACAAACATGGAAAAAAATGGTTTGTTAAGTGACAAAATCAAGGAAGTGACTGAGACCATGTACATTAGTTTGGTTTCTAGGTTTTTCTATGCATATCATATGCATTCTTAATCATTGGAATTCTTGCAAATAATTTTTGGGTACAATTGACAATTTTACCATGTGTTTCCCCAATAGTGCATTTGGACCCTAAAAGCCTATTTTGCAAATTAAAATTCATTTCATGTGCATATATCTCAACAATACAATTTATGACTTGGATCCAATTCCATATACAAAGATAAAATACATAGAGAGAAAATTTGATTCCATTGAAGCAACATTCTGCACAAATCCTATACTTTAGCCTCCAAGGGCCTTTTGCACACATTTTTTGGTGGTATTTCATGTTTAGCTTCAAATGCCAAAAGGGGATATGTTGACATTTTTTAGGCATACCAACTCAAAAAAAAGTGACAAAATTCATTTATGAGGCCCAAAACTATGAAAACACTGAGACATCACATACTAGAAATTTTATGATGCCATGGTGGGCCAAGGCCTCCTCTTTCCCTTTCTTAACCTTTGAACTCATTTCTCTTAAAGACTATAGTAGGAAATAAGGATTTCTCAATTTTTTGTCAAGTCTATGGTGAAACAAATTCTTGAGCTAATGCAAGAACCTGAAATGGTATGCATATAGTATACTCAAACTTCCCTCATAAGTGATATACTAATACTTTAGTAGGTGGTAGACTACTTTATCCCATGGGTTTGGAAGACTATCTCTTTTTACCCCATTCTTGTTTCACTTAGGTTCTACATAACTTAAGAAAAACAATTTATTAGCATCAATTGCAAGCTTCCTTTCATATTTATCCTAAGGTAAACCCATGGGAAGTCCTTAAACTTTTCTTATGATGGATTCATTCACCTACATTACTAGTCCTCTCACTACGATGATATATTCTTGACCTTTGATATTTTGAAAATTATATTCAAATTCAAGAGATATCCTATCATCATATTCTTGTAGTTTATCAAAATAAACTATCCAATTGGGTTGTTGGTAGACTGCAACCACCTTAGGGTTGTTGTATAGCCTAGAGGTATTTGTAGGATTAGTCCTATTGAATCCTCCCCTAACATTTCACTTAGAATTCTTTCTTTGTGAATCTTGAAGGTTGTGTGTAGGTGTAGTTCTACTAACTTAGAAAACTAGAGAATGCAAAATAGAGATATCTTGGCTTGCCTGGGTTCCTAATCGGAAGGAAAAGAAAATCAGAGTAAGGGATATAGGATGGCATATTGGGAGTTGAGGATAGATGAAAACATACACAATATGTAGCTAAAATTGTAATTGCTAAAGAGGAATGTGGAGTTAGTAGGGTATAACCTCATGTTTTTTAAAAATCTTATACCGTTAGAGTGATAAGGTAGTATTTCCTATAGAAAGGATGCTTTCTTTTGGTTTAGAACTTAAAATGATTGTATTTACTTGTGTGATTTTGGAGGTTTAATGTACTTTCATGTTTCGAGTGCATAGTTTTTCATGCTTCATTTTCACAAATGACACTAAAAGGAAAATCAAGAGCATACCCATTCATCATCTACTAATGTGAGATTACATACAAAGATAAGTATCGAGTTAACAAGCAAGAAAGAGTTAAGTGGCACATGTGCATATCAATGGCATGAAGATTTGATGAAAAAAGAATTAAAGGATACGATAGCATCAAGATGTGTCTAACAAAGAAACATCATAACCATGCACCTTACACAATTTCATTACAGGGCTGTTGTGCATGCATTTTTGCATGCACAATAGCCACAGGGCTATTGTGCATGCCAATTTGGCATGCACAAAATCCACAGGGCTGTTGTGCATGCCAATTTGGCATGCAAAAAATCCACAGGGCTGTTGTGCATGCCAAATTGGTATGCATAGCAGCCCTATGGCTGATGTGCATGTTGGTTGTTGTGCATGCCAATTTGGCATGCACATCAGCCCTGTAATGAAATTGTCCAGGGTGCATGGTTATGATGTTTCTTTGTTAGACACATCTTGATGCTACAAAATTGATTCCTTTTTTCTTGTTGAAGCTATATACATAGAATCTTTTCAATATCATTTAAACCTACTTAAGCTAACCTTTATTACTAAAAGAAAAACCTTCACTGACTTAATCCATAAAAATGTCTCATTTTTGTAATCAAGGCTCTAATAACATTTATGTTGTCATCCAACCATTTTTTCACTCCATCAAGAGAATGTTCTGATTACACCTTAGAAATTTACCCTAAAATTGTTTATTACTAATTCCTATGACATAAATTATACTCAAAGTGGAAACAAACTTTTCACACTATTTTAACTATAGAATAAGTTGGTAATGTATGCACATTTAATGAAATAATTCAACACATGATGCCTAGATAGCTCATCATGGTACATAAATTCTAGATGGCTCCTCTACATCAGAATAAATGGGTTGTTTAATTAATTTTAACACACTTATATGTAAAATACTCAATCCATGTACACAACATAACTCTCAATGCTTCTCACAAACACATTGTAGACTTTGCAGATGATCAAGAAAGGTGCCTAGTAAAAAATCATCACCAAGGGTCAAAGAACCAATGTGATAAGATGGGCCACCCCTAGATATACCATTTAATATGATATCCACTCCCAAGTCATCATAATCATATTGATATGAGATTCAATGAGTAAGGCAAGGTCTGTCAGTGCAAGGCAAGGAAAGATTTGTCAAGGCAAGGCAAGGAAAGGTCTATCAATGCAAGGCGAGGCATGTCAATGCAAGGAAATGCATATCAAGTCAAGGCATGACAAGGCAAGGCAAGGAAAAGAATGTCAAGGCAAGGAATATTAGGGCAAGGCATGGCAAGGCAAGGCAAGGCAAGGAATGTCAAGGCAAGTCATGGGATGTCAATGCAAGGCATGGAAAGGCAAGGCAAGGGAATGCATGGCAAGGAAAGGCATTGCAAGACATGTCATGGTAAGGCATGACAACACATAGAAAAGAATGGCATGGAAAGGAAAGACATGTCAAGGCAAGGCATGACTTTTCAAGGAAAGGCATGGCATGGAAAGGAAAGGAAAGACATGTCAAGGAAAGGCATGGCTAGGCTAGGCATGGCATGTCAAGGAAAGGCAAGGCAAGGGAATGCATGGCAAGGAAAGGCATTGCAAGACATGTCATGGTAAGGCATGACAACGCATAGAAAAGAATGGCATGGAAAGGAAAGACATGTCAAGGCAAGGCATGACTTTTCAAGGAAAGGCATGGCATGGAAAGGAAAGGAAAGACATGTCAAGGCAAGGCATGGCTAGGCTAGGCATGGCATGTCAAGGAAAGGCAAGGAATGGCATGTCAAGGTAAGGCATGTCAATGCAAGGAATGGCATGTCAAGGCAAGGCATGTCAAGGCAAGACATGTCAATGCAAAGCATGGCATGTCAAGGAAAGGCATGTCAATTCAAGGCAAGGTTTGACAAGGAAAGGCATGTTAATTCAAGGCAAGGCATGTCAGGGAAAGGCATGGCAAGGCAAGGAAAGGAATGTCAAGGAAAGGCATGGCATGTCAAGGAAAGGCATGTCAAAGAAAGGCAAGGCTTGTCAAGGCAAGGAATGAAATGTCAAGGCAAGGAAAGACATGTCAAGGCAAGGCATGGCTTGTCAAGGAAAGGAATTACATGTTAAGGCAAGGCATGGCTTATCAAGGCAAGGCATGGCTTGTCAATGCAAGGCATGGATTGTCACGGCAAGGCATGTAAAGGCAATGAAAGGCATGTCAAGGCAAGGCATGTCAACGCAAGGAATGACATGTCAACGCAAGGAATGACATGTCAAGGCAAGGAAAGGCATGGCATGTCAAAGCAAGGCATGGCAAGTCAAGACAAGGCTAGGCATATAATGTTTTTATGATCTTTACTAACGTTTATTAGAATTGTTGAATGTTTTACATCATTGGAATGACATCTTAGCTGTATCTTATTTGATATTTTATTATCGTATGTGAAATTTGGTATGATGTAATATGATTATCATTTCATTTCATATGTTTTAATGTTAGATATATAATAGATAAATTAATTATTGCATGAAATAAATAATAAATTTTCATTCTAAATGTTTGTTTTTGCATAACAAAAATCTTCCAGAAGATTCAGATCATCCTAAATAAATAGATCTAGATCATGATGTTGGGTCTGATACTAAGATGGAAAATGATGCTCATGATGACACAAATACAGATGACATTGATGCCATTGCTGATGCAGATGACGATGATGACAATCATGATGATCATGATCATGATGGTGATGATGATGTTGAGGCAATTGCTGGTCGCATCCAGTGACATTCATGATCATATAGACTACATCATGGATCATTTTTGATATATTGTTATAATGCCTCTTTTGTTGGTTACTATCATATGTATCATTTTCACAGCCTCCAATACCATATTATTGAGTTGTGTCATTTTGACATGTTTCATGTTGACTTATATCATTTGGACATGACATATCATATTGACTTGTATCATTTTGTCTTATATAATTTATCATTTTTATTTATATCATTTGTACATGATGTATCATTTTGACTTATGTCGACTGTTGGGCATGTATCATTTTCAGATGATATTGATCTACTGGTATATATATTTTACTTTCATTTGTTTTAGTTATATATGATGATGATCTTATCAATATTGACTAGTCAATTTTTTTTATATTGAAAGTGGTTGATGAGTTTTGGATGCATATTTATTACGTATGACGGTTTTGATTTTCTTCTCATGATGGATGTTGTCAAATTCACTTAAATTATAGATATTTGACTCACTTGTTTTAATTATAGATTATGATCATGTTATAATAATTATCTTGTTATTTTATATATATTGGATGTTGTAGATTCTATTTTGATGGAGATTTAATAAGTATAATGATGTTGTTAATTTGTATGGATGTATGTTTCCCTAAAAAAATCTTTATAAATGTTATCCTATAGAATATTTCAAACTCATTTATATGACTTACTGTATATTCATATAAGTTATTTAGGAGACATGATATATTTAACTAATTAAATTGAAATAAAACATATTAAATTAATAACTATAAGAAAAATAAGAAGCATTGTTGGAAGCAAGAAAGGAAGCAACAATGGAAGCCAAATTGGAAGTAAAATTGGAAGTCACACCAGAAGAAAAATTGGAAGAAAAACTAGAACCCAAACCAGAAGCAAAACGGGAAGCAAAACGAGAAGAAAAACTAGAAGAAAAACTAGACGTAAAACTCGAAGCCAAACTGAAAGAAATATGGGAAGCCATATCAGAAGAAAAACTGGAAGCCAAACCAGAAGCTAAAATGGAAGAAAAATTGGAATGCATATTAGAAGAAAAAATGGAAGAAACACTTGACGCTAAACTTGGTGCTATTCCTAGCACCAAAATGGAAGCAAAATTCCTAGCCATATCAGAAGCAAAACTGGACGTAAAACGGGAAGCCAAAACATACACAAAAATGGAAGCAAAATTGGAAGACATATCAGAATCAAAACTGGAAGAAACACTTGGTGCTAAACCTAGCGCTATTCCTAGAACTAAACCTGACAGTATTCCTGGCTCTAAACCTAGCACTTTTCCTGGCGTTATTTTTATGGTGCTAATTCCATCACTAAATGCGATGCTAAATTTGACACAATTATAAAACGTCCATATTGCGCCCCGTTTTGTGCCAGAAAAAGGTGTCTAATTCATGGAGTAAAATACACCAAATTTCGGTGCTAATTGCTTGTTCTGGTGTAGTGCTTAGGCCACTGGAATATGCCAAATGAAAATCTCATTTTGTCTGTATATATTTATATAATTTTAAACAGAACAAAAAAATATATTATGAAGCTACACAACTTCATGCGTAAATACATTGTAAAATTATATACATGCAACATACACGGGCTAAACCTGTTAGGGTCCTAACCCGTACATAGGTAGAACAACATATTTAGATGTAATAAAGGTCAATATTAATAAGGCCTTTCCATAAAATAGAATAAGGCAGATGTAAGAAGACCTAATAGAAGCTTCCGCTTCTAGAAGGATCTTCCTCTAGATGCTTCTTTTGATAGACATATTTAGTATAAATAGGAGTTGAGGGTATGAGAACCCTAGCTTGGAGATTATTGTAATAAAGAGTTGCTCGACTGGAGGTTGCCTCCCCGAAGAGGCCCGTGAACATTTCTTTCTGAATCAAAGTGATATTTCTGTTGTTGTTCTTATATCATTTCTATGTTAGTGTGGATATTATGTTGGTTATATTACTATTATTCTGCCATTTCTAGCATTTTATTTCTGTTCTGCATACTTTTTATATCTGGTATATTACAAGTGGTATGAGAGCACTTTCCTTGGCAGAAATTGTGGGTAATTTTTTTTTTCAGGGTAGAGACATATTCCGATGTCTTTAAGCCACACATATCTATTGTTATGTGCATAAACACGCAGTTGAAGAATTCATACAAGAAGGAAATACAAGTGGTTCTTCAGTGCACATCTGTTGGCCACCCTTGTAACCCCTGTTGGTACCCCTTCGAGTGGTATCACATCAGAAAGCACCTGTGTATGGATCAGCCTAGATTTCCTGAAGCCCTCTTTAGATAAACCAATCAACCTCCTGACTGTTGTAGTGCCATCGAGAACAACACTCAGGAAGATACTCTCTAGTACCTAGGTAGTTGGGTAGTATGACTAAGGGTACGGTCTATCCTCCTTAGTTAGTGCCCTGAGATATTGGGCTGAGTACTACTGTTGGACCCCGCACATATATTAGAGAGCTATATCACAGGGCAAACCCTTATCTGTAGAACCCTTGAATACCTAACCCTTGGGGGATAGAAACATAAAAAAATTAAAACAGACAAGATCTTTTGCCACGAAACTGTGTTCAGGTTTCCAAATCACTACATTTTTCTTCTTGGTTAAGAATTTGGGGATTTCATCTCTGCAGTATTCTTCAGACTGGAGTATAACTCCGTAGGTGTAAAAAAAAAAAAAAGTATGGAAATTTTTCACCATTATTTGAGTCCTATTCCATTGGATTCACCTCTTCTCCCTTATCACCTTCATAACTATTATTTTCAGCAAAAACATTTGACCCCACTTGCCCCTTTTCGGTTCCCTCGTCCTCATGGCCCATACCCATAGCCAAGAATTGGAAGCTCGCTTCAATACCTTGCAACCAAGACCCAACAAGAAGTGAAACAACTCAGTGCCAATGTTTCAACCATCAATACAACCATCAATGCAACCATCAATACAACCATGCAGTCCTCAATGGAGGAAGTCAAACAAGAACTGACCACCTAGCTTGAATCTTTCTGTTCATCACTCTGCACCAAACTGAATATCCCTACAGATAACCCTTCCTCTAATTCACCTCCACATATTGACAGTGAACATTCCTCGCATTCCCATAACTTTCAGCACCATCACTTTCAACGTGACCTACGCCTTCCACGGGTGGATGTGACCAAATTTGATGGTTCGGACCCCACTAGTTGGGTAACCCAAATGGAACATTATTTCTCTTTATACGGCATTAAAGATGACTTAGCCAAACTCTGGTATGGTGTTCTCCATCTAGATCAAGAACGTTGGCAATGGTGTCAATGGAGAAAAACTTCTTGTCAAGGGCATATTGCTTGGACACACTTTGTGGCTAAGGTTTATGAACACTTTGACACTGACACCAACCATTTGGGTTGTTTGACAAAGTTGAAACAATCAGGAACAGTGGAAGACAATATAGCTGCCTTTGAGCACTTGGCTTTTTGAACAGAGGGTATGACTGATGCCTTTTTTCGAGAGTGTTTTATCAGTGGCCTCAAGGATGAGATTCGGACCCATGTCCTCGTGGCTCGACCTTTGTGTTGGGTGGAGGCTACTAAAAGAGATAAAGAAGCACAATAGGTTGTATCTTCTCAAAACCGAAAATCCTCATTTATCCCTCGCCCTAAACCTGTAAATCCCACTACTCCCTCCACCCCACTAAAGATCCAAAAATTGACCAAGGATGAAATGGTTGAATGCCAACTCAAAATCCTTTGTTATAATTGTGATGACAAATATTTCCCGAGCCACAAGTGTAAGGAAAAAAATATTTTAATGGCCATCTCAGAGGATATTTAGGAAGAGAATGTTGAAACTCCCCTTGTGTCCGAGTCACCTAAAACCACTGACATAACCCCTCCCTTAGACCCTCCTGAAGTAGAATCAGTCATTTCCCTCAATACTCTCACTGGCTTCTCCGCTCCCCAAACCCTCAAGTTAATCGGTTACATCAAGCATCAGAAGGTCATCATTCTGGTTGATAGTGGAAGCACTCATAATTTTATTCATCACCGCATTGCCCAAGAAACTCATTGCTACATCCATGCCATCAACAATTTCCAAATCATGATTGCCAATGGCGGTTCCATGAAATGTGGAGGGCGCTGTGAAAATGTGCATCTCCAAATCAGTGACGACCACCTAAAATCCCATATGTTTTCTATCGACATGGGCAGTTGTGACATTGTGTTGGGTGCAGACTAGCTAAGGACTTTGGGTCCCATTCTCATGGATTTTAAGGAATTAACCAAGCAATTCGACCAGGAGGGCCACCAATATAAATTCCAAGGAATCACCACTGGTTCACCCAAGATCATTAGTTCCCATCGCATGGAAAAGCTGCTCAAAAAAGGTCATTCCAGTGTTATTGCCCAACTCCATGCCATACACACAACATAGACAACCTCAGTGTCGCAAGACCTCCAAGCCCTCCTTTCTAAACATCAAATGGTATTTTCCACTCCACAAGGACTCCCTCCTTCCCGTGGTGTTCATGATCATTCCATTCCCCTTGTACCCGAAAGCCTTCCTCCCAATATCCGTCTGTATCGCGACCCCTTTTCACAAAAAAATGAAATTGAGAAAATGGTCCAGGAACTACTTAATGCTGGCGTTATCCACCCTAGTACAAGCCCCTACTCTTCTCCTGTAGTCATGGTCCTGAAGAAAGAAGTGTTTGGGTGAATGTGTCCTGACTTCTGTGCCCTCAACAAACTAGCCATTAAAGACAAATTTCCCATTCGTGTCATTGATGACCTCCTAGATGAATTGAGTGGTGCCCAATTATTTAATAAACTTGATCTTCACTCAGGCTACCACCAGATACGTATGAAAGAGGCAGACATTCCCAAGACTACCGTTAGAACTCATGAGGGCCACTGTGTGTTTTTGGTCATGCCCTCCCCCTCCACCTTCCAAATCCTCATGAATCATGTCTTTCGTCCTTTTCTCTGTCATTATGTCTTAGTTTTCTTTCATGATATCCTCATCTATAGAAAAACCTATACAGACCATCGTACTCATGTGGATCAAGTTCTCCATCTACTCTCTCATCACCAACTTTTTTTGAAACAGTCTAAATGTGCTTTTGGTGCCTCAGAAGTAGAATACTCGAGTCATCTGGTTGGCAAGGATGGCATCAGGGTGGATCTGAAAAAGATTGAATCTATGCAAGGCTGGCCGCACCCAAAGATTCTCAAAAACTTGCGTGGATTTCTGGGCTTAACAGGGTATTATCGCAAGTTTGTTAAGAATTATGGAAAGATTGTAGCACCTCTCACTACTCTCCTAAAAAATAACTCTTTCACTTGGACTCCAGCCACTGCTCAAGATTTTCAAACCTTGAATATGGCCATGTGCACCACTCCAGTTCTGGCCCTTCCTGATTTCACAAAGACCTTTTTGTTGGAATGTGATGCCTCAGGGAAAGAAATTGTTGTTGTCCTTATGCGAGAGGGTCGACCTCTGGCCTTTACTAGCAAACAACTATATGAAAGGAATCTAGGCAAATCCATCTATGAAAATGAAATGTTGGCTATTTTGCATGTCGTTGATATGTGGTGCCCTTATCTATTAGGGAAACATTTCCAAATTAAGATAGACCATCAAAGCCTCAAGTATTTTTTGGAACAACACAATTCCTCCCTAGAGCAACAAAAATGGGTGACTAAGCTCTTTGGATATGATTATGAGATCATTTATAAGAAAGGAAAAGACAATGTGGTGGCAGATGCACTTTCCCAAAAATATGAAGATGAAGGATCCCTTTTTTCTCTTTCCTTCATTGTACCAGATTGGCTCCAAGTCATTCGCCAAAAATGGCTACAAGATCCCAAAAGTTCGCATCTGATCCAGCAATTGTAGTCGAATCCTCTAGCTCCCCCAGGGTACTCTTGGCTCCATGATGAGCTTCAACACAAAGGAATTTTGTATTTAATTAAACAATCAAAGCTTAAATCCATGGTACTTTCTAAGCTTCATGCTACACCCACAGTGGGGCACGCTGGGTTCACCAAAACCTGTGACAGGGTCAAACGTTCTTTTTTCTGGGATGGTATGAAACAGGACATCCGTAATTTTGTCGTTGAATGTAATGTGTGTCAATGCAACAAGGGAGAAATAGTCAAATCTCTAGGCACACTACAACCGCTTCCGATTCCACCTGCTATTTAGAAGGATATCTCTATGGACTTTATTACCGACTTACACAAATTTGGAAATAAATCAGTCATAATGGTGGTTGTTGATCGCCTTTCCAACTATGCTCATTTCTGCGCTCTTCAACACCCATTTACAACATCCACGGTGGCTCAAATTTGCATGGACCAGGTCTTCAATCTTCATGGCATGCCGCACTCTATTGTTTATGATCATGACCCAACTTTCACAAGCAATTTTTGGCAAGAACTCTTCAAGCTATAGGGCACCCAATTGCTTCTCATCACAGCTTATCATCCCCAGACTGATGGTCAAACAAAAGTTGTCAACAAGTGTTTGGAAACATATATGAGGTGTTTTTCCTCTGAAAATAAAAATTAGTGGGCTCAATGGTTACCCCTAGTTGAATGGTGGTACAACACTTCCTACCATAAAACTACATGCGTGACTCCTTTTGATATGGTATATGGACAGAATCCACCTTCAGTTCTCTCATACTTACCAGGTACCTTGAAGGTCCAGGTGGTTGACCAAACACTTACAGTTCGAGTGGCTATTCTCCGTACCCTCAAAGAGGACTTGGTCATGGCACAGAATCACATGAAGCAAAAGGCAGATCAAGGTTGCTCTAAACGTCAATTTGCAGAAGGGGATTAGGTGTTTCTGCAACTGCAACCTTACCAACAAACTATTGGATTACTGAGAGGGGGGGTGAATTAGTAATAACGTAGTTATAATCCTTTTTCTTCAAATGTTATATCAATGTAGAATTATTATCCAATAATGAGCAGTAATAAATAAAAAATAACACACATACACAATACACCAGTGTTTTACGTGGAAACCCAAATCGGGAGAAAACCATAGAATGCTTTTTCTTATATGTCTTGAAGAATTACATTCATTGGAAGCACCAAATTCCTTTGTTTTCCAGCTGCAACTGGAAGGAGGCTCCAACCCCCTAGTTTCTCAGGCTACAACCTGAGGGAAGCTCCAACTCCCCAAATCTCTGGCTACAACTAGAAGGAGGCTACAACCCCCAATGTTCTCCAGCTACAACCACATGTCCTTGCCCCGTCCTGCCACCCTAAAGTAGAAGTAGAATGATGGAACCACTGTCACACTATCACTGTGAGATATACCACTGTAAACCTATACCAATAAATCTGAACCATGCATCAACCTATACCTCAACCTGTAATCAACATGTACCACAAACAAGTGCATCAACCATGCACCAACCTGTAATCAACATGTACCACAAACAAGTGCATCAACCATGCACCAACCTGTAATCAACATGTACCACAAACAAGTGCATAAACCATGCACCAAGTATGTACTAATCATGTGTCAACTACTCATCAACTATGAATCATCAATATGTACCAATATCATCAACTATACACCTCATGTATGTGCGCAAACTCATCAACTACTTGTCTCAACCATGTACTCAACATGTACCTCAACCAAAAGCCCTCATCAATTTCATCATCCCAATCTGATTTGTAGATCTGTAATAGACTTGGTTTATATGATCACATTCTTGCAAACCTTGATTAACTTTAACAACAAGAGATTATCATTTTCATCAAACTTTTCTTTAGTCTCACATGCCTAGTTTTGGATTAATCAACAAATCTAACTTGAAGTAATAATAACTTTGAACCTGTAATGTATAAAGATATGAAATTGATATACAATTTTCTTTAGTTTGTTTTATTCAATTCCTCCAAGTGACACTACTTGGAACCTCTCAGAAAAGGAGGTATAGCAAAAATGGCTTACCTTGCTGAATTCTGTCTTATTCTAGAGATTGACCTTGTAGAGCGTGCCCCACACAAAATATTTGATGAAATGATATGAAACTATTATATAGCATAATACAGACTGTACCCTAACCAACAAATGTGGTCTCATTGAATTTGGATCTTTTATGAATAAGTTATAACATTTTTACCCGAAACACCTGATTTTGACTAGTTTCAGGACTGGCCACAAACCCTATTTTCCACAGAGTGTAACTCCCAAAATACAACGACCCACAAGCTACATTTTTAAACACATATACTTGGATATGTTTTCTCACTTTCATAGAAATTTCAGGATCTGAATCATTATAGAAAAAAAGTTATAGCGAAAATAGTGAGATGACCTAAAAATAACATACCTTAGAAAGCACCATCAAAAGAATTTATCCTTCCTTGCATTTCGGCCTTCTTTTCTTCACTTTCCTCAGAATTTTGGCTTAGATGTCATTTGTATACCTCAAAAACCTATATATATTCAATATGCTCAAGTGTGATTCAAATGAGAGAGCCTTGCCTCTTATTTAT
>ML777070.1:215927-238713 GCA_009831015.1 Picea engelmannii | reverse complement strand
CCTCTTATTTATACTCTCCAAGTAGCTTCCTTAAAAACATCTTCTAGGTCACTTGGCCCCACTTTCCTTATTTTAGGGTTGGGTCCACTTTTAATTTCTCCATTAAAATTATTATTGAAATAATTTATTTTGTATTCACTTTGTATTATAATACACTCATCACTTCACTTTATTATTTACCTTTTAAAATATCTTAAACCACTTTGATTACTTTGACCTTTTGGGGCTTCTAGATGACATACAAGGGTCCTCCAACTTCGTAAGGCCATAACTCTCAAACCGTGAGGAGTTATGTGACGTTCTACATACCACCAGAAATGGCATGACATGTAATACCCATATAAAATAGTATTATCTAAAAATATATCATAACTCATACAATTACCCATCAAACAAACTTGGGTCCATTACCCAAACCTGGGGTCTTAAAACTTCTCATGGACATAACTCTCTAACCGTGAGGAATTATGTGATGTTCCACATACCACCGGAAATGACATGACAAGAACTATCCATATAGGATATTTTCCTTGACAAATTCACTTTCCTTCATCTCATTATTCCACAATTAAGCATGGGTTCTCTTACTCCACAAAGCGTCTTCCTGTGAGGGCTTTCACCATAAGGGGACCACTTTGGAGTTCATCCATATTTACTTCTTATCAACCATGAAAAAAAAATAATGAGTCATATTTACATCAAACACTATTGGGTCCATTACTAACACAATAAGAACATGACCTCCACCTCGCCGCGCTCTCCTGCTCAAAGGATCGTTCTCATTGATTCATGAGCTAAAGCGGCTCTTTCGATTCCTCCGTGGAATACTTTCTAAAAACCCAATCCACAGGTCCTTTTCCTCACCCACGTGGCTCTCTGCACTTAACCGTGATCTTTCCCTGATGACAATTTCAGGTTTTTGGGGTTTTTCCCTTTTTGATGACAATAGTTCCTGTCCTCTTGAATCCCTGATCTCTGATGAGCTCTCTTCCGGCCTTAGCCCCTCCTGGTTATGCCCTCTGGTCCATATGACCGCTCTCATAATACCGCAACCTTATATTCCTTCTGTCGGGGTTTTGGGCTTCAAAATTCCGATGTGCTCTGACTTCCGTTAGCCCTCCAAACTAGACTCCTGGTCCACGTGACCTCCCCCTATATGACCGCAGCCATGCCTCCTCATTGGGGTTTTGGACTTTCCAATGTTGAAATGCAATCGTCCTAAGGATTCGTGATCCCTTGAATCCCGACGTGCTCTTTACGCACTAGCTCTCCTGGATAGGCTCCTAGCGCATATGACCGTTATCCCTGTGACCATAGTCTTACCTCGTTTCATTGGGGTTTTGAGCTTTTCAATGCCACAATGCATTGGCTCACGGGATTCCCGATTCTTCGAATCCTGACTCTCCGCTATACTGACAGTTGGTCCCTTAAACAACACTTCCCACTTCTACGATATGCTGACAATTGGCCCACAATGGCACTTTTCTCCTTATCAGGGTTCCGGACTTTGCGATTCCAAAATGCCCAAACTTCTTGTCACCAGGATTCCCGATATCCCGATAACCAAAACACCAAGAGACGACTTCCTTTTCGGGACTTTCCCCGATGGCTCTGATTACTGCCACGCGTCCTCTTCTAATGGATGGTCCAGATTAACTCTTGGGTTTTTAAGACTTCTGATGTCCTGACTTTCACGACCTCGGGAACTCCAATTTCCCGAGTGCCAATATACCGGCTCTCTTCGAGTTTCTGACACCTGTCTCCCCAAACGGATGGCTCAGATTATACCGGGGTTTTCACTATGGACTTCCTCAATCTCTTGTCCTCGTGATTCCTGATTTCACGAACGCTGATATTTCGATGACTGTCGGGACTTCTGCTTCGCATGAGAAGGGTTAAACCCTGTGCACCTCCTATCCGATCTGACGGTTGATAGTATTTCTGAATGAGATTCAACAGCTGTCGGTCTCTCCCTTCTGTAGGCTTCTCCTGAGCTCCTCCTGGACATAGAAACCAATGGTCCAGATCTTCTTCTCCAGCCGATCTGATAGCTACCGTTGCTCCTCCTGAGCTTCTGCACTTCGTCCCAGACTTGGAAGAATTTCCAAGTTTCCAAAGGCCTCAACCTTTGTCCCCTTTCTTCTCTGCGAGCTCCTTTACCTTGAGCTTCGCTGCACATATAAGAAACACTGACTCCTCCTGAGATTTTACTCTCAAATCCCCAAGGGATTCTTTTGACTTCTTCCCTCTGCAGAGTTTGCACATGCACACTCAGTGCTGTCTCTCCTGAGCTTCTTAACACTCAAGCCCTTACAGGATTTTATCTTTCTTTCTTCTCCCTCAGATGGAGAATGTAACGGCCTCTTGGCTCTCTGTTTGCTCAAGCAACCTCTTGCTAAGTCTTTCAGGGTGTTCAGTGACCCTGTGAAGATCCCTCAGTGGATTCTTCTTCAAATCACAGAACTCGAAGAGTTCTCTTCTTCTTGTGCCTATCTGCACACTGACTCCAATGCCCACCTGGCAGAGTATCTTTTCATAGAACGTTCAACAGTTCTATCCCCTTCTCTTTGTGCCTATATGCATATTGTCTCTATGCCCTCCTGGCAGAGTGTCTTCTTCCATAACTTCCAGCAGTTCTGTCTCCTTCTGTGCACCTATGCACCTGCTCAATGCCCACCTGGCAGAGCTCTCAGAATCCTCAGTGATTTTGGTTCTCCTTGAACTCACAACAGAGTTCTTCTCAATGCACCACTGTGCATATGCTCAATGCCCACTTGGCAGAGCTCCACAGAACTCCTTAGAGATTCTGTTTGCAACTGTGTCTCTCGTACATAGCCTTGCCTCTTGAGGTGTTCAGCAACCTCAAAGGTCTTCTTCTGAGTTGTTGACTCTAGTCCTTGTGCCGCAACACATCTTTGTCTGAACCCGCAGTGTTCAAAAATGCATCCTCTGTGCACAGCTCTCAGAACCCGCAACATTCTGTCACACCCTCCTGGTGTGAAGCCTCAAAAACCTTCACTTGAAATCAAACACACTCCTACAAATGCATGATAACAACATACATTCATAGCATACAATGGAACACTCATAGACATTCATTCAACATAGAATATTGCAGGAAAAACTGCTCTTTGTATTAAAATGGCAAATGCCTGTAATTACAAGGTGTTCTCGAGCTCTCTCTGGCTCTACAACTCAACTTCTTACACAAAATGAGATATGGAATCTCTTTTACCCGAGGGGACTCTTCGAGATCTTCCCTCCAACCTACCTACCCTATTTAATTGCATTGAATGGGCTGTCTATTCCAACATCTGGATCTAGATCGCAGCCATACAAACATTAAAGGCCGATCTACTTATGCCTGGACAAAGGCACGGCTTCTATGGATCACCATCCTACAACATTTAATTACATTCAATTTCATATTTTAAATGAGGCTGTGCCTCCCTTCAGTTTTGAATGCACGCGCTCGACGTGGCTGGCTGGTTGGCTGGATGATGTGGAGAGATGCTCCTGCATCAAACTCCTCAGCTGCAAAATCATGAGCTCCTGCTCATGAGCTTCCCCTCTCAGTTGTTGGAAATCCCCCCTGGATCCCAAATCATTCTCTAGAGATGTTCATCCACTCCATTCTGCTGCTGCTGCTACTACTGCCACTGCTTCTCTTTTTATTAGTTGTTCCTCGCTGGTAGTCTCTGCTAACCTCAACATCAGCCTTCTGATCTCCTCAATCACGACATCCAGTTGCTCCAGTGTATGGTCCTGTTTTTGCAGTGTCCCCAGCTGCAAAAATTTTCTGCAATTGGGTAGATCATCATGATCTCCCATGCCTTCTTCTTCATCTTCATTTGTGGCCTCAAGTTGCCACTCTACTGCAGACCTCTGCCCTGCAGTCTCTTCTTGACTGAATTTTTGTTCAGTCACCTTCTCTGACAGCTCAACTTCTGTCAGTTCTCTTGCTGGCTCTGGATTGTTCAGCCAATCCTCCAACATCTTTAGCTCCATCTCCCATGGAGTGATAAATCTGCCTACCTGCTCTTTGGCTTCCTTTGTTGCTAGCTTCAGTGCCGTAGCTTCTTTCTTTTCAGCTCCCTGGCTGAAATCATTGAGCCATTCCTCAAAATGCTCCTTCTCTTCTCCTTCTTCTTCTGCTGTCAGCTTCAGTGCTACAGCTTCCTCAGCTTCCTGGATGAATATGTTGAGACATTCCTCCGATTTCTCATTTTATTCTTCTGCATGGGCAGCTTGCAAAGTCTGCTCCAATCCCTCTTCTTTCCTAACAGTCACAACTGACTGTTCTTCTGCTGTTGTTGCACCATCTGCAACATAGACTTCTGCCTCCTCCTGGGAAAATGGTAGGAATAGTCCAATTCCCCCAATCATCAGAATATTATCTTGATCTTCCTCCTCGGCCAGCTACATCTGCTGATCTAAATTCATCTATGAATTTATGAGACCCTCAAATAGTCTCATCTGCTCGGTCATCTCCTCGGGCTGATCAAAATTCACCTACTCATCCCTGCCCACCTAGCAATATGGGATATCTCTACTACCCTCCTGGCAAACTATGAGATCAACTAATACCATCTTCATCAGCAACCGTTGCTGAATTAAACTCACCTTCGAGTCCACGAGACTTTCGGACACTCTTGAATGCTCATCTCTGCCCACCTAGCAATTTGAGATGATTCCATTGCCCTCCTGGTAGTCTATGAGATCCCGCAGCGATCTCATCTCTTTGTCCACCTAGCAATTTAGAAACCCTTCACTGCCCTCCTTGCAGTCTTTGAGATCCCACAGCGATCTCACATCATTGCCCAGCTGGCAATGTGAAATTCCCTGGCTGTCCTCATGACAGTCTCTGAGATCCCGTAGTGATCTCAACTCGTTGCCCACCTGGCAAACTGGAATTTCCTCTCTGCCCTCCTGGCAGTGCTTGATATCCTCAAATGATCCCAATTCATTCTCTTCACCGAGGAATTTTCCATTCTCTGGTTCACATACCTGAATCATCTCCTCTTCTAGTCCATCGAGGTTTTAAGCATACCTCAACCATCCTTTTAACTACCTCCGCTATCCTCTGACCATCAACTCCTTGACTGGCCATTTTTCTTTCGACTTCCTCATGGGACATTCATGCATCCATCTCAACCTCTTATCCTGCCACATCCACAGTTCGACTTTCTCTATGTCCGCCTTTAATTCATAGAGCTCTTTATCCATTTCTTTATCCATTTCCGCAAGCTTTTCTACCTTGCTTTTCTTCCCAGCATGCCTATGGCCTTCAGTAACCATGGTGTTGTCTCTATCTACTTTCCTAGAAAACCTGCTACTGTCACTCTGCACCAAGAGTTTTACCAGCTTCATCTTACAGTGTCCCTGACTGCCTTCTTGATTGCTGTCTACCTGCAAACAATCGTCACAGAGTCTCCAACGCTCTATCTTTTCCCTCTGCTCGAAATATACAAACAGAGTTCTAGCTCTGATACCACTTGATGCAGTAAGAACATGACCTCCACCTCATCGCGCTCTCCTAATCACAGGATCATTCTCATTCATTCATGAGCTGAAGTGGCTCTTTCGATTCCTCCGTGGAATCCCTGCTAAAAACCCGATCCACAGGTCCTTTTCTTCACCCATACGACTCTCTGCACTTAACCGTGATCTTTCCCTGATGACAATTTCAGGTTTTTGGGGTTTCGTCCTTTTTGATGTCAAGAGTTCCTGTCCTCTTGAATCCCCGATCTCCGATGAGCTCTCTTCCGGCCTTATCCCCTCCTGGCTATACCCTCTGGTCCATATGACCGCTCTCATAAGACCGCAACCTTATATTCCTTCTGTCGGGGTTTTGGGCTTCAAACTCCTGATGTGCTCTAACTTCCATTAGCCCTCCAGACTAGACTCCTAGTCCACGTGACCTCCCCCTATATGACTGCAGCCATACCTCCTCATCGGGGTTTCGGACTTTCCAATGTCGAAATGCAATCATCCTTAGGATTCGCGATCCCTTGAATCCCGACGCGCTCTTTATGCATTAGCTCTCCTGGCTAGGCTCTTGGCCCATATGACCGTTATCCCCATGACCACAATCTTACCTCCTTTTGTCGGGGTTTCGAGCTTTTCAATGCCGCAATGCGTTGGCTCACGGGATTCCCGATTCTTCGAATCCTGACTCTCTGCTATACTGACAGCTAGCCCCTTAAATGACACTTCCCACTTCTACGATATGCTGACAGCTGGCCCACAATGGCACTTTTCTCCTTATCAGGTTTCCGGACTTCGTGATTCCAAAATGCCCAAACTTCTTGTCACCAGGATTCCTGATATCCCGATGACCAAAACGTCGATAGACGACTTCCATTTTGGGACTTTCCCCGATGGCTCCGATTACTGCCACACGTCCTCCTCTGATGGACAGTCTAGATTAACTCTCGAGTTTTTGAGACTTCTGATGTCCCGAATTTCACGACCTCAGGAGCTTCGATTTCCCGAGTGCCAATATATTGACTCTCTTCAGATTTTTGACACCTATCTCCCCAAATGGATGGCTCAGATTATACCGGGGTTTTCACGATGGACTTCCCCGATCTCTTGTTCTCATGATTCCCGATTTCACGAACGTCGATATCCCGATGACTGTCGAGACTTCTACCTGGAGTGAGAAGGGTTAAACCCCGTGCACCTCATGTCCGATCTGACGGCTGACAGGATTTCTGAATGAGATCCAACGGCTGTCGGTCTCTCCCTTCTATAGGATTCTCCTGAGCTCCTCCTGGACGTAGAAACTAATGGTCCAGATATTCTTCTCCAGCCGATCTAACGACTGCCGTTGCTCCTCCTGAGCTTCTGCACTTCGTCCCAGACTTGGAAGAATTTCCAAGTTTCCAAAGGCCTCGACCTTTGTCCCCTTTCTTCTCTTCGAGCTCCTTTACCTTGAGCTTCACTGTGCGTATAAGAAACACTGACTCCTCCTGATTTTTTACTCTCGAATCCCCAAGGGATTATTTTGAATTCTTCCCTCTGCAGAGTCTGCACATGCACACTCAGTGCTGTCTCTCCTGAGCTTCTTAACACTCAAGCCCTTACAAGATTTTATCTTTCTTTCTTCTCCCTCAGATGGAGAATGTAATGGCCTCCTGGCTCTCTGTTTTCTCAAGCAACCTCTTGCTGAGTCTTTCAGGGTGTTCAGAAACCCTGTGAAGATCCATCAGTGGATTCTTCTTCAAATCAAAGAACTCAAAGAGTTCTCTTCTTCCTGTGCCTGTCTGCACACTGACTCAAATGCCCACATGGCAGAGTATCTTTTCATAGAATGTTCAACAGTTCTGTCCCCTTCTCTCTATGCCTATCTGCACACTGTCTCTATGCCCTCTTGGCAAAGTGTCTTCTTCCAGAACTTCCAACAGTTTTGTCTCCTTCTGTGCACCTATGCACCTGCTCAATGCCCACCTGGTAGAGCTCTCAGAATCCTCAGTGATTCTGGTTCTCCTTGAACTCACAACAAAGTTCTTCTCAATGCACCACTATGCAGATGCTCAATGCCCACTTGGAAGAGCTCCACAGAACTCCTCAGAGATTCTGTCTGCAACTGTGTCTCTCCTACATAGCCTTGCCTCCAGAGGTGTTCAACAACCTCAAAGGTCTTCTTCTGAGTTGTTGACTCCAATCCTTGTGCCACAACACGTCTTTGTCTAAACCCACAGTGTTCAGAAATGGATCCTCTGTGCACGGCTCTCAGAACCTGTAGTGTTCTGTCACACCCTCCTGGTGTGAAGCCTCAAAGACCTTCACCTGAAATCAAACACACTCCTGCAAATGCATGATAAAAACATACACTCATAGCATACAATGGAACACTCATAGACATTCATTCAACACAGAATATTGCAGGAAAAACTGCTCTTTGTATTAAAATGGAAAATGCCTGTAATTACAAGGTGTTCTCGAGCTCTCTCTGGCTCTACAACTCAACTTCTTACACAAAATGAGACACAAAATCTCTTTTACCCGAGGGGGCTCTTCGAGCTCTTCCCTCCAACCTACCTACCCTATTCAATTGCATTGAATGGGCTATCTAGTCCAACATCTGGATCTAGATCTCATCCATACAAATATTAAAGGCCGATCTACTTACGCCTGCACAAAGGCACAACTTCTATGGCTCACTAGCCTACAACATTTAATTACATTCAATTTTAGATTTTAAATGAGGATGCACCTCCCTTCAGTTTTGAATGCATGCGCTCGACGTGGCTGGCTGGCTGGCTGGCTGGCTGACGTGGAGAGATGCTCCTACATCAATTACCCAAACCTTTGTGCTACGGGTCTTTCTTCAAGGGTTGACATCAATGACAACCAACCTTAATCAACACAAACTTCCCTCAAGGCCGAGCATTGTCAGAAGCTAGTGCCCAAATGTTATGGTCCTTATACAGTTCTCAAGCATGTGGGACAAGTATCCTATCAATTATCTCTACCCAGTCATTCGAAGCTACATCCTATTTTTCATGTTTCATGCTTAAAGAAGGTGATTGGAACTAGGTGCCAAATTCAAACCAACCTTCCCGAGTTAGCTGAAGAAGGATCCATTTGGATACAACCAAAACCAGTGTTGGACCAGCATGAGCATCGCCTGTGTTAGAGAACCATCAAGGAAGTGCTAGTCCAGTGGAAACATACAACTCCAACAGATGCCACTTGGGAACCAGCTACCATTCTGCATCAATTTCCACATCTCAATCCTTGAGGACAAGGTTTTTTTTAAGGGGGCAGACATGTTAGGGTCCTAACCCGCACATAGGTAGAATAATATATTTAGATGTAATAAAGGTCAATATTAATAAGCCATTTCAATAAAATAGAATAAGGCGGATGTAAGAAGACCTAATAGAAGCTTCCACTTCTAGAAGGATCTTCCTCTAGATGATTCTTTTGATAGACATATTTAGTATGAATAGGAGTCGAGGGTATGAGAACCTTAGCTTGGAGATTATTGTAATAGAGAACTGCTCGACTGGAGGTTGCCCCCTCGAAGAGGCCCGTGAACATTGCTTTCTGAATCAAAGTGTTATTTATGTTGTTGTTCTTATATCATTTGTGTGTTATTGTGGATATTATGCTGGTTATATTACTGTTATTATGCCATTTCTAGAATTTTACTTTTGTTCTGCATACTTTTTATATCTGGTATAGTACAAAACCCATAAAGTAAAAACACATGTATAAATATACAACAAGTAAATATCAACACAATTGATACTTATCTTTTATATAAGACCACCAACTGCATGCATACCTTCCATGAACCTCCTAAACTTAGACCACGTTGCTCAAATCTCTCAGCAGTGGGTTACCCCTGAGCTGGGACTAAACTCCACCCAGGTAAATGGATTCCTATATAGGTTGAGGTTACAAAGTCAAAAGGAAGGATTTCATTACAGGTACCAAATCAAGCTAACAACCTACAACCTCTCATTCCCCACATGCCTGTCCCACCCTAGAAAGTGTGCTCCTTCTATGCTCAACAGTCCTTTAGTTGCCCCACTTCCCTTCCAGCGCTTCAGCAACAGGCCGGATAGGAAGTCTCAGGGCTCTGTAGTTGCAGTTGGGATCCCTCAGGAAATAAATTCCTCAACAATTCTCTCACCTAGAGAGAGTTTCTCATAGGCTTAACAACTTGCATCTTCAATCCCACGGGCCTAACAATCGGGTTACTTAATCCATCTCTCTATTCATCTAAGTACAGACTCTGGTGAAGGCAACAACAAAAAATGGATTATGGAACAGGTGGTGGTAGGAACCACACTCAGGCAAGGAATAGGGCGCTCCACATAATAGGAAAGGTACATGTGATGGTCAACAATAGAGTTTGGTTAAGGAACCGTACTGGCGCAGGCAAGGTACCATGTACAACTTCAGGGTTGCATGGGTCGAACAATGGAGTCATTGTTTAGCACAAGGTGAAACAATGATAGAGTGGTAAAATCGTGAAATGTGAGGGTGACTGGGGAGAATGGTCAAGTGCCCTCAAAATGAACTAATTTCCCCACATTTATTTGCATGTGTCCTCGATGACACATGTCCCTCCAAGAGCTTGTTTCTCTCCACTTGTATTTCATTTCTCTTTCCATGAGGATTTAGGATAATATGAGTTTTATCCTTGCTTTATAATTTTGGAATAATAATATAATATTCCCTTAGAGACAAACCCTCTAGATTAGCCCCTTTCCTAGGGTCTTAGCCTCCCCCCTTTCCCTTCCTAGTGGAGTTTATTTCCCCATACTCTTTTATCGTGGTCGGTCTACACTCAACGATGTATAATATTAATGATATGAGTGTTTACAAATACAAAAATAGGCTCACTGGCCTTTTAGAATCTAGGCTCTCCGACCTAATCATCACATAAACCTCCTGACTTATAATAAACTGGCTCACCAACCTATAAAACATATTCAAATTTACAACTGGGGCTCGGTCTTGGGGTGTTACATCCCCCTCCCCTTATTTTATGCATTGTCCTCAGTGCATTATATATACACATATACAACCAAAAGTTAAAAAACCCACAAATATTTGTGAGTATTTTTCCTGCATAGCATCCTCGTACTCCCAATTTTTCTCCTCAAGATTATACTAGGTCCATTGGGCCTTTACTAGCTCTATGGCTTGATTTCGGAGATGCTTGATCTTCCAACCCAAAATTCACACCGAATACACCTAAAAAGCGTGTTCTTGCTCCACCTGAATTGCATTCCAATCAATAACATGATTAGCATCAGGTATATAATTTTTGAGCAATTATACATGGGATATATTATGAATAGACATTGATGCAGGAATTGAAAGCATTTATGCTACAATCCCAATCCTCTCTAGGATTTCAAATGAACCACAAAAAAAAGCTGCCAACTTTGAACAGTTTCCCAACTTTAGGGAACTTTTGTTGGCCTTCACTTTCAAGAATACATGATCACCCACTTTAAACTCCCTATGAGTTCTACTCTTGTCAGCATATATTTTCTTCCTGTCTTGAGAAACCTTTAATTTTTTTTTTATTTTCAACATCTGCTCTTCCATTTCCCTAAGCAATTATGGCCCAACCACTGCTCTTTCTGCTGGGTTGTCCCAACTTACAGGTGTGTTGCACCTTCTACCATAAAGTGCCCATCTTTAAAGATGCTCGGTACCCATTGTTATAGGAAAAATCTACCATGTGTAGGTAGTTTTCTCATTTTGATGGTTTATGCATCACATACATCCTTAACATATCCTCAATCACTTGATTCACCCTCTCTAGTTTTTGATCAAATTTGGGATGATATGTTGTGCTAAAATTCAATTTCGTTCCAAATCCTTTCCAGAAATTGGATGTAAACTTTGGATCTCTGTCAGACACAATTGTCTTGGGTATACCATGCAATCGAGCAACTTCTCTCATATAAATATCAACAACATTAGTTTCCTTGTGAGTGAGCTTCACTGGCATGAAATGGGTAGCTTTGGTAAGCTTGTACACCACTACTAGGATAGAATCATGCTGCTTATTTGTTCTGGGAAGCTTGGTGATGAAATACATTGTTACCACTTCCCATTTCCACTCAGGAATGGGTAATGGTTGTAGAAATCCAGCTAGGTGTCTATGCTTAGCCTTGACCTTTTGACACTCCAAACATTTGGCAATATATTCAGCAACATCTTTCTTCATGCATGGCCAATAATATTGGCTCTTAATAGCTACAATATTTTTCTGATACACTGGGTGTCCAACATAACGTACAATATGCATTTCTCTGAATATCAAAATTTCCAAATCTTGGAAATTTGGTACACGAATTCTTCCTCTATATCTGAGATTTTCATCATTTCCTAGCTTGTAGTCTTCAATTTTCTGCTGCAAAAGACCTTGCTGTAATTTTGCCACTAATTCTATGTATTGCAAATCAGATTTTGCAGCCTCTAAGATTTTGTCCTTCAAATTTTTTGGGTACATGCTAATGGTTGTAGCATGCAACTCATGCACTCTCCTATTAAGTGCATCAGATACCTTGTTTTCTTTCCCTTTGATATGTTTTATATCAAAGTCATACTTACTGAGAAACTCTAACCACCTGCTTTGTCTAGAATTTAGAGTTGGTTGTCCAAATAAATATCTCAGACCATTATGATCTTTCCTCAATTAGAACCTTTTTCCCATGAGGTATTGTCTCCACATATTCAAGGCATGCACTATGGCTGCCAACTCCAAATCATGAGTAGCATAGTGTCTTTCATGCTCCTTCAACTTCCTTGATTCATAACATATAACATATCCATTCTGACTGAGGAATCAACTGAGTCCTTCTTTACATGCATCAATTTATACAATGAAGTATTCATTTGGATCCATGATCCTTAGTATTGGATCACTGGTCAATAAATGCTTCAAGTGTTGGAAGCTCTTTTCACACTCCGATGTCCACTGAAACTTCACTCCTTTATTTTTCAAGGAAATGATCTGGTGTGCAATCCTTGGGAATCCTTCAATAAATATTCTGTAGTATCTCGCAAGGCCCATGAATGATCTAAACTCTGTCACATTCTTTGGTGCTGACCATCCTCTAATGTCCTCAATCTTTTTAGGATCCACTGCTATCCCTTCTTCATATATGATATGTCCCAAATAGTGAATTTTCTTCTAATAAAATGAGCATTTGCTCAATTTGGAATACAACTGATGCTCCCTTAATACCTGTAGTACCAACCTCAAGTGTTGTTCATTCTCTTCCTCTGACTTGGAATATATAGGAATGTCATCCAAAAATACAATGACAAACTTATCTGGGTATTCTCTGAAAATTCCATTCATTAAACACATAAAAAAAGATGGTGCATTTGATAACCCAAATCGCACCACTATGAATTCTTAATGGCCATACCTTGTTCAGAAACAAGTCTTGTTGATATCTTCTTCTTTAATTCTTACTTGGTGATAACCTGACCTGATATTAATCTTGGAGAATATTTTTTCATTCTTCAACTGATCAAAGAGGTCATCAATCCTTGGAAAAGGATATTTATTCTTCATAGTTACCTTGTTCAACTTCGCGAATTTCATGCAAAGTCTCAATGTTCCATCCATCTTCTTCAAAAATAATACTGGGGCACCCCAAGGTGACACACTTGGGAGTATATACCCCTTATTTAGAATCTCTTCCATTTTCATTTGCAACTCTTTTAGTTCTGGTGTACTCATCCTATAAGGGGTCTTGGGTACTGGAGTTGCTCCAGGCATCAGATTGATAGAGAAATCAATGTCTCTTTTAGGGGAAATCATGTTATTTTTTTAAACACATCTTCAAACTCTTTTAGGATTGCATAATATTCAATATTTGACACCTTATCTTTAGGTGTTTCCTCCATATGAGCTGCCAATATTTAACATCCTTTTCTGTAACATTTATTCAGCTGCAAAGATGAAATTTATCTGATAGTTATTGATCTGGGAATTCCCTGGACTGTCCTTAGGTTCCTTTCCTCGTCTAGGAGAGTAAATGCCTTATTATGAAAGTCTAGGATAGCATGGTGTTGGTCCAACCAGTCCATATCGATTAGACAACCATAGGAACCTAAAGGAAAGATTTTCAAATCTGCCCTGGTGTTCAGTCCATTCATATCCATTAGACATGACTTTACCAACTCATTAACTTTTCTTTTGGCTTCGGTATCCAGTTGCACCAACCAATATTTTCCATGCTTGCTTCTTGGAAAATGAAATATTTCCACCATCTTAGGATCTATATAACTATGACTATCTCCTGAATCAATTAAAATAGTAATGGTTTGGTTGTTGATCATACCTTCTACTTCAATCATATGTGACTGAAACTTTGCTTGCTTGTTGTCCAGAGATGCATAGATCCTTGGTACACTTCTGCCCATGTCCTCCATTGTTTCAACTTGCTTTACATTGTGAATAGTTCTTGCTTTTTCACCTCTATTAGGACATTCCCTATACATATGATCTCCTTTACAATCCCAACATTGAATAGGGGGCTACCTTGGCCTTTGCCCCCTCATCTCAATCATTCTGGGATCTCTAGAAGTTGGTTGTCGTTGAGGAGTATTTCTGAAGAATGGTGTCTTAGTCCCCTTCTTCCTCTGTTCCATATTATATTTCTTCTTGTCTTCCCAAGATTTTTGGAAAGTTGGCCTTGCTTTATGCTGATCATATAGGCATTTTTCTCGCCTTATGGTCTCCTCCAATGTTTTTGGATCATCATATTGTATCTTGTCACTGATGAATGATGGAAGCCCACTCAAATACCTCTGAATATTAATTGTCTCATCCTTGATGAAATAAATGTACTTCATCAGTTCTAAGAACCTTCTTTCATATTCATCTATGGTCATACTCCTAAGCTTGAGTTTAAAGAACTCTTTCTTTTTCTTTTCATAATATCTCTAAGTCAAGTATTTCTTTTTAAAATACTTCTTGAATTCCTTCCAAGTAACATTTTTCTCTTTAATGTGTTTCTCCTACACAAGATGATCCCACCACATAGATGCCTTTCCCTTGAGTTGATAGATGACAATTCTTCCTTTTGCGTGAGAAGAGTAATTATGTAATTGAAAATACTTCCTCATGCCTAACAACCATGTCTCGACATCCTCATCCATCTTGTGTTCACCATCAAAGGTAGGAGGTTTGATTTTGTTCATTTATCCTTGTAGATAATCCACCCCAGACCTCTTCTTATTCTTCCTGACAGGGGATGGACTTGAGATGTTGTGTGTTCTCCCATTGTAATTCCCTCGGGAGTGATGGTGATGTCTGCTAACACTTTTTGTTTTTTTCTCATCAGGAGACCTGTGAATTCTTGATTTGCTTGAGCCACTCTCCTTATGTATCTTCTTTTCTATTATTTCCAAGATCTGCATTAACTTTAGGTTTAATTCCTCTTACCGTTCCTTGGATTTCATAAGCCTTTCATTATCATCCTTGTGACTTTGGACATCCTTTTGCAAATTTTTAATTGTCTCTGCCAAGTTCATGATTTCTTCCTTTCCTTCTCCATGTCCAATTGAGATAGCACCTTCATTACCCATATGGAAATCCTTCCCTCCGATTTCACCTTCCTGGCTATAAGCCCCCTGTGTATCTTCCATCTCTCTACAAAATGTGCAACCAACAAAATCCATTAGGCTAATTGATTCAACAATTTCATGAAATTATGAACCATCTTGGTTCAATAATACATCATACTTATTTATTTTGATTTCCCATGAAATTGACTATTCAACTCAATTTTCTAGGTGAACAGTTATATTCTATTGTCCAATATCTTTCCAATGACTGGTCCCTTGCTCAATTCTGAGTCTTGAGCAAAAAGTTATGGATTTTTAAAAATTAATTTTTCTGTGACGCTGATCCTTGTACAAGTGATCTTCTTCTTGAGATGAATTAGCTCTCGGACTCATGATGAATCCTTTCTTTAGGCTGAAAATATTTTATAATTTCCTATAATTACAGATCCGTACAATTCAAAAATCTGCAGGCTCCTTCTCTAAGCCCTTTTCTTTCTTCAAAAACATTTTAGGGCATTATCCCCCTTTATTTTGGCCCCCAATCACATATGACAACGAGCTATGACCAAGTGCTAGATGATAGATGCTTATGTTGAGCTTCAAGACTTTGGCTCTCTGGAACTTCAGTCTTCAGAGGTTCTGTCTACACCACACAACATTTCCTCCAAACGTCGAATTGGAAAAATCCCAGACTGGTTCTCTGTAGCTTCGCACTTCATAGGTTCTTGCAACAACATACACAATTTCTCCCAAATGTTGAAATTATGAAATTCTCGGGGTCCACTTAGTACTGTTGTCAACAATATGGTGGTGACACATGGCCCCACAAATGAGCAACACGTGTCAAGTCGCAATTTGTACAAAAGTCCTATCAAAAACAAGAATCATGATGACACATGGCATGCATAAAGTGGGTCCACATCACCCTAGGTGATGTCATCATGCCATGTTAATCTGGTGCTCTGAGACTTTGGTAATCTGGGCTTTGGAGGATCTCACACCAAAATACATTGAAAAACCTGAACATCGAAATGGATAACTCCCTGAACCGTCGCTCTCTTGAGATTTAATACTTCGATGCTTCAGAGCTTCGGGCTTCGAAGATTTCTTCCTCTAAAAACTTCAAAACTTCTGAACTTTTAGACTCCCAAATAGGAATTCTTCAGAGTTTCAAGACTCTGGTGCTTCGAAGTTTCTGGCTTCGGAAGTTTTGGTTGTTGAACACCACTCAACCCCCGAACTGTCGATTGCCGAATCGATGAACTCCCGAAAAATCCCTCTATGGAGCTTTGGGACTTTGGTGCTCTTGGACTTTAGACTTCGGAGGTTTCTCATACAACAATCTCCAAAACTCCCTAACATCAAAACTTTGAACACTTGCTAATCTGCGGACACATGTCCTCGATAATGGATGACTCTAATTTACTCTGATACTTCAGAGGTTTGGGGATTCGGGACTTTCCCTACTTTGCGCAACAATCACCTCCTTTCTATGGAGTGCCAAACTTATGGACACATGCTAATATACTGACACATGTGCTCAGAGATGAATGGTCGGGATCTTCTCTCTATTTTGGGACTTCAAAACTTTGGGGATTTTGACTCTCTTCCAGCAAAAAATGAAAAATTGTCGGAGTAGTGAAGTCCAAACGACTTTGGTTCTTAACGACCATGAACCTTCTATA
The DNA here is from genome assembly GCA_009831015.1 of Picea engelmannii. Classification (NCBI taxonomy): domain Eukaryota; kingdom Viridiplantae; phylum Streptophyta; class Pinopsida; order Pinales; family Pinaceae; genus Picea; species Picea engelmannii. The sequence goes on along the minus strand of ML777070.1, from coordinate 221,962 downwards.
GATTCAACCATGGTGAGGAATTTGTCTTCTCCCAAACAGATCCAATGGCCTAGATCTAATCTTGTCCAAATCTAATCGTTGTTGTGTTTTTTCGAACCACTACACCTTCTGAGCTTTCAAACATAGTTAAGGTGTGTTCTCTCAGCACCCTCCTGGAACTTTGTAACTTCAATTCTCTTTGAAATTTTTACATCAACTTCCACTTACATGGCCCATGCAGGTTCAGTGTTGTAAACTGGAGCTCTGATACCATATTGTAACATCCCCAGCCTCAGCCTTAGGTCGTTCAGATATTCCACATAAAAATATCATTTCTTCTGTATATATATATATACAATTTTAAACAGAACAAACATATATATTTTGAAACTACACAACTTCATGCGGAAATGCATAGTAAAATTATATACATGCAGCATACACGGGCTAAACCCATAAAGTAAAGACACATGTATGAATACAAAACAAGTAAATATCCACATAATTGATACTTATCCTTTAGATAAGACCACCAACTGCGTGTATACCTTCCACGAACCTCCCAGCCTTAAACCATGTTTCTCAAAGATCTCAGTAGTGGGTCACCCCTGGGCTGGGACTAAACTCCACCCAGGTAAAGGGATTCCTATTTAGGCTCAAGTTACACAGTCAACAGGAAGGATTTCATTACATGTGCCAACTCAATCTAATATCCTATAACCTCTCATTCCCCACATGCCTATCCCACCCCAGGAAGTGTACCCCTTCTCTTCTCAACAATCCTTCGGCTTCCCCACTTCCCTTTTAGGGCTTCAGCAATAGGTCGGACATGAAGTCTCAAAGCTCTATAGTTGCAGTTGGGATCCCTCAAGAAATCAATTCTTCAGCAATTTTCTCACCTAGAGAGAGTTGCTGATAGGCCTAACAACCTGCCTTTTCAATCCCATGGACCTGACAACCCACTTCTTCAATCCAACTCTCTAGTCAACCAAGTACAAACTCCGGTGAAGGCAGCAACAAAAAATAGATTATGGAATAGGTGGTGGTAGCAACCATGCTCAAGAAAGGAATAGGGTGTTCCACATAAAAGGAAAGGTAGGGGTGATGGTCAGCAACAGAGTTCGGTTAAGGAACCGTACTGACCCGGGAAAGGTACCACGTACAACTTCAAAGTTGCAGGGGTCGAATGATGGAGTCACTGGTCAGCATGATGTGAAACAATGGAAGATTGGTAAAATCGTAAAACAATATAAATAGAATTCCCTCAAGAAACAATATAAGGACAATAAATTGGAACCCAAATATTATAGTCTCTATAAGGTTTTCCAAAGGATTGAAAGTATGGCTTACAAATTGAAGTTGCCTCCATCTTCACGTGTACATCTAGTCTTCCATGTTTCTTGCTTAAAAACGATAATTGACAACAAGATCCCAATCCAAACTATTTTACCAGAGATTAATGAATACGGGAAAATCATACTACAACCAGAAACAATCTTTGGAATAAGGAGCAACTAAGAAATCAAGCAATTACAGAGTACCTAGTCAAATGGAAGAACTTACCAGTGGAAGAGGCAACATGAGAAGATGAATTCATATTGTAGAAACATGTGTGGTTAGTCAATTGTTGAGGAAAACACTTGTTCGAAGGGGAGGGGCATGTTAATCCCTATGAAAAGCCCCATGTTATGCATAAAACCCCTTATTAAGATCTAGATATTGAATTATTACATTTCTAGTGTTATATGTGTATGTAGGATAGAAACCACGTGGGATTTACCTTATTGACCAATATCTTATCACGTTCATTCATAAATGGGGTTTTTAAATTATGAAAAATAGAGTCAATATATTGTAGGTATTGGGGAGATGTAGGGTACACGGGGGTTTATAGGTATTGCGTGGTATAAAAAGGTGTATTTGGTAAAAATAAGGGATATCTATTAAAAATGAGGTTTTTTTAATTGGAACAATGTATTGGGAGGGCGATTAAACAAAAGGATTTGGGGAGGTATTTATCAATATCTTGTGAAAATAGAGGTATTCTTTAATATACCAAAAATGAATGCACTATGACACAAGTTCATTGAGTGGACACCATGTGATAGGACCCTTCATTACACCCTTTGATTATAATTGTACCCTTTGTCTCCTAAATATATATCAATGAGACCTAGTCTTATGATCATATTGTCTCATCTCATATTGTATTTTGAATTAGATATATTGTAAAATAAGGTTTCCCTCTGGAAGTGGACCATATTTATTGACATCTTATCATTTTTAAGGCGTTGGATCATAACAGAAGGGAATAAATTTAATGGTAGTTACTTACACCCTTGCGATTGAGGGAGTGGTGAGTGAGGAAGAACTACCAAAAAAATTATTTTTGAAAGTTCTTTCCAACTGATCCGAATTTATTTCTTCTATGTTCTCCTTTTAGAACTGCCCTATTGCATTATTCACAAGAATATTGATACACTTGAATTTGTCTTTGACTCTTTCTACCATGCGTTTGCACTAATTATCAAAGCCAAGATGATCAGGAGAAGCCATGATGTTTTCTCTTGCATATCTTAAATTGTTGATATAATCCAGAGTGTCATCCCTATCCTTTTCTTTTGTCTCTCCTTTATACACAATGGCCAGAAAAGGGGCCCTCAAACAAGTAGGCTATAGAGTGACCAATATTTGAGTCCTCCATTATGGTTAGAGCCACTTGGCCTTGTAAATTTCCCACTATAATGAATTCCATTGGTTAGAAGATTATAATGGATATGATGGGGCGAAACGTGATCATTATGATAATCAGGTACCTGCATGCTTGTAAGACAGAGTGAAAAATCATGAGGGGTTTGGGAGCTTATCTTCTAGTACCTGAAACACATCGCATGACATTAATGATGTTAAATGATTTTTGTTAATTACAAAAGTTTAAGAGATAAATAAAGATTTTATTATAGGAGATAAATAAATTTCTTATTCCAATTGCACCGAGGATGAACATAGAAGGTTCCTTCTCAATCATGCTCAAAATGATACTTTTGGATTGAATATAACACTTGCTCCTTTCATTTTGATAGTGATAAATACTTATCTATAACTTGTTATGAAGGTATTGAACAACCACGAAGATGAGAATACCCAAATCTGAAATTATCTGACTCTTTGTCCTCTTAGGAAATTGGTATGAATAACTTGTATCGTTGTTTTATTTAAGGCTTCCTTTGTGGGAAATTGGTAGGAATATTTTGTAGTGTTTTTTTATTTAAGGCTTCCTTTATGGGAGTAGGTTAGTCATATTGTAGAGTAGGTTAGTCATACCATCTAGCAATGTAAATATTAAAAATTGAAGCAAGAAGTGAAAGGACAGAGGAAATATCATATCAATCATTTGATTCCAACATTTTTTCTAACACATCGCTAGAAAGGGGCATGGACCAAAACCTACCTACAACAATAGGAATTTTGTATTACAATCAGATTACCTACCACAAAATAAATCTTTGCGTCCCTTGGAAGAACGCAACAAATCACGATGGTTTGAAACATAACTATAACTTTAATTCACATTGGTTTAACACATAACCCCTACTATAATTGTTTATGTACTAGAATTTATTGATCATCGGGACTCAGTAGAATTGCTTCTTTTTTCTTTTTTTTTAATTTGGAGATTTTATGATGGTCAAATATTTTTATTTTTAAAGTATTTTTATGTGAGATAATTCAATTTAACATCATATAAAATTTATCATATCTAAAACATTATTGACCATCTTTTCACATTTAGTTTGGTTAATTGTGGTTGAATTATTATTATTTTATTTAAATACGAATTTAAAACTGAATTTTTATACCAACATTATTATTATATGTCCTCCAACAAGGACATAATATATGGTAAATTTCCGATTTTTATTTTTAAAATTAATTTTAGATATGACAACTAGATTAAAAACCACTAAAAAATAGTCTTATCATAGATTATCATAGATATGAACCGATCATAAAATAGAAAATTTATATTTTTTTTATTTCAAAATATTTTTTTTATTTTAATTATATTTAATTTTATACAAAATTTATATAAAACTTTAGAAAACTTCATGAAAATTTGTTTATACACCACAAACTAATTGAAAATCAAAGTTGTTTGACTCCAAAATAATTACAATATATGTTGTCGAAGGCATGTATTAGCAAAAACCACATTTAAGTAAAAGTGGTTGATATACGTCAATCGACGCCATTTTCCACCTTTTAAAATTAATGGCATCAATTGGATATCAACCATGTTTTACTTAAATGTGGTTGTTGCTAGTTGATCGTTGACATGTGTGGGGGAGGATTAATAAACCATTAATGTGTTAGTTATTCTAAAGTATTAATGTATAAATTCAAGTATTAATGTAATAAAGTATTAATACATTAATTAATAGAAAGTTAATTAATGTATTAATTAATCATTTTTCTTTTGTAAGTTATCTTGTATCTTTATATTGCCATAGAAATTTTGTATAAAACCATTGTTGTTGGTCTTCCACTTGGGAAACTAGACCAACAAAAATGCATCATCTTGTCTATAAGTTTATGGGATTTTTGTCTCTTAAAGATATATGATTGAATAAAATAGATCCTATGATTGTCATTTTTACAAAAATCTAGTTGTTATCTAACATCTAGATGAATGCAATGAGGTGGGGTATAGACACCCAAACCTCCTATAGTAAACAACAAACTAAGAAAGATAAAAAACATAAGAAGTAAGTGATATGAAAACTCTCAGTAGAAGGCACCTAAGTTTGGGGGAAGTCTGAGTTGGTCAGGTCCAGTTCGACCATGTTTTTCACCATCAGGTTCAACTTGTGATCAATCAGTTTGACCTGCAACTGAACGCTGTCGAGCTGTAGCAATATCTCCTAGTGTGCTTCACGTTTCTCAACTAGAACATGACCCATCAACATTTTTGGGTGTTAATATATATCAATGGTCTTCATATATTGAGAATCTCGAGCCCGAGTGTTGCTCGTATCCAAAATCGATGACGTGGTGGAGTGAAGCACCTCCTCATTAGAGATTAAGTGCCTCAAGTAATAGACGTTAGGCTCAACTAGGTCTATCTCAATTCTAATTTTAGGTGGAGTATGAGCACAATAAACCTCAGTAGATTCCTCGGCCAAAAAGATGAGATGAGAGCTAGAGAAACCTTTGGTTCTACATGAGGAACCCCCCTCGAGAAAAAGGATGATTTTAGGGGCTAAATTTCTCTCATGGGATATTTTTCCATGGTTTTTCCAAAAACGAGTTTCGCTATTTTAAAAATGATTCGCCTAGATTCTATAGGATAAAATTATTTTACCTTAAAAATCGTAAAAAATTTATAAAAAACTATATAAAATCCTTAGAAATTTGAATATTTTTACAAAAATATCGCCAATCATTTATAGATGGCATATGAATGATTAGTAATATTTGCCAAGGTTTCTACATTTTAAAATAATTTTCCATCCCTAAAATCATCCCTGCTCGAGAATGATGAGAGGAACCTCCACGAGCCATTGACACAAAAGGGTAGAGTTGAGCCCACAAGTAAAAGAGTAAACATCGACCAATGGGATCGACATAAGGTTGAGCAGTGAACATTTGCAAGTGGAGCGGATTGAGAATGGGATAGCATGACCAAGCTCGAGGAAGCCTGTGGGAAATAAAATCATAATCTTTCTAGTGCCATGAATGTGAGATGAGGCATGTTAACTCCCAAAATAGCACCGCCATTTTGGTCAAGTTCTATGGTGGATAGCATGGCTATTGATAGTTTCCTCAATTCATTGTTGAGTCTTTTAGCTGCAAAATTTTAGATTTTGGTTTGACATAGAAATAATTTGGATTGTAAAGTCTTCTTTTTCAAATTTGTCATTTTTTACTTTCCACAGCTAACTTGTTTTCAAAGGTTCATTGTACGCTGTGGAAAGTGCCCACTTTCAACAGCTAAGGAGATCGTTTCATCAGTTGGCGCGCTGTTGAAAGTGTCAAATCTTAAAAGGTTCTTAAAA
>ML777070.1:171944-204511 GCA_009831015.1 Picea engelmannii | reverse complement strand
GGAAATGATTTTCTCTTAGAATGTCCTATGTAGAGTCACATTTGTTACAATATCGACCTTCTTAACCTTTTTACTCATAAAAACTATGATGCATTAGAAATGCTTCTCTTCAAATTTTTTGAGCACACAATAAAATTATAAAATAAACCAAGTAATTTCTTACATTTTTTAATAAAAATTAGCAACCATCATCATCATTTTACTTAAACTTTAATCCATGTTTAAATTTACTTTAGTTTTTTATTGATTATAAATATTAAAATATTTTTTGTTATTAATTTTTTGTAAATATCATTTATAAACTCCACATTAAAAATGAAATTAAACATTTTCTTCACACTAAATTATAAAAGCACCCTTGATTCATAAAATTAAAATATAACAAATTAAAATCAATAGTATGTGATTGGAAATTTATTTTTTATTTTAATTTTTTAAACAAAACAATAATTAATTATATTAAAAATAATAATAAATCAAAACCAGAATTAATTATTGTTGACAAAGAGACCCCACATAAGTCGTCACATGTTAAAATCATGATAACATATGCATGTTCTTGCAAACATCCAATGAAAATAAAAGTACAATTATTGGATGAGTTAACACTACCCGACGTCATTTAATGAAAATGATTGAAAATTTGTCTTTTTATGGGTGTTTTGTTTTGATGGTATGCTTCCTCGAGTGAAATTACAAGGGAATAATTATAATGGTGGGGCGTATAAAGATATGACATTTTGTCATGTCAAGGGTCATTTTATTGAGATTTTTTCTCAATAAAGTGGTTTGTTTAAAAATAATTTGCTAGAGGACTATGTAGAAAGTTGGTGAAACAAGGTTGTGCGGCAACGTAGTCCCTGCCAGTTTGAACTGGGATAGGAAAAGGTAGTAGAGGAAGATGGCAACTACAACGGATATGTGGCAAGCATCATGAAGCATAGGTGGTGTCCATGCAGTAAATGACACGTGGCCTGTAGAGCCCCATTTATTTTTTGAAAGTATATAAAAAAATACAATTTTTTCATAGTGGAAGATAAACATTTGTGACAACACAAATATGAAAGGAGATAAAAAAAGAAGTTTAGTTTGGAATATATTAAATAAGTTACAAGTTCTTGGAAATTTAAATGAATTTTTCATATAGACTTGTGAAAGATAAAAATGTATGAGGACATAAATATAAAAGGAGATAAAAAAATAGTTTTATTTGAAGCCCTTTTGCTATTTTCTTGCGGATACCTTTTCATTGATGTCGTCGATGACTACTAGAATCATGGCAACTGCATATTTCCTTTCGTCGACGACCTGCTTCAATTCCCTTTTGAGCAATTCTTCAATGTAGATTCTCATTAGGGAAACATTGATCTCATTCCAGATTTTTATGTTGAAAAGTTCATTTTCTAATTCCCCAAAGTCGATAGAAAGATTACACAAAGCCTGATCAATTTCCTCATTCTGTACTGAATAGTCGACTAGCCAGTTGTTGACGTGATCTTGACCATATTCAAGGATGATGTAAAACTTTTCCAAAGACAATGCCTTAAACATATCAACCTGTTTATTGAAGTATTGCCTAGTTAAGGACAAGGAGTTGATGATTAAGTTGGGGTCTTGGAAGTCGTTGGTCCTCCCAACTAAGTTTATTCTGGACAACCTTGTGAATAATTTTTCTTTCTTTTATATGGCGTGTTCACATGACTGAACAATGAGATGCACGTTCTTCACTTTTTCTTTCCACCATGCATTTAATTGACCGATCCGGTTTTTGGATGGAAGATCTTGTTGTATTTTTTTTTGTTTATGTCATGTTGTTGACAATGGTGCCAAAAGGAAGGACCATGTTTAAATAGAAATGTTATTCATATTTTAACTTCACCTGCAAATTTTCAAGAAAACTATGTGCCCTAGTTCCAAGGGAAGTGATGGTTTGTGATGTTTTCCATGCCTCAGTAACCAGTTCCATTCTTTTCTTGATATTATTCTCCACATATCCTCTACAGTATATGAGGAGGTTGGAGGATCCTTTTAACTTGGTTACAGGGGTGGCAAGCATGGCTATTTCCAAAGGATTGGCAAGCAATGGCATAGGAATCAAAGCCTCTTCCAATTCCTTGACCCGATCCTTCAGTCTGGCATTCTCAGCCTCAATGCCTCCAATGGAATCATGAAGTGCATCTCTGCTCGCTATGTGAAGTTGAAAGATTTGGGACGATCACATGTTTACAAGGCTAACCTTTGAACGAGATTTTCCTTTCTTATATTTTGCATATTTTTTTTCAATAATCATTTTTTTGGACTGGTTATCAAAAAAAGCGCTTTGGAACATGAAGGATTCATCTTCATCAAAATTTTTGGTATCAGATATGTCCATTGGATTACTGTGTTGGATGGGGTCTCTGGGCTGATCAAGGTAGCGGAGTACGCTATCCATAGCAGGCTCAAGTTCCATGTTCTCAGTTTGAATTTCGGGCTCTTCTGCCTATCCCACATTATTTTATCAGGGTTGAACCCTCTTAGGATTTCAGCATATCTTAGGTTCAATTTGCTAGAATGCATTGCGAATTCATCAATTTTGTTGACGTTCTTCAACTCGAAGTCCCCGAATTTCCAAGGTAGAGGAATTAACTGTTTTTTTCTCTTTTCTTCGAATAGATGCAACCAATATTTGTATTTCCATGCTACTTTTGTAAAAAACATTATGTCTGTAATGTGACATGGAAGGAGATCAGGTTTTTCCCTGGAGCCAAAAATCCTTATCATAGTGTAATTATACAAATGTTCAAGTGTCCCCTTCCTATCCAAAAAACTAGTTTCCTATTCAGATATGCGGGGAGCATCTTCTCTTAACAACAAAAATTTGAAAATAGACATGAAGCCATTAAAAACCTCATAAAAATAGTGGGAGGCCTTGTGCTTCCACAAGGCCTGGTACCAGATTGTTACTGGGTCAAATTCCTAGTTGACATTATTGGACAGAGACAGTTCTGGAAACTAGCAGCAATGTGCTATCGTAAAAACTAAGTAGGATGACATATAAAATTTCTTTTCCCTTTTGAATCTTGACAATTGGGAACAAATTTCATGGGAAATTAACTTGCCCCAATAAAAAATGGCTTGTTCCTTGACTGTGAAATACAAAATATAAAGAGCCATCAAAGAAATAGTTGTTCTCGACTCATGTCTCGTTATTCTTGTAAAAAGCCAAGCAATTTCACGAAATGGATTTCTAAATGAACTAACCTGCAGTCTTGTGATATCTTCAGGAACTACAATCAAGTCTTTCAATAAATGGGACAAGAGGTCCAACCCATTATTATTCTTTGCTAGGAACTGTTTGGACTGTTCTCCTTTGAACGCCAATGTTGGTTCCGACAATCTTAACATCTGGCGGAAAACCTGAGGTGACAAAGAAACAGAAGAGAAGTCCCATAGTGGAATAATTATTTTGTTTGAAATAAATTTATCGACGTACCCAGAGACCAACTCCTTACAGTCAAAACTTCAGGGACACAGCCTGCACAAGCAATCCCAGAGGTCTAAATTACTTCGTTCTGGGTGGCAAGGGTTGAGTAATAGGAATATGCCCTGGACCACTAGAAGTTCTGGTCCTCGCGACCGAAGATGTTCACTGTATCTCCACAAAACTATTGTCAAGATGATGCCATAGGTTTATGAGAATGTTGGTTTTCTCCAAAGGATGGTTGAAATGAAAATTTGGAGCCGATAATATAACTCTCTGCAAAATCTTGGTTAAATGCTTATGAACGGGAAAGATTCTTGAGCCTTTCACTGATTAATGACAATCTGTGTGGGTGGTGCATGATGAACTGTTAGCAGTAAAGGATTACTTATTGCATATTTAGAAGTGCTAAGGTGGCGGGTATGATGAAGAGAAATTAAGGATTGGAGGTTTTGTGAACGTGCCAAGCTGACGACATGTGAAAGACATTTCATGATTTTGAAATCAACACTCGGAAGGGATAATATAACCCTCTGCAAATCTTGGTTTAATGCGTATTAATAGGAGATCTTCTCAATCCTTTCGCCCATCAATGACAATCTATATAGTTCCTTCACGATGAGATGTTAGAATTAAATGTCACTAATTGCATATATATATATATATATATATATATATATATATATATATATATATACACACACACACACACATATACATACATATATTAAAACATTTTTTTTATTATAGACAAGTGTGAAGGTCATGGAGATGGGGGAGAGCAAGGACCGAATGGCAAGGTCTGAAAAGCGGGTGGACGAGATTCAAAATAGGGTTACGGGAGATACTCAAGAGAGGAAGTCAAATTTTATGTATCGGAATTTTTGACTGCAAAACATGTAAAATGGAGGAGAGCATGATGGGGCAGTTCAGCGGTCGATTTGTATATTTGCAGAATTTTGGGAAAGTGGATAAGTATGAAATAGGGAACTAGTCTGTCGGACTCATTTTCGAAATTGAAGATTTAATATTTTGTGAACGGACCAACCCGACGATGCACAACTGACATTCCATGATGTTTGAAATTAACACTCGGAAGGGATAATATAACCATCCGAAAATTTTGGTTTTATGCGTATTAATGGGAGATTTCCTCAAATCCTAGTTTAGTATTAATGCTTGCTAATTGCATACTTAGAAATAAGATCTTATATGTAATTGCTAATTGCTAATTGCAAAAGGGCGCAGGCACAGGAAACAACGATTAGGAATTGGATATTTCTTGAACCCGCCAACCCAAAGATCCATGGATTTTTTTTTGAAGAAATGGCGAAGTATGGAAAGCGGATGGACATGCTTCAAAATGGGGTGACAATAGTTCCACAGGAGACGTGAGGACCCGACGGTCAAAATTTATGTCTCAGAAGTTTTCAGTGCAAAATGTAATATATATATATATAAACATTTTTTTATTATAGACAAGTGCGAAGGTCACAGAGACGAGGGAGAGAAAGGAATGAATGGCAAGGTCTAAAAAGCATTTAGATGGGATTCAAAATAGGGTTACGGGGATACTTAGGAGAGGTGAGTGTCCCAAGGTCAAATTTTATGTATCGGATTTTTTGACTGAAAAACATGTAAAATTGAAGAGAGCATGATGGGGTAGTTTAGTGACTGGTTTGTATATTTGCAGAATTCCGGGAAAGTGGCTAAGTATGGAATAGGAAAATGGTTGGTCGGACTCGTTTTTAGAATCGAGGATTGAATAATTCATGAACGGACCAACCTGACGATGCACAAATGACATTCCATGATGTTTTAAATTAATAGTCGAAATGGATACTATAACCATCAGGAAATTTTGGTTGTATGTGTATTAATGGGAGATTTCCTCAAATCCTGGTTTAGCATTAATGCTTGATAATTGCATACTTAGAAATAAGATATTATATATAATTGGTAATTTCTAATTGCAAAAGGGTGCAGGCACAGGAAACAACGATTAGGAATTGGATATTTCTTGAACTCGCCAACCCGACGATCCACGAAAGAAATTCGAAGAAATGATGAAGTATGGAAAGCAGACATATGAGCTTCAAAATGGGGTGACAATAGTTCCACAGAAGAGGTGAGGAACCGACGGTTAAATTGTATGTCTCAAAATTATTCAGTGCAAAATGTGTACCATGGAAGAGGGCATGATAGGTAGACTGTATACAGAAGATGATATGATCTGAGTCCGGTTGTAAATTTGTATATCGCGAAAGTCACGGTACTGTTCACAAGTCAAGGAACAATAGAAGTCCAATTTAGAGCTCGCCTACTAGGAATCCGTGGTCGGAGAAGTGGTTGGGTATGGAATGGGGAGGCCGTGGGTCGGTGTCGCAATATAAGAGCTGTTGTAGGAAAATCTCCCTACGGACAGGTAGATCGCATCAAAGAGCTAGACTCTTAACTCTAAGATAGAAAGTGCTTAACGTGGACACTAGCTTTCTTTAAAATCTATACAAACTAATGCATGAGGAGGGAGGAGAATAGAAGTACTTTTTTATTGACGTTTGTTCCTGCACGTTCCGAGTTGAGCTCCAATCTTCTGCTCCTCGACGAGCCCTGTAGACAAAAAAAGTACGACCACTTCCTACTCTATTGATATTAGCTTGAAAACAGATCTATCTATCAATGATAAGTTCATGTAAGATCAGAGACAAACTAGAAAGAAACAGGCCAAGCATGTCATATTAATGAGAACAGTGACAGTAGTTACTTACAATCGTAGATGCGAATGTGACAGCTTCGTCAAGTCCCCTTTGTCTAACCCTTGCTCGAAAGATACACGATCCGGATGACAACAACTTCAATGATTACTCTCCTCTAGTTCACTGTGTGTTTCCTATGAGATCATAGGTTTCATCCTAGAAATTCTTCCCCCTTTTCACCATCATAGAGCCTGCTTATATAGGTTAAGAGAGGCTTAACCTCTTGAGGTATATTTAGGGTAGGTTGAGGAATTCCTTCCTTAGATCAGGGATCTCTTGATTGAACCAAGAATTCGAATGCAACTGCTTTCCAAACATGAAATATCCTCCCCTTATTCTCCTCAACGGGCCAACCACTGCCTAGATTAGACAGTGCTCCCTCAAAAGGGGCATCAGGGCGCTATAACGCTCTCTAGGAGGCTCAAGGGGAGTGCCAGTGCTCTAAGGATGGATAGTGCTCCTTTAGAGGGGAATTTTATTGTTATAACACTCACTAAGGCCTTATAGGGGAGCACCAGCACTCCTAAGGATGCCATAGGGGAGTGCTCTCTCTCAAAACCTTAGTTTTAAAGCCCCTTTCAGGTGGCAAGAGTTCCTTGACTTCAGGTAATCATTCTCCCTCCTCCAAATCAAGTGTTTGAGGTATTATAAGTGCCTCCTTAGTGTCATCATGATGGCAGTATGCTTTGTTTGATGTTTGCGACACTTGCAAACAACATGCGACACTTGCGACAGTTGTAAGGAACATGCGACACTTACGACAGTTGAGAGGAACATGCGACACTTATTTAATTGAGTAATATTGATGTGTAACAGATTGCCCCCCAAAGCATAAAGTTAGAATATGAGAACTGATAATTGAAATGCTTTGTAGACTTTCAAGAAAGGGTATAGACTCGGAGAACCTGACAAAAGCTGCACACAAACATCCAACAAATATTATGACATGTTTCAAAACCCAAGGCAAGAATACCTATGCTTGGGTGATCAAGACTTGCAAGATATGGCCGCCATAAAATACACTGCGGATCCATAATTGTATTGATAAAAAGGTATAGCCACCAAACATACAATGTGGATCTATACTCTGATGACTCAGACTGATCGTAGCCACGAAGAATACACATTGGATCTACGAGATGACAAGACATAGCCACGATCAATACAAAGTGGATCTATGTAATAGTGTATGTATCATTTGTCCAATAGAAACTCCTTCGCAACCCGGGAAAAGCATATATCAAAGTGATCACTCAACCCAAGGTCTTCTTACCAATCCCAATGTGGTACGAATCTAACCATGCGAATAGATGTCCTGATGTCAAACATGGTAGAAACCACTTGATTACCGATCAATGGTGTGAACTGTTAACAAGTGCGAGGGAGATCACCCTTGATGTCAATGATTCCCAAGGTACCCTAGTACATTACAACAAATGTGAATACATGAGCTAAGGTCGAACACCAGTGGAATCATCCGATCAGAGGTCAATGATGTAAACCTACTGTCGAATGTGAGGAGGCCTGCCCTTGAGGCATGCAGGTCCCAAAGTACTAACTGGTTTCTAAGCCTGATTCTTGGATAATGTGTTGGAGTCGACAGGAATAGACTCGTCGAGGGAGGGCCTTGATGTATCCCCCATCAACGACATGAAATGAACATAGAGATGTAGTTGGTAGATCAAAAGAACATGGACTGACATAGGTTTTGAGGCAAGATATTTGGGATGGCTGACTCTCGAGGTGGATACTTCCCTTGAACACTGAGGCACAACAACAAAACATGACATGGACCAAAACTTGATGATGCAGTGGATGCTGTGACTTGCGTTGGGTGATCCAAAGGAGTGAAAGAAACTCGAAGGATTGGCTCAGTATAGAGGTTCAGTGGATTATGATGCGTGCAAATGAAAAAGTGTCGTGTTCAAAGGCGACTCTAGGAATTGCTTGGTAATGTTCTCAAGAGACTGCTTGGCTTGCTTCTTTCAAATTTTCCCCCATCCATATAGACGAGTACCTCTTTTTGATTTAATGAGCTCGAGGAGAATAACACATGCTCGATATAACTCACCTTTGTAAGTTCCTCTTCCTTTGTTTAACGAACTGGAATAAGTAAGGGTTCGATCTCGTACAGGCATGTCGATGTGTGTTTTAGTGAGTCCAAAGATAGAAAAATCGAAGGTTTTTCAGGATTATAGAGTTTGGAAAAACACTTAAAAGAGAACTCTCTCAGTTCATTTTTTGTATAGTAGTCTAGCAAGACCGAAAAAGAGATAAACTATCGCTCGAAAGACGCCCTTTCGAACCTTTTAATGAGTGTGAAATGAAGCAAGGTCACTCGACAATATTTTCATATTTAGAGAGTCTGAAAAGAGTTTAAAGATGACTCCAGGGGGGTTCCTTTTTCATGTGTCCATGCGTGTCTGAAAAAGAGATAAAAGTCTACTAGGTGCGTTCTCATATTTTCGAGCTTGAGAACGAACTAAGACTATGCTCATGAGTATGACAAGGTAAATAATCGATCAGAACTGCCAGGAAACCTACAATGTCAAAACTACAATCCAGAGGTTTAGTGATGCCATTATATTGTTAGAGAAACCCATAAATGACTATACCTTATAAAAAATGGAAATTTATAAATAATAATATAATGAAAATTCCATTTACCATTTCATTTTGCACAAGGATTTGGAGCAGTGGAGATTCTCATTTTGGAGGTAGATCTTGTTTCGCTTGATACCGGAGCTACGGTTGACCGTTTCTCTCACCATTTGGACCAGGTAGATGTCCATCTCTGCCTCTTTCAAACACATGGTTTAATATTCATTTTTATAGCAGCATTTAATTTAAAAGAGGAAGCCTTAAGTCGCCCCAAAAAGATCAAATCGACCTCTTTTAGAAGTGATGGGAATTAGATATTCTTTGTGCAAAAACATTTTATAAAGTGATGGCCATCATTCCAACGCCTTAATACCTAAGTGGATGGGTCGTTTTTGTCAAAGAACCCATGAGAAATCCTCACATATGCCCATGCAACCATAATAGAAATCACTTTCATTTAAAAACGTTTTAATTGTTGTGTGATGATTGTTAAATGTCAAAGAGAGGGCGTGGTGATCATAAAAGAGGCCGTGGTCTTTTTAAACTATGTGGGAATTTGATTTCATGTTTTAAATTGCTTTTAAAAATTGCCGAAATTGCCAAAACATTGAAATAATGAAATTCTTTATTTTTTTTTGTTTTGTAGGTGATTTCGGCAACCATGATCAAGTGGAAAGAATGAGAACATGAGATGGATGACTTAGCTGCCTTGTGGAGTCCTTGCACATGGGCCGCATTGAGATCTTGTGGATTACTAAAGTTCTTCAAATTGCAAAAAACGAAGAAGGAGATTTTATTGCTTGAACACATGATCGGCTTATGGGATGTCGCGGAGCAAGGATTCCGGATTGGCACACAGCTTCTAACCATTGAGTTGGAAGACGTGTATTTCTTGAATGGTTTCTTGAAAAGAGGGATTCCCAGATATTTTTTCGGTAGAGGGCGCTACCTGAGCAAGTGGATTTGTATCTGGCACATCACTGTGTCCCAGGAGCAAGACTGGTAGGGGGTAGAATCCCTATCAAGGATATCCGAGAGCTACCCCTCCGGTCCATTTTGTTTTCCATCACGAGCATGATGGGCAGTACTAGTGCACATCTAGCATCAAGATCACAGGTGGATTATGGCGTGCAGTGATTGGAACCAACATTGTTCAACTGGAGTGCAGGGTTCCTTCAAAATGTGAAGGAACAGGTTTCGCGGTGCAGGATGGGACAGAAACAGTTCAGATATGGTTCTTTTCTAGTCTCATTTTTCTTAGAGCGCATCCCCCATATGCAACCTCAGATAGCACTGGCAGTGCGACCAGTGCATGAACCACGGATGGAGAGGTGGACTAGTCTGTCTCCGACGCTAGTAGCGGAGTCGAAGTTCCGTTTCACTGGCAATTTCTTCACTTGGCTGAGACAACAGTATCTCTGGATAGAGGACTTCCTGTATGCTGAGGTGGACTTCCATGGGAGCATGGATTTGATTTTACCCGTGGGGGAAGATTGGGATGCTTCAGGTAAGAGACTGAGCAACACCTTGTCTAGTTTTGTTTTTTAAGTTTCTAATGTATATATATTTTTTTGGGTATGTAGAAGAGTTTTTAACAGATGTATTGTTTTCAACATGCAGACAAGGGAGCAGTGTGCCCGGCTGATATACCGATACCAGGACGTCATGGGGGTGATTCGGTTGTAGCGGATCTGGGAGTACCAGTGATAGGTCTCCGAGAGGTTGAAAGAAACCTCCAAGGCCTCATGATGGGCATTCCTCCTCTACAGAGGGGAGAAGTGCCTTTACATATGTAGAGGCACACTATGGGAGTACCAGAGAATATCAATTCTTTACTGAGACGTGTAGTGTGCGCAGTGATATGTTACTCGCAGCATAATGTGGTGCAGAGAGATTAGAGTCTCTCAGGTGATCGTATTTTTGTATGCCTTGTCAGGCGATGTTGTATGGGTGTAAAGACCCAACATTTTTCTCTTCTACATACTTTTTGATGTAATCAAAACATTTCGGTCACGCCATATATATATATATATATATATATATATACAGTTCTGATTTTTTACAGTGCCAAATGATTTGTACATGATGATGTCTGTGATGTGATGTACAATTTTTCTTTCCTTAAATCTTATATGTGGGTGAGATACCGATCCACGATGTAATCAACTAACGAATCCGAAAAACTATTGAGTTCTCTTGGAATGTGTCTGTATTCAATATAATCAAACATTCGTTCAAGACGACGAACTTGCAAGTGGAGACGTAGCAGGATAGGATTACGAATAGCGTAGATACGGTTAAGTTGATAGACCACGAGTTGGGAGTTTAAGTAAATAATGATACGAGAGATACCTAGGGAGGAGGCTTGGGTTAAAAGGCCGATGACAGTGTGATATTCTGCCATGTTGTTGGTCGCTGGTCCTAAGAAAATACCTTATGAACTCACCACCTCACCAAATTGGTAAATGACCCATGCTGTCGAAGCAATGTTCTGGGTATGTCGACTAGCGCCATCCGCAAACTCAAAAAAGATAGGAAAGGAAGACGTCATTTGGGCATGAAAACACAAGCACAGTCATGAGTGGCAAAGGTAAAAATTTGAGCACGCGAAAGAAACAGACACACAAAACTAAAATACAATAATATACAAAGTAAAGATGCTAGGTAATCTAGGCATAGTACTTCTTAAGGTAAATCCCATTCCGGAGCTCTCCTAGGGAAATTCTATCATGATCTACTAATTCATAGGCACCTCTGTGTAGAACACGTTTCACGATGTAAGGACCATGCCACAGAGGTTCTAACTTACCTATCCCCAATTTGTCATGAGCTTGGTCATAGACGAGGACTAAGTCTCGTTCTGCAAAAGTCCGAGGATGGACGAATTTGTCATATTGATTTTTAATTCGTTTCTGATGTGTGTCATTGATGAGAGCGACATGACAACGTGTTTCGTCCAGCTTGGATAGATATAAGAAAAGTTCTTCTTTGGAAGAAGTATGGGGTAGGAGTTCTACTTTAAGTTTTAGTGATGGAATCTCACACTCGATTGGTAGAACGACTTCGATGCCATACACCAATTGGAAAGGAGTAAATCCAGTTGTGGTTTTCACAGAAGTGCGATAATCCTAGAGAGAGGAAAAGAGTTGTAGATGCCACGATGTCTTGTTTTCCCTTACCATGCGTTGAATCATGGTTTTCAGGACTTTTTTGATGGCCTCAACTTGTCCGTTGGCCTGAGGATAGTAAGGGGGTGAGTTTTCATGGTGAAAACCCAATTTGACATGCAGTTCGCTCATCATCTAGTTCTTGAAGTGTGCATCATGATCGGTGACAATGGCATGAGGTACACCAAAACGAGTTATGATATGGTTGAAAAGAAACAAAGTTGTGGTACGACCATCATTCAGAAAGGTAGGCATAGCCTCATCCCATTTGGTAAAGTAGTCGACGACGATGATTATATAACTGTGCCCCCCGGCTAAGGTAGGCTTACATTGCATGAAATAAATAACCCACTTGGTGAAGGGGCCGATGGCGATAATGGGGTGCAGTGTAGTAGGGTGGGTGCGTGCCTTTTTGTTAAAGACTTGGCAGGGTGGGCATTTTTTGACGGCCTCGATACAATCTTTGAAAATCGAGGGCCAAAAGTAGCCACCACGTAGGATTTTTTGGGTTGTGGCCATCCCAGAAAGGTGACAACCGTAGGCGCCAAGGTGACAATCGTTCAGAAGGAAGTTTAGCTGGAATAGCTTGCCAAACTGGAGAATGATAAATAGGGTCATTCGTTAACTGAGACAAGTTTGGAAGATCCAGGGTTGCTAAGAAAGGTAGTTGTCGGTTAACCCGTGGGTAATACTGGTGTGGCATGGGGACACTAGTAGGGCTATACACTGGGTTATGCGGATAATTATAACTAGTGGGCCCTCTCGTATGAGGTTGGTGCTGACTAGGGTACATAGGATTTGAGGTGTTTTGAGAAGCATGTGCAAGCATAGGATAACCGGATGGGTTTTGAGGATAATAAGCTGGATTTGGCATTTGTCCATAAGGGGATTGTTGTGGAGCTTGAGAATTGTGTCCTACCGAGAACTGTGGGTTTCCTGGAAATGGGATATTCCACGGATTAGGTGTGGTGGACACATTTTGTCCGTATGGTTGATGGTAGGCTCTAGATTGAGGCTGCCCCCCAGCATGAGGGTTCCCTCCAAATGGAAATTGTCCTCCGGTGGAAGGATTCCCCCCAACTTGAGGTAGAGTTCCCAGAATTTGAGAACCAGACGTAAATGACTGACCGGTACCACTGAACGGATTAGGACCACCAAGACCGGTCCCTCCAGGTTGTTGGATAGGTATGGAACTTCCCTGCATAACTTGGGTAGTAGAGAAAGCGGAAAAGTTGAGTGCTCTATACCCAAAAGGGAGTGATGATGAAGGTCTAGGTGTTATAGGTGTGCCAATCGTAGCTTGGCTAACCACCGCATTACCGACAGGAATAGTCGGAATGTGAGGGACCATTGTAGAATGGGCCGTCTGGAGAGGGAAAGTAGACCATGGGCCAACGGACGATGTGTTCAGAACAACGGATGGTGTTGCCATAAAAACGGTGGTACCGGTAAAATGGTTTAGGGGTACGGTGTTAGTAATAGGTGCATCAACACCCATCCTTGTTCCATAAAGGTCCCACACCATGCATGGTGGAATTCGAACAATGTCTTCGGTTGAAAAGGGGTCATCAACTAAATGGTTTGAATGAGACCCAGTCGGAATGTTAGAAGGATTGGCGATGACAAATTCACCAACTTAATTTAGTTGGAGGACACATCGTTCATATCCCTCCAAAATGTGGAAAGCTTCGAGAGACTCTGAAACAATTCAAAAATTCTTTAAAGGAGTGGGAACTTCTTCTTGGGAAGTTGTAGTGTCTTGAACCTCACTCTATTGAGGATATTCCTCCGTAGAATGGGGGGTAAAGGGGTGTTCCCCTCCATATTTTTTGGAGGAATTCCCTGTAGCCTCCGCGAACGGCATGGAGGGTCGATGTTGGCGAAAAAGACTCGGTGAAAAATATCTATGGCCAACTATGGAAAAGAAATAGCATACGCTAATAGAATCTAAGAATCACAACCAAGCAAACAGGACCTTCTCTCGATGACCGTACTAGTTGGTGATGAAATCCAATGTCGCATGATCAAGTCAAGAAGGGGTAGGGATATGGTGGAACAGTTACAATGGAGACCTGCTTAATGGACTTACGCCTTGGTGCAAGCTTCCACACAGTAATTGTGGATTTACCCTCCAAGGAGCCCAAGTGAGTTTGACAAATGTCTGCTCCAGGTACAGTGAGACTTCCCTTCACTGTCACCTTGTGTAAGACCCTAAAGATTATGGCCACTAAGGTTACCAATTCGCAGTCAGCCCCTGGGCGGGTACAGTCGACAGTCCGATCCGAGCATACGGGCATGGTATCGAGCCTGAAATCAACTAAAAAGGCTTCCACGTAGTAATTGTGGATTTACCTTTAAGCGATCCCCATAATACGACCTGACCACTACAATCAGTCAAACCGCGGAGGGATAATATCCGTAGCTCTCCCGAATGTGACCTCGTGCGTAACCCCTATGTGAGAGGGTGATCCCAGGTAGACTTATACGACAATTGGATTTGACTCTCCCTAACTCAGGATGCTAATGTTTGTTTTGGAAACTTTGGAGAGTTATTCTCATAGCCTAATCCAAAGTACTAGTCTTAGTCTACTGTTGGTGGAGGATCCTAGAAAATAAAATGTTCTAAATGATTTTTAATTAGCGTTCATTTTATAGCCGTTGTTTACTCAAAAGGGGTGCATGGAAGTGAAACGGATGGAATTGTGACTCAGTCCCAAAAAATGCATCAAAGATGATAAGCAGTCATTTCTTTTCGATGAACAACTATCCAAGGGAGAGAGAGAGAGTTCTTTTCACCAACAAGCACTAATAAGGAATGTCCTCAAACAAATTTTCTCAATCAAATCCAATG
Organism: Picea engelmannii; assembly: GCA_009831015.1. Taxonomy (NCBI): domain Eukaryota; kingdom Viridiplantae; phylum Streptophyta; class Pinopsida; order Pinales; family Pinaceae; genus Picea; species Picea engelmannii. The sequence goes on along the minus strand of ML777070.1, from coordinate 189,673 downwards.
TGGTGCTAAAACTTTTGAGATACCTTCTAATACGCAAAATCAATCCTAAAGATGTTTGTTTACTATTTGTGTGTGAATAATGATTCATTTAAAATAATTCTCATCTTGCTAATTAGCTTTTGGATCAATGAAAATCAGATCAACACAAGAAGGTTTCGTACAAACAATACACCCTCTCGTTGTTATCAAAACAAGAAGCGAAAGAAAATTAAAAACAAAGAAAAATCAAGAACTTCACACCAAAAGAAATGTCGAAGAACAATGACCTTAGCTAATATGAAATGAAAAGATCCATGGACTTCTGATGTCTTTCATTAGAGTTTCTCGCTCAGTCGAAAAGGAGAGAAAGACAATGCATGGGTTTCAAAACTCCAAACAACAGAAAAAATCAAATCACAATGAAGAAAGCCACAAAATCTTAACAACAAGATGTTTATTCTTCAAAAAGAATGATGTCAAGATTGCAAAGGAAGAAGCATTGACTCACAGGAAGACTTAACAAGTGAAACACAGAGGTAAAACCCTGAAAAGAGCAATTCTAGAAAGTTTATTGGCCAAAAGAGGGCTGGCGCTCTATTGTCAAGGGCAAGGAGCATTATAGCGCTCTGTGTAAAGCACTCAGGGAGCACTGGCACTCTGTTAACACAGGTATAGGGGCCCCAGGTTCAAAAAGATCCTAAAATGTCAAAAAATCCAAAAATTGCAGTTCAGTCTCGTCAATCAAGCTGAGTGTGATGAGGTAGGGAGTCAATCAGCTCATGAAACCAATTAAAAAGGGGTGAACCAGGTCTAGGAACAAGCAAGAGGTAAGACAATGTCTATGAGGAGAAATCAAAACAAAAGGTTTCGATTTGAGGACTCCCCAGTGGAGTCGCTAGTTTCTGTTGTAGGAAAATCTCCCTGTGGATAGGGAAATCGCCTCAAAGAGCTAGACTCTTAACTCTAAGACAAAAAGTGCTTAATGTGGACACTGACTTCCTTTCAAATCTATACAAACTAATGCATTAGGAGGAAGGAGAATAGAAGTACCTTTTTATCGATGTTTGTCCCTGCACGCTCTGAGTTGAGCTCCAATCTTCCGCTCCTCGACGAGCCCTGTAGACAAACAAAGTATGACCACTTCCTACTCTATTGATATTAGCTTGAAAATAGATCTATCTATCAACGATAAGTTCATGTTAGGTCAGACACGAACTAGAAAGAAATAGGCCAAGCATGTCATATTAATGAGAACAGTGATAGCAGTTACTTACAATCGTAGATGCGAATGTGCCAGCTTCGTCAAGTCCCCTTTGTCTAACCCTTGCTCGAAAGATCCATGATCCGGATGACAACAGCTTCAATGATTACTCTCCTCCAGTTCACTGTGTGTTTCCTATGAGATCATAGGTTTCATGCTAGCAATTCTTCCCCCTTTTCACCATCACAGAGCCTGCTTATATAGGTTAAGTGAGGCTTAACCTCTTGAGGTATCTTTAGGGTAGGTTGAGGAATTCCCTCCTTAGATCAGGGATCTCTTGATTGAACCAAGAATTCGAATGCAACTGCTTTCCAAACATGAAAGATCCTCCCCTTATTCTCCTCAACGGGCCAACCACTACCTAGATTAGACATCGCTCCCTCAAAAGGGGCTTTAGGGCGCTATAACGCTCCCTAGGAGGCTCAAGGGGAGTGCCAACACTCTAAGGATGGATAACACTCCTTCAGAGGGGCAGTTTGTTGTTATAATGCTCCCTAAGGCCTTATAGAGGAGTGTCAGTGCTCCTAAGGATGCCATAGAGGAGCGCTCTCTCTCAAAACCTTAGTTTTAAAGCCCCTTTCAGGTGGCAAGAGTTCCTTGACTTCAGTTAATCATTCTCCCTCCTCCAAATCAAGTGTCTGAGGAATTCTAAGTGCCTCCTTAGTGTTGTCATCATGGCGGTATTCTTTGTTTGATGTTTGCGACACTTGCGAACAACATGCGACACTTGCAACAGTTGTAAGGAACATGCGACACTTACGATAGTAGAGAGGAACATGCGACACTTATCTAATTGAGTAATATTGATGTGTAACAAGAGCATGGGTGCAAATGTGAACCCACAAGTCTGCCTACCTGTGCATCTAGACAATTTCTGAAGAAACAAATAAGTAACGAGAAAAATAAATTTTAGTGAAAAGAGAAACAAATATTTGGCTAAGCATAGAAGATGGAAAAGAAGGGATAATATATTCACATTTGTAATAGATATCCCATTTCCTGCCAATAAATATACTTGGAAAGAAGTGCGAAGGTGGTGGGCAAAGAAAACAACGACTAGGAATACAATCCACAAGTTTACTTAGTTCTTGGTTGTATGCTTCGTTTGTCAATTTGTATATCGTGGAACTTCGAGTGTTATTTTTGGGACATGGAACAATAGAAATGCAATTTTTTAGCCAGCCAGCTCGCAATTTTTCCTGTCAATTTGTATAGCATGGAACTCTGGGTGTTGTTTGTAGGACACAGAACTGTAGAGGACATGCTTTTCCCTTTAATATAACCTCTGTGATGAAAATGTACTATGTGGCTTGTTTCATCACTTTTCCATCCATAAACAATCGCAATCTTGAGCCCGCCAGCCCTGGTGTCTGTATGTCAATTTGTATACTGCAGAACTCTGGGTGATGTTTTGAGAACATGGAACAATAGAAATGCAATGTTGAGCCAACCAACCCACAAGTCCACATGTCAATTTGTATATCGCAGAACTATCGGTGCTACTTGTAAGACACAGAACAATAGAGGCCCAATTTTGAGCCCGCCAGCCCAAGACCCCACGATCCAAAAAGTGGCTAAGTATGGAATGAGGGATCCATACATGAGGTAACCCTTGTCAGCCTATTTTGAAACCCATGGTGGAGGTCCAGGTGCTATTTGCGGGTGAAAAAACAATGGAAGTTCAATATAGAGCTCGGGTGTCCAAGAATTCATGATCTGAAAAGTGCCTAGGCATCGAATGGCTACTGGTTGGTCAGAATCGAATTTTCGAAAAAAGGAATAAGTAAAGAGAAAGAGAGAGTAGAGGGGAAAAAGAAATAACAATTTGGTCAAGTATAGAAGAGGGAAAATAAGGTCCAATATATTCAAATCTGCAATAGATATTCCATTTCCTGGAAAGATCTTTTCTATGTGTTTCTAGATAAGTTGTATACATATTGCATATACTTGGAAATAAATCTGAAGGTAGCGAGCACAGGAAACAACATCTAGAAATTTGAAATTTCCTGAACCCGCAAACTCGATGATCCGCCAAAGAGACGTCAAGAAATTGTCAAGTGTGGGAAGCAATCAGACGGGCTTCAAAATAGGGTGATGGATCCTCGAGGATCCATAAGGCCTTGAGTGTCAAATTGTATATATCAGAACATTTTGGTGCAAAATGTGTAACACGGAGGAGGGGATGATGTGGGAGTTCAGAAGTAAATCTTCATATCACATAAGCCAGAGTGTTATTTGCAGGTCATGGAACAATGGAAAGTGCAATTTAGACAAAGGGGAAGTGCTCAGTCGAAACACATGAATCCGCCAACCCGTGCAACAAGGCATTTTTGAAAAAAAATGATTAAGTAACCAGAAAGAGAAACTACAGGGGATAAAAGAGTGTGTTATAAACCCAAAGATTAAATACAAAATATTACAAATATTCATAGAACAATATAGAAAACCACAACTTTATTATAGAAACCCTTTAGGTAGGGAAACACCATACAATGGATCCTATTATGGAAGGGATCCTCTCCTGGTCACTTGCCTCTTCAAGGGGGCATCCTACTATTGAGCTACAACTCACAAGACAATAATTATCTTCATGTCCCATTATATTGCTTGAACCCATTTATATAGTGCTACCATCACCCAAGAACATTCTAGAGGAGGAATCTTCTAGAAGTAGAACCTTCTAAGACGTCCTCTTACATTTATTATATCTAATGACCCATTTATTATATCTAACTACCATAGTAGGCCTTGTTTAATAATATAGTGGACTTATTCCACCTTACATTGAATGGCCTCCACTATTATCACTATGGGCCCTCTGGGCCCCCCCACTACCTTTCTAGCTACCTTACATTCCATCCCCCTTATGAAAGCGTTGTCCTCAATGCTGGATGTACAACCATATACCAAGGTTCCATGGATAAGTGTTTACCATAGTGTTTAAGTAGACTAGAGAGCCAAGGTCCCATGTCCAATTGTTCATGTGAACCCCACATGGAAGATATCGGCACCCAATAACCAACTGAAAATGATACTCCCAATATTGACACCTATCATGTGGATCCAAATAAGAATATCCATTCACATAGTGGGAGAGAATCAAAGATGAATTTGGAAAGAACAATAACATTGTAAAATATGTAGGCTAGACGCTAGTAACTAGCTCCTAATGTGGGACATTGATGTTCTCTACAGGAGGTGGAGTAGAGTCATCAAATAAAATATGGAAGTGGTTTTCATCCCATAAATAACAACTATCCATATACCAATCATCACAATCGACCTCGAGATCATACCAAGCATATATGTCTTAATTATATTCATCACTGATGTCCAACATAATAAATATCTCCTGCATGCTATCCAATGAATCTTGAATACTATGAAAACTATCATTGAGGTCGTCTGTGAGGCCATTTACAAAGACATCCAATTTGTCATTCAATGTGTCATGACTCATACAATTGGGGTTTGAATGCTTCAAGAATTTATTGGAGGGTTTGAGAGGAAATATCCATCTGATCACCCTATGAACTCTTCAGTCCCACAACCAACATGCAAAAATAAAAAAAAATAGAACAATAAATTACCGCAAAAAATCATGGTTTTTTCCGAAAAAAAATAATATATATATATATATATATATATATGTTGAATTTAAAATGCTCATAAATTCACTTCATAGACTCTGTTTCAGTTGATTTGTTTTTTGAAATTGGGTGACATTGTGAGAGGAACTCATATCTATAATTTGTTGGGAAAATTCGGCCTCCATCTTCTACAAAAATAAAAAAAATCGTGCCATCGTCCGCAGAAAAAACCCTGAAAATTTGTAGATTTTAAAACTTCAATATCTTGACTTCCCAGACTCTGGTTCGAACGATTTTGTTTTTCAAGTTGGGTGTTTTTCTCAGAGGAACGCAGATCAGAAACCTATTTCTGAAAAATTTTCACAGAAATATACCTAAATTTTCTGGAATGTCATGACTCTCTTTTTTCTTCTCCGAAAAAAAACAAATCTGCAAAAATAAAAAATATTTGCCCACAATGTCTGCCAAGGAAAGTGCTCTGATACCACTTGTTAAGAACGTGAATAGATCTACAAATATAATCAACACAAATATTGAATACACAATATATCCACAAAGCAAGATAGAAGAAACCACACTTTATTATTACCAAACCCTTGAGGTAGGGTAACATCATACAATGGATCCTATTATGGAAGGGATCTTCTCCTGTTCACTTGCCTCTTCGAGGGGGCATCCTCCTATTGAGATAAAGATCATAATACAATACTTTTCTCCATATCTCCTTACATTTCTTGAACACATTTATATAGTGCTACCATCACCTAAGAACATTCTAGAGGAGGAATCTTTTAGAAGTAGAACCTTATAAGAAGTTCTCTTACATTTATTCATCTAACTAATCATTTATTATATATAACTACCATAGTGGGCTTTATTTAATAATATAGTGGAAATAGTCCACCTTACATTGAATGGCCTCCACTATTATCATTATGGTCCCTCTTCCCCCCCCAACTACCTCTTTAGCTACCTAACATTCCATCTCTTTTATGAAAGCATTATCATCAATGCTTGATGTACAACCATATACCAAGGTCCCATGGATAAGTGTGGACCATAGTGTTGAAGTAGACTAGAGAACTAGGGTCCCATGGATAAGTGTGAACCATAGTGATGAAGTAGACTAGAGAACCAGGGTCCCATTGAGAAATCAAAGCCACTATGATGAAGTAGTCCAACCGCCATTGTAAGCCAGGGTCACATGCCCCCCCCCACTACCTCTCTAGCTACCTTACAAAGTGGGAAAATAGAAAGGTGGAGGGAAATTTTCGTAAGCATGAATTGGTTTCAAACAAGCCTCATTGTTGCAAAACCATCATTTTCTATTAATTGTCAACAAATGCTTTGTTGAAGATTAGATTTTATTGCAACTTGTGGGTGTAAGCGTGTTCTTGATACATTCTTCCATGACTATAACATATTAACTAAAGTATTAAACTTTTTGCATTATGGGTTGTTAGCATTAAATTTTAATAATTGCATGTCTAGAAACAAGAATGGTGATCTTGTTGCAACATTGTGATTTGGTATCTCTATGTTCTGACTGCATTACGAATAGAATTGAACATTGGTTTGAAACTATGTGCAATTCATTTTTTGTTTGCATAAAATCTTGATGGATCGACACAATACATTGTCATATAATTGTTAGATGCTCCATTTTAGAACAAATTACCTAAGAAAATACAATATCAAAGAACTACGAGACTACCGAACCATGCCAATGAGAAGAGATGTTAAATCCAAAAAAGAAGCATCAACCAAGACTCTAAGGCAAAAAAAATTAATAGAAAATCCATTTAAAAAAACAAAAAAAAAAACACTGAGCATTGTACATCTATCCTTAGAAATTGGACCCAGTTATTTGGGCCAAAACATTGAACACATCTGCCACAAACACAAGCATGGGATCTACAACATGTAGGAGCCATCGAGATGCTCTTCAACATGCATACAAAATTAATTACCATGCCTTTTGTTTTAGGAAATCCTTGCAGTTTTCTCCTTGATGGATCATACTGTGGTAAAATTGATAGTTCTCATAAGCTTCCCATGAGGAAGAAGATGAAAAATTTTGCAGGGAAAATGGAATAGCCCTTAACTGAAAGTTGGGACACACCAATAAACCACCTCTCCACAGTCGAAAAATTTAGGGACACAGGTTTCACGTGAAATTCCAGAGGCCCAAATTAGTCCATTCTGGGTGGAAGGAGATGACTAGTAGATATATGCCTTGCACTAGTGGGATTTCTGGTTCTCATTCACTAAGATGCTAATTGTATATCCAGAGAACAGGAAAATAGTCCTGCAATTGAATAGTTTTTTGGCTTGAAATATATCCCTGGGAGCATAAACATATCATTTCCTTATAGAGAAAGTCTTTCACCCATAATGAACTAATTTGGACCTCTGGAATTCCTACTTTCGAGCTGCAAAGAGGATATTGTGTTCAACATCGATTTATTTTCTAAAACTCCTTTTTTTGGTGTTGTCAGGACCGCCATCACTGAGCCGAGAAGTTCCACTCGTTATGGTTGATTTCAATTTGGGTGTAGGAGTGGGAAAAGTATTTGCATTTCCATCATCCATTCTCATATCATCGTCCATCAGATCATCTTCTTTCGTCTCAGAATCCATGGCATCAACCTCTGTGCCAGCCATTAATGCAATTGGGTAGGTTATCTAAGTAGGAATGGTTGCCTTGGAATTCTTTGGCTTGAAATATATCTCTCGGTGTACCAAGGGACCATCTCCTTTTCTGCTCCTGGGTAGAGGGAGATGAGTAGTAAGAATATGCCCTGGAATACTCGAACCACTGGCCATCATGCCCAAAGGTATTTACTATATCTGGACAGAATTGTTGCCATAGGTTAATGAGAATTTCCGTTTGCTCCAAACGATGTTTGAAATGAAAATTGGGGAGAGATAATATAACCCTCCAAAAATCTTGGTTTAATGCATATCAATGGAATATCTCCTCGAGCCTTTCATTGATCAATGACAATCTCCATGGTTCGTGCATAATAAGTTGTTACCATTAAATCTCACTAATTTCATATTTAGAAAAAAGTGCGAAGGTGGCGGTAATGACGAAGAGCGATTATGAATTAGAGATTTCTTAAAGGCGCCAACCAACCGATGCATGAAAGAGATTGCATCATGTTTGAAATGAATACTTGGAAAGGATAACACTCTTCTCTACAAATCTTGGTTTAATTCGTAGTAATGACAAATCTTCTCCGACCTTCTGGACATTAATGACAATATTAATCGTTTCTGCACGATGAACTACTAGAATTAAAGATTAATAATTTCATATCTGGAAAGAAGTACGAAGGTAGTGGTGATGGTGAAGAGTGACCAAGCATTGTACATTTCATCCACCCTCCAACCCGCAAAACAGATTCCAAGAAATTCTCAAGTATGGAAAGCGGTCGGGCGGGTTACAAAAAAAGGGGTCACAAGATATACCCAGGAGACATGAGGGGGAGATGGTCAAATTGTATCTCAATGATAGATTTTGTTGCCATGTTTACCGATAGAGTGTGCTTGTCATTGATGGAAAGAATAGAAGGTGGAGCAGAAGGAAGCGTAAGCTCAAGAGGAGGAGCGAACAACATGCAAAGATCAAAGCTTGGAAGAGATAGAGATTTGCACTTTCCAGAAGTGAAGTTGAGGTCCAAGAGAAGGACTCATAGGAGGAGAAAAGATCGAGGCTTTTGAAAACTTAGAAACCCTTCTAAGTTAGAGAGATCAGAAAGCAAGCTCAGGAGGAAAAATGACAGTGGTTGTTGTATCACCAATCCTGAATACCCAATGACCATTAGATTAGACCAGAGGAAGCACATAGGAGAAGTACAAATATGATCCATTGGATCTGAGTGTTGAGGATCAACAATCGTTGGATATAGAAATAAATGCAAGAAGGTTAAACCTTTGATGAGTGTAGGAGAGCGGAATTGTCAAAGTCTCGAAGTCCCAAAGTAAGTAGGGACCATCCATCGTCAATACTGACAGGTGTCACACAATCCTCAACTCCATAGAAAATCACTTCAAGGATTTTTCAGTTTGAGACTTGAAAAAACTGAAGTCCAAAAAGTCAGAGAGCCGGAGTAAACGATAGCCATAGATCAGTTTGAAGTGGAAGGACAGGATAAGATAGGAAAGGTGCATCATAGAAATATTGAGTTGTCGATCTATGATCCTGATCGAATGAACAACACTCACTTCAGATATAAATATGCGAGGAGGTTACACTCTGGAAAGTTAGAGATTTGAAAATCTCGAAGCCCAAAAATCTGAAATGAATAAGGACTGTCAGATCTGGAGAACATACGATGACCGTTAGATCAGGGAGATCTATGTCAGCATATTAAGTTAGCAAACCTCGTCAGCAAGGACATGTGACAGACCATGGTGGCAGACCACATCAGAATGGACATGTGGCAGACCACATCAACAGACCACATCAGTAAGGACATGTGATAGACCACGTCAGTGAGTGACACATGGAAACTACTCAACTCATGACATGTCATCAAGTGACGTAAGCAAATTTTGAGATTTCAAATCCCCGAAGTCCAGAGATGCGGAGACCCAAAATATAGTCTTGACCATAGGATCATCCGAAGAATATCGCAGCCATCAGATCATTCAAAGAAGATCGGAGCCATCAGATTGTCTGAAGTGAATCTGGACCATCTGATCCAGAGTGTGAGTTTGATATTTTATATTTTAGAAGTCCAGAGACCTGAAGAAGATCTTGACCATTGATCAAGAAAAGGGACCCAAAATCGTTGATCTGGTTGAAAAGTCAATTCCCTGAAGTAGAGGTAGAGTCATCGATTGAAGAGGACAAATGTCAGCAGATCTTCCATTCCAGAATATATCTAGTCAGCAGCAAGAGGGTTTGATATTTGAAACTCTCAGATTCGGGATCATGAAGTAAATCTCAGTCGTTGATGTAGAAAGGTGAGATATGGTCTATAGACTTGAGAGGATATATATGAACCGTCCATTCACGAGCACCATCAATATTGTGAGATCAACGGTCGTGCTCCATTGCGGGGCCAGAACATGCTTGAGCCTTAAGTTTTCATGATCGGGCCACAATCGAAACCACAGTTTTGGAAAGGACGCGTGGAGGTTCATAGTGAATTGCTGAGTGAAAATCAGGTTTCCCTCAAACCGGTTATGGATGGGCCAGCAATCGCATGGTCACATGAAGCTTATATCCCAAGGTCATATCAAGAAATTGACCTAGCACTCACTAGATCGAGATCGGGAAGTGCCTTTTGAATAAATGTTTGGTCACCGTAGGTGGTCAAGTGAAGGAAGGGGCTTAGAAGCCAAAGACGACTGAATGTAACTGACAGATAAGATGACGAGTTTTGACTGCCAGAGAAGCCAAGGAATCTTCAGATAATGCCCACTGGTGATGAACACAGTCATCATAACCACCCGATAAGATGAAGAGTTTCCATGATGATCATCTAGAGGACTCGACGTGTAAAATATATGCAAAACAGAGAAGAGGGTGTTGATCCTCTTGTCAGCTATCCTGTGGTGAGGATGAGACGCAGTGAACAACCTGAAGGGTAGAATAGTGACATAGTGAAGAGCATGCAGAGGCATAGTGCATAGAATGGACATGACTCACAGAGAATAAATTGGGGATGAACAGAAAGCACAAAGGAGGTGAGTAGAAATACATTGATGTAGGCCAAGCAAAGCAGTGTAGTAGAACAGTGATGAGACATGTAAGCAATTGATAAATACTATATCACTGTGATAAACTAATGAGGGAGCAAGTATTTATATTTTAGGGTGGTAGGGAGGTGCTAGGGAGGACTATTGTCCTTAGATTTTCAAGTGGGTGCTTGAACACAGGGAGTTGTAGCTTCCATCTGGTTGCAGCCAGAAAAACTAGGGTGGCAGGGTGGTGCAAGGGAAAACTATTGTTCTTTGTTACACAGGTTGGTGCTTGTGTTACTGGAAGTTAGTGCTTCCATCCAATTGGTGCTGGAACACTCAGGGAGTTAGTGCTTCCTTCTAGTGGGTGCTAGAGAAAACAGAGAATTGGTGCTCTCAAGAAGTTGCTGCTTGTAAAACAAAGGTTGTAGCCTCAAGAGGAGTTAGAGCTCATAAGAATGATAATGTAAGAAAATAAAGATTACTTATCATATCAAGAAGAAGAGGTTTTTTCCCTTTATGATTTTCCTCGGGAAATATCTGTCTCTGTATATTTCATGTGTGTGATTGATGTTTAATATTCTATTTCTTAATTCCCTGCATTATTGTGATCATCATTGAGTGTTCTGTAAAGATTTTAAAATGGGAATAATTGTTTAAGCACAGTAAGAACCGATTCACCCCCACCCCCCACGCCCCACTCAGTTGTCCAACAATTGGTATGAGAGTCGATTCCTTTTATCTAAGGATAGATCCTAGAGCTTAAACATGACTAGCCATGAAGGAGATTCAACCAATAAGTCCCACTTGTTCAATGGAAAAAACTTTACCTTCTGGAAAGTTAGGATGACCACCTACATAATGGACTTAGGTGCAAATGTCTGAGATGTGGTAGAGGTTGGTTATGTAATGCCAGTTGTACTAGCTTCTAAGCATGACAATCTAGAATTTAGCTTCAACGCTAAGGCTATGAATGCTATTCTGAGTGGGCTTGTAGAAGCATAATTTGTAAAAGTTATGCACTTAGAATCTGCCAAAGAAATGTGGGATAAACTCATTAGTAGTTATGAAGGTAATGATAAGGTAAAGGATGCCAAGCTTCAAACCTACAGATTATAGTTTGAACAGCTAAAGATGAAAGAGGATGAAATTTTTGGGAAGTAATTTTTAAGAGTTGAAGAACTAGTAAATGCCATGAAGAGTCTTGGTGAGAAGTTTGAAGACGTAGTTTTAGTCTAGAAGATTTTAAGATCTTTTCTAGATAGGTTCAACCCAAAGGTCTCTGCTATAGAAGAACTTAATGATCTAAAAGCTATGCCTTTTGATCAACTTCTAGGAATTTTGATTGCATATGAAATGAGGATAGGTAAAGATAAATCCACCTCTAGAGAAGCATCATTTAAAAAAAATAAGAATGAGGATTCTAAGCCTGATGAAATTGAAGCAAAATTTGTGAGAAGACTAAAGAAAGGATCACGAAAGTACCAAGGCAAATTGCCCTTCAAATATTTTAATTTTGGAAAGATAGGTCACTTTGCATCTAAGTGTCCACACAAGAAGAAGGACCAAAACTCTGAAGGTGAAGAGAAGTACAAATCCAAGAGATTTGGTAAAAAGAAAAGTTTATGTGTAAACAATGATGTCTCTTTAGGAGACACAGATAATGACTCTTCTTATGAAGATAAGGTTAATGAATTTGTGCTTATGGACAAAGAGGATCATGATAATAAAATAACAGGAAGTGATTTTAATGATGAAGAAGTTGTGGTTGACTGGGAAGGATAACTGATCAGTGCCCTACAAGAAATTGCTAGAATCATGTTTAAAAAGAAAAAGAAAAAACAATTTTTGATACAGTTTGAGAAAGACGGTAAAAAACCTGATGAATACCTTGCCCTGCTAAAAGTGGAACTAGAAGAAGCAAGGAAAATAGAGGACATTCTGAAACAACAGTTATCAGAGAAAAAGGAAATATGCGAAGCCTTGGAAGAAGAGGTAGTAAAAACCAGAAAAGAGATGGAGAAGTTTAAAACATTGTATGTCCAAAGTCTTCCAATCATTAAAGCCACAACATAACTAAACAACATTCTGAGAAAACAAAGATCTCCTCTGTTAAAGACTGGTTTAGGCTATGTAAATGGTTCAAGCAACAAACAACGAGAAAGAAAAGAGCCAGTAAATATGATTAAGTTCTAATTCAGTAGACAATCATACCATGAGAGTACTCTATCACCAAAAGCTAATAAAGACAAGATGATCCCTGATAGAAAACAAAGAGATCAGAAGATGGAGCAACAAATTCCAAGAAGAAGGCCATCCTTTAGGTACCAAAATTTATTCCATGGTTACTATTTTTGTTGTTCTAATTTTGGTCATAGGATTGTAAATTGTAAAATTAAGTTTAGAGGCATGCAACCGAGGAGGTCAAGAAATAAACAATATTTACAACATAGAACTAAGTATCCAACGAATAGACAATGTAGATCCAATCACTTTGATCTACTGAACAATGAGCTCGAATGTTATAACTGTCATAACTTTAGCCACAAAGATGCAAACTACCATCTGAAGAAGTACAAGGTAGATCCAAGGATAAATCCTTTAGCTAGAAATGCCAGCACATGGAAAAAGAAAGATAGTGAAAAATGTGGTCTAGTAGTTTCAGCTCAAAAACAAAAAGACCCCTGGTACATAGACAGTGGATATTCCAAGCACATGACTGGAGACAAGGATAAGTTTATTTCTATAAGTAAAAGAAAAATAGGAAATGTAACCTTTGGAAATGATGAACCAAGTAAAATCAAGGGTAAAGGGATGGTGAGTTTGAGTAATGTTAAAGGAAAAGTCCAGGATGTTTTTCTTGTAGATGGGCTCAAACATAATTTGCTCAATGTAATTCGAATGTGTGACAGAGGATCTGAAGTGGTGTTCACTTCCAAGGATTGTAAGATAAAGTCTGTAAACTTAGGTCAAGTGGTGGATAAAGGGATAAGGACAAAAAATAATGTATATGTGTTGAAAGAAGATAAATAAGAGTGTCATATAAGAAAACATGATGAAATATGGTTATCGCATAAGAGACTTGGACATCTAAACTTTGACCACTTAATCAAGATCAAAAATCTTGAGGCAGTAAAATATCTTCCAAGAATATCAAAGCCACACGACTCTGTGTGTAAACCCTGCCAAGTAGGAAATCTAACCAGGGCACAGTTTAAATCCAAGATCTCTATTTCAACAGAGAAACCACTCCAATTAGTTCATATTGATTTATGTGGACCATCAAGACAGGAAGGAACAAGGAAGGAAAGCTACTTTATGCTGATCATTGATGATTACTCCAGACTTACTTGGGTTGCTTTTCTCAAAGAAAAAGCTAAAGCATTTGAGAAATTTAAAATATTTAAGGCTTTAACTGAGAATCAAATAGGCAAGAGGTTAAAGGTAGTAAGGTCAGACAGAGGAGGAGAATTTATGTCAAGTTATCTCAAGGAATTATGTGATAAGCATGGGATCAAGAGAGAATACACAATCCCAGGAACTCCACAACAAAATGGATTAATTGAGAGGAAAAACAGAACAGTTCAACAAATGGCTAGGTCAATGATGAATAAGAAGAACATTGGTCAAACTTACTGGGTAGAAGAAATACACACAACAACCCATATTCTTAACAAATCCCACCTCAGACCACATAGTGACAAGACATCTTATGAACTATGGTATGGAAGACCTGCTTCAATCAAACACTTCAAAGTCTTTGGGAGTAAGTGCTATATAAATAATAATAATGAAAACCTTGGCAAGTATGATGACAGGGCTGATGAGGGCATCTTCTTAGGATATGCTACCAATAGTAAAGGATATATATGCTTTAATAAAATATGGCATAAATTAGTTGATTGAATTGATTTAAAGGTTGATGAAGGAGTTCCATTAAGAGAGGTGAGAAATATTGAGTCTACTACAGAGGAAACAGCTGAAACTGAAGATGAATAGGTCCAAGAATCAAATGGAGAAGAGACACCCAGACAAGAAGATTTAGGACAACAATCAACATCAAATCCTTCCTCCAGAATTACTCAAAAGAATCATCCTGAAAGTCAGATAATTGGTGAGAAAGACAAAGGTGTACAAACCAAGAGAAGGATAATCAAAGACACCGAGAAATCATATATGGCCTTCATATCCATGGTGGAACCCAAGAACTTTAATGAATCCAATAAAGATGTAAATTGGTTAAAATCGATGAATGAGGAACTGGACCAGATTGAAAAGAATGACACTTGAGAACTCATTCCTAGACCAGCAAATAAAAATGTAATAGTATCAAAATGGGTCTACAAAAATAATATGAATGAGCAAGGAAATATTGTAAGAAATGAGGCTAGATTGGTCTGCAAATGATATGCTCAGATAGAAGGACTAGATTTTGATGAAACATTTGCACCCGTAGCAAGATTAGAAGCTATTAGAATGTTTCTTTCCTATGCTTGTCATAAACAGTTTAAAGTCTATCAAATGGATGTTAAGTCAGCTTTACTAAATGGAGATCTAAAAGAATAAGTCTATATGGAACAACCCGAGGGTTTCCAACTGTCATATAACCTTGACTTTGTCTGCAAGCTGAAGAAATCCTTATATGGGTTGAAACAAGATCCTTGTGCTTGGTATTACAGACTGGATAAGTATCTTCAAGACAAAGGGTTCAAAAGAGGAACAATTGACAACAATCTATATATCAAAATAAAGGGTAATGATTTGCTCATTGTGTTGGTCTATGTAGATGACATCATCTTTGGAAGCAATAATGCTTCATTGGTACAATGGTTTTATTTTGTCGTGCAGTCTGAATTTGAAATTTCTATGATAGGGGAACTGTCATTTTTCCTTGGTCTGCAAATTAGTCAGAGGTCTGAAGGATTATTTCTTTCTCAGGAGAAATATCTAAGAGAAATGTTGAAAAGGTTTCAGATGGAAGAGTCCATACCTATGGTATTGGTCACTGGATGCAAATTAAGAAAGGATGATGACTCACCTAGTGTTGATAAGAGTTCATATAGGTCTCACAGCATCCCGTCCAAACATAATGCATGTTGTTGGAATGGTAGGAAGGTATCAGGCTGCACCTAAACAGATTCATTTGTTAGCTGTCAAAAGAATATTCAGATACTTGAAAGGAACAATGGACTATGGCCTATGGTATCCTAGGATTCCAAATTTTCAACTATCAGTCTATTCATATGTTGATTGGGCTAACTGTGTGGATGAAAGGAAAATCACGAGTGGAGGTGCATTTTTCTTAGGAGATTCCCTTGTATCATGGTTGAGCAAGAAGCAAGGTTCCATTTCATTATCAACTACATAATTTGAATACATTGCAGCTGCCACTTATTGTACCCAAGTATTATGGATGATTCAGACACTTGCATACTTGGAGGTAAAATATACTGCATCGATCCCAATTCATTTTGATAATACTAGTGCAATCAGTGTGTCAAAGAACCCTGTATTTCACTCCAACCCCAAGCATATACCCATCAAGTATCACTTCTTGAGGGAACAGATGACCAACACTATTGTTTCTTTGCATTATATTCCATCCAAAGATCAGATTCTTGATATCTTCACCAAACCGTTTGAAAAAGATCAGTTTGAGTATCTATGCCAAAAGTTGGGCGTGACCCCATTATCAACCTAAGAGAGTCCATCCTATCAGAGGGAGTATGTGTTGGTTGAATATCTGATACCTACACAAAGTACTGCAATAGCTCAGGGGGAGCATGTTTTTCTTTGACATTGATGTCAAAGGGAGAGAAGAACAACATGTCTGGATTCTACAGTTGGAGGTATAAACATAACAGTGCAGTCTTTCAGGGTTGCCATCAATGCCAAAGGGGGAGATTGTTGGCATGTTTACCGGAAGAGTGTGCTTGTCATTGATGGCAAGAAAAGAAGGTGGAGAAGAAGGAAGTGTAAGATCAGGAGGAGGAGAAAACAACATCCAAAGATTAAAGATCAAAAGAGATAGAGATTTGCGCTTTCCAGAAGTGCAGCCAAATTCCAAGAGAAGGACTCGTGGGAGGAGAAAAGATCGAGGCTTTTGAACACTTAGAAAACCTTCTAAGTCAAAGATATTAGAAAGCAATCTTAGGAGGAACAATGATAGTGGTCATTGGATCACCAATCCCGAATACCTGATGACCATTAGATCAGACTAGAGGAAGCGCAGAGGAGAAGTACAGATCTAATCCGTTGGATCTGAGAGTTAAGGATCAACAGTCGTTGGATCCAGAAATAAATGCAAGAAGGTTAAGCCTTTGATGAGTGTAGGAGAGCGAACTTATCAAAGTATCGAAGTAAGCAAGGACCATCCATCATCAAGACTGACAGGTGGCACACGATCCTCAACTCTGGAGAAAATCACTACGAGGATTTTTCAGTTTGAGACTTGAAAAACCCGAAGTCTAGAGAGTTGGAGAGCTGGAGTAAACGATATTCATCAGATCAGTTTGAAGTGGAAGGATAGGATAAGCTAGCAAAGCTACATGACAGAAAGGTTGAGACATCGAACTAAGATCCTGATTGAACGAACAACACTCACTTCAGATATAAAGATGCGAGGAGGTTACGCTATGAAAAGTTTGAGATTTGAAAATCCTTAAGCCCGGAAATCCGAAATGAATAAGGATTGTCGGATCTAGAGGACATACGATGACCGTTAGATCAGGGAGATATATGTCAGCAGATTATGTTATCAAACCTCATCAGCAAGGACATGTGATAGACCACATCAGCATGCACATGTGGCAGACCACATCAGTAAGGACATGTGACAGACCACGTCAGTGAGTGACACATGGTAGCTACTCAGCTCGTGACACGTCATCAAGTGACGTAAGAAATGTTTGTGATTTGAAATCCCCAAAGTCTAGAGATCTGGAGACCCAAAATGTAATGTCCCCACTTTGGGACATCATCACAGGGTAGAGATTTATGATGACCAGAATAGCCAGATGGGTGCTAGAGTGAGTACATGGGTATTTGAGAGGCATTGTGGGTTCCATCTTGCATTTATGATCATATTCCATCATTATGAGCCATTCCGCACAGGTTGGCTTTGGTTTCGTTGCATTCTGACGATTTCCATGATTTTGACTATTTTGAGCTATAAGTCAATGGAATTCACTGAAGAGGTCATTTTG
>ML777070.1:137634-148933 GCA_009831015.1 Picea engelmannii | reverse complement strand
CATTTCTTCACCTTCATCAAGAGTCCAAGTAGGATTTTTTGGAGGCTTATTTGGTGTAGAAGTTCCCTTTTTGGGTGGCATGTTGGCCAAGTATCACTTTTGAACCTTGATTTTGAGGTGGTTCTGCTAGACAATATTTATTCCGTTGTATCTCCCAAGTTTCAGCCCTTCTGGGTATGAAACTTTCTTTTATGTATTTCTCTGATATTTCTTCTCTGCAATGCCATAGGTCTGATCAAAATTGGATGTTCCAAGTGGAATTTATGGTAACTTCCCCACAACTTGCCAATTTTTGGCCATTCCAGGAGATCTCACTTGAATAGTATGCCCTGCACAAAATAATTGATATAAAATTTTGAAACTCACACCAGAAATACTAAAGGTTGTCCACGATCCAATGCAACCAGTCCCATGCAATTTGGATACACTAGGAAGAAGTTATGATTATTTTACCTGAAACAACTTCTTGAGACTAGTCAGTAGGACTAGTCAGATACCCTATCTTACACAGGGTGTATCTACAAATTTATGATGACCCAGAAGTTTAAAGTTTTACCAAAGATACCTTACTAGTTTTTGTAAATATCCCCTGGAGTTCAAGGTCTGAAATGTTACATATACATTTTTATAGCGAAAATTCCACATTGACTCATTTCAGGATGATTCCAGAACCCTATCTTGTATAGGTTGTATCTCTGAACGTATAAGACTTCAAGAGATGAATTTTGAACCCAACGTACCTTGATCTGTCTTCTAAATATCCTCCAAGTCGTTCCTTCTGAAATGTTGTAGAAAAAAAGTTACAACAAAAATGCCAAGGTGTCTCAGATGTAGTAGCGAAACCCCAAGACCTTGAGCTCTGATACCATATGTTAAGAACCAAATATCAATATAGCATAGAAAATCCTCAGAAAAAGTACTCAACACCTTGAAAAAGAGAGAATTTCATATAATAAGCCTCTTCAAGGGGGCAACCTCCTTTTACCCCACTTAAATGTTCAAGTACAAGATGATTCAAAATGAAAATGCCTCCTTGGTATATATTGGAGACTTGGTATAATTACAACTAATGGCCTAAATATGACATAAATAAAATAAAATTACTAATATAATATGCCCCAATTAAGGGGTAATGAGCCAATATTAGGGCTTAACATGATGGATGTAATTATAAAATGGAGATGGCATTACATTACATTCCCCATCAAAAGGGTGAATATCATGGTTTATCAAAACCACACGCTCGAAAACATTGATTCAGTGGAAAAGATGGGTGGTGACCAAGATCCACCTGGATTAGTCATGCCCCCTTAGGAAGAAATGGTCCCCATTATGTCAATTAGTTCCCTTGGGAGATGGGGAAATATTTTCTGAATTTAAACATTGGTGAGTCACTATCCTTACTAAAGTAGTTATCCTTCTTGTACTTGGAATTAGCTTGTTGAAGTATGTCATGAACATGTTGTTGGAGGGGTTGGATCTATTCAAAAAAATTGTCTGCATGCTTTTCCTTGATCTGAGTATGGGAGGAATTTTTCAGTGAATATGCAACAGGAAGAGCTATATCAATGGTGGCTAATGGTTGGAACCCCAATCACAGCTGAAAATGATCGTGATCAATAGAGCTAAGATGAACATATGGAAGACTCTCATTGTATGGAAGGGAGTGTCTATAGATTGGACCATTGGGTAAGGGAGCACTAGGAACCATATTATTAGAATGCTTGATTTGAAAAATGGAAAGGCACCCCATAAGTGAAAAAATATCATTGTGCTCCTCTACAATATCATCGGTATGCTTCTATTGTAAAAATAGCTTTGTGCTCCTCTACAATCTAATCGGTATGCTTCTATTGTATAGAAAGGTATTGGATCGAGGTTGTGGTGGTCATAGTGATGTTTTGTTCACCTTCTAACTAGATCATGAAGAGGGAAAAATTTGTGGTCTAAGAGATTACTTTGCAACATTGTTTTGTCTAGATCAATGAAATCGTAAGAGTCATAAATATGTTTGTTATCCTATAGAGATGACCCCCTAGAGTAACAATGACACTATGAGGCCGAGATTCATAAACAACATGATGTTTCCATATATAAGGTTTTCCTAAAGGAACATCATAGACTTCAAGTGGGGCAACATCACACAGTACCTAATCCTTGAAGGGATTGATGTCGTAGGATAGGCGACACTACTGGTTGATGTGAAGGTATCATCCCTAGATCAACCATCCGATGGTGTATGGTTGGGGGTGTGGCATTGTCGACAAATTCATTCTTTTTATGACCTTGGATAACATTAGGTTCTTTTGACTCCCACTATTGAAAATTAAATGTAGTGGGGTCCCCTTTACCCACACTTATAAGTGGAAGAGACACTTCCCCTCCTTAGGTTCCTCTGGTTCTTTTGGTTGGATTGTGATGGCCATGATGGTAGCAGTGGGTTCTACATCGATGAATTGTTTTCCTTTATTTTTCTTTGAATCGGAGTCTGATTTGGGTTTTGATTCTTTTTCTTTGAGATCAACCACTAATGACTGTTTCGAGCGACATTCATTGGTGGTATGACTGTTTCGAGCGACATTCATTGGTGGTGCCGGGGGATTTTTTGGAACTCACACCACTTTTCGATGTCCTTCTTCGACTTCCCATCACTTTTCTTAGTCGGTGGCTTGGAATGATTTTCTTGAAATTGAATCTCATTGCATTTTTCTTTATTCTATGAGTTAGGGTTTCCTTTTCCATGTTTTTTTTTGTGGCATATTTGCAAACCTAAACTCTCACTTACTTAGTTGCTTGAATTTCTTCTCTATTTTAAATGAACATCGATAAGCATATCCCAGTAAGGAGATGTCAAAGAAAACCATATATATTTGGATGTACATGTGTAGGCCACTACAATACATCAAAACCATGTGCCACAATACCCAACTTTGAGCATATGGTATGGAAGATGTTAGTGTACTTGGGCACCATTTAGTCTCTTTCCTAAAACAGAGTCATCCATCTCATGTACTGGTCATCATAGTTTCCAACGGGGTAGAATTCCTTCTTGAGAGAATCCACAAAGGATGCCAAGGTGGGTTCTCTCTTGAATGGTGTATATTCATTCATGGTGTACCTCTCTTGACAACCTTACCACCAATATCTAACATGGGAAAGATATTTAAGCAGTGTGAAGGTTATCTTTTCACTGTCAAAATTGTTTTGGACAAAATAATAACCTTCTAGAAGATTCAACCATTTTTCTAGAGCATCTACATCTATCTGGTCTTCATATAAGGGGATATCAAAATAAAATTGTACCTTGAAGGGTGTCACACCTTTGAAATGGTTTCTTGTAGAATATGCCTCAGCTGCCATCGATAGTCAATGAAGGATATGAGTGAAGTTGTCCATCATTTTGTTCATTTTTCGCACAATGGCTTCCTCAAGAAACTTCTTGAAAGGATCTCCTAATTTGTCATCTCTCTTTTATTCTACCATGGGAGGTCACTTGGGCTAGAAAGAGTGGTTGTCCTGAAGCGAAACTAGCTCAAAACCCAACTTTCTCTACCTTGACCTCGTCGGGGACATGCACTGAGAAATGACAAGGAGAATATCACTCTATTACCACTAATCCGAATTATATTGAGAATGAAATGAGATACAAACAAAAATATATCAAATAACGCATAAATACAGTCAAACCCAACTTCTATTGATGAATAACATAATATGGTGGAACATAAACTAGATAGAATGGTGGTATCTTATCTTTGAAGAGAAAGAGATGTCAGTTATTCTCATTCACAATAGGCATTACATCGCAATCCATTGCATGCTCAAAGGACCTCCTTCACCTTGATTATATATAAGAGAGTGAGAGGATAATAATTCCAATGATGCATGTGGGATAAATTGGTCTAATTTTACAAAATTCCATAAGCATGTAAAACACTAGGACTTCTCAGGAGGTCACCCATCCCACTATTACTCTATCCCAAGCATGCTTAAGTATGGAGTTTTGATGGGATCCGTTGCATTAATGTTGCAGGCATATACATAACACCACTAGTAAATCATTACATGATGGGTGTAATTAACAAATGGAGATGGAATTACATTACATTCACAATCAAAAGAGTGAATATCATGGTTTATCAAAACCACATGCTTGAAAATGTTGATTCACTGAAAAAGGTGGATGTCCACCGAGATCCACCTGTATCAGAGGTATTTTTTACGATTTAGTATGCGGGGGATGTGTAATTCCTTCCTTGCTCTCTATGTAGATGATATGTCACACTTTGAAAATATATATAAAATATTACAATGTTATCCCTAATCTAAAGTTAAAAACCATACATACATATACATATATATATATATATATATATATATATATATATATATATATATATATATATATATATATATATATATATACATATATATATTGACGTAGCACCCCTACCTCAACAGATTCTGCACGACCTCCCGGTCTAAGGATCGTTCTAAATCTCCCCTTTGAGTCTGATTGACTCCTTGATTCTCCGCATGAATATTCAACAAGCAATAATGTTTCCACAGGTCCTTCTTAGGAGTTACGCCTATGAAAACAATCACTAAGCGCCAACTCTTACCCACGCAACCAACTGATGTGACCACAACCTTTACTTGAAAGGGTATTTAGGGTTTTGTGACTTCCTGATCCCTGATGTGAGTTCCTCCAACTCCTTCAACTCTGAAACCCAGAAAAGGGCTAATGGGTCTTTGATTCCTCGCTTGACTTTTCCTGATGTGACCCCTGACCAAAACCTGGGGCCCAATCTTTCGGCACTTCAGAAATTTGTGTATTGGTGATTTGCAACAAAACAACACCCTATGCTGATAGATGAAACCATGATGAATCCTCATCGCAAATCAACAGATCTGCACTCCCTACGATCCGATGGACTTGATTCTATCAAGACTTCATGAATCAGGAGTTAGCAACTCTTGATTCCAACCATGAACTACTCCACCTCCCGAACCCCGATATGGTTAAATTCACACATGTGATCAATAACCCTCATTGATCCAGATCCAATGGTTACTACTCCTCCTGAGCTTATGAGTGTTGAAAGACATTTATCCTTAAACTCCTTGCTAATCCACTAGATCTAACGGCTCATGAAACTTTGGTGATTCTCCTTTTGATAATTTCAACCATCCGTTCAATCTCTCAAAGACTCCTCAAATACTTTGGCATCTTTCCTTCTGAACTTAGCTTCCGTGAGGTGAGTTCCAACCTCATTCCTCCTTTGAGCTCTCAAAATATCTATCCTTCCTGAGCTTATATTTGTTGCAAACTCAAGGATTTCAAAAGGGTTCCTACACACACTCCTTGCTTCATTCCCAAATAATCTCCAGTTATTCAGTGCTCCAACTCTGTACACTCCTGGAAATGGTAGTTCTTCGACCTCTTCCCTTGGTTGGATAAGTCTACGACTTCAACCGGCCTGTGCATGCCTTGCATGGCTCTATGCTATACCTGCACTCTTACTGGTATAAGAACAACGGTATCTCTCCTAACCTTTTTTGAGATAGAACTCAGAATCTCGTCAATGCACTCCTTGTGGACTCTCACTGAACTCCTTGCAGGATTTTTCAGGAAGAGAAACAATTGAAACTTATACTTCTCCTCTCACAAAATTCATATATTTAACATGAAATCAAGAGCATACATACACACATACAATATTGAAACAAATGCAAGAATAGAGAATATAAACATCATGTAAACATACCATTCAATAGATGTAAATAGTAACCATGACAACACCATAAAATAGAATCAAAGCATTTTTATATTAATTCTAGTGCTTCTGTAGATGGGTTCTATAGCAACAACTATTTTCTTATACAATTCTATAATCTCTATTCTTCTCATTGCTCTTCTATTCTCTTACTCTACAACTTACAATTACAATGAGAATAATCCCCCGATACATTACATGCGAGGGATATTTCTAGAGTTTTCCCTCCTACAGCTCTTGCTATCTAATCAGAAATTAAAAGCTATCTACTTTTCATTCATTACAACTAAATGCCTCCATAACCGACAGATGATATCAATGCTAAATATCTATTTACAATCTTCAAAACATAAATGCAAATACATCCTCATAGATATTACATTAATGTTCTATCATTCAAATTCAAAATTCCTTCAAAATGTGCACTGGTGCATATCTAGTTGTCCTCCGCTTTTGTGCTTTCTTTGCTGGCGTCCTTATGATGCTCCTACATCATACTCCCTTGGCTGAAAAATTGTAACACCCTGTTTCCCCCAGATTGTAAATATAACTGAACTGGCCAAGGACTATGGCAAAAACTCATAAGTAGGAATATGTGTTGTAAATGGACCTGCAGGAAGAGGTCAATGAATGTAAATGATAGATTGAATATTATTGAATTTATTGCAGAAATGCTGGGAGGGGATGTGCGGAAAAGAGACCACGATGGTGGTGGAGGGCACCTTGAAAAAGGGGCGTTAACTTCCACCAAGAATTAAATACCGTATTTGGACTCCACTGGCCCGGAGAACCAAAAGCGGCTCGCTAGCCCTGAAATAAATGCCTTGCAAGCTGGTAGGTTGATGGCTTGATGAGGGATGGGGAGGTGAACCGCCTATCCATAGAGCCATCATGACTGACCAGCGCGAGGGTAATCGTGCCACACGCAACCTCGCGAGAGGATAAGGCGTATGGTTGGAATGATTGACGGGGGCAGACGCGAAGGGAACTCTGGCAATTCTACGCAGAGTGAGTGATCGCAGGGAGGGAGGATTGCAACCTTCGCTCCTGGACACTGGCAGACATAGAGACGCAGGTCTCAGGAAATTGTGGTCTCAGCTCGTGGGTGGCTAGTGGTAAATCCATTAGGAGTCACTATGCCTACGGTTGGGTGGAAACGAGCACCCCTCTCAGCAGTCGCTTCCATTGCTGAACTTACTTCTGATAAGTGTTTTGCTCATATTGCATCTTGAATTTATATGCTGACACATATGATCATAGACTTGTGGAATTGTACATGTTTTCCTGTGTATGAATGTCTGTGTAGTAATTGATGATAAGGAGTAGATATTAGCTCATAAAACTGTGAAATTGTAAAGGATTGCAGCATGAGAGTGTTCGCGTAATGCTTGGTATGAATAAGTTGATATATGCTTATCACAGAGAATAACATGCATGACGTACGTTGATAAAATGAAGCCAATCATGCCCAACCATTCTTGGGAAGTTGTCTTCCTTCATCCACTTCCGGAAATGCCCCGGTAAGGATCTCTTCACAGAGATTCCCGCCTTGGAAAGGCTCACCAAGAACCCATAATAAGGACTCGAATGCATAGGCCTTATCAACCCTGCACGAGGAGACACGATTCCATTAAGGTTCCAAGATAGTAGTGTTGTGAGGAGTGACAAGTCGACGGATGAGATCTCGTCGGAGGATCCATAGTCATTCACGACCATTAGATTGACGAAAGTAACGCAGGCGTTACATACCTTGCCCCTTTGCCCTCTATCATCATGAGCAACGAGAAATTGGGATCGTAAACTCCAAGACCCAAAAGAATGAATATAGACCGTTAAGATCTCGGTCCAACTACCCGTCAGCCGTTGGATCCGGAGAAACTGCATAGGGGTTAAGCGCAGGGTTAGGCGTGCGAGGAAGTGATCTGAGCCATCAGATCTGGAGTAGAATTCCCACAAATCGTTGGATCGGGAAGAGTTGCACAGAGTATAGCCTCTGGAAGGGAAGCGTATAGGAGAAGTGATCTGAACCGTCAGATCTTAGATCATAGTCCCGCCAGCCATCATATCTCGAGAAGTTGCATCGGAGTTAAACCCTAGTGTGCAGAGAAAGAGTCCTAGCCGTTGATCTCAGCAGGACACGTGTCGGCGTCCTGGAAGGCATCGGGATTTCACCCATCGGAGATTTTAGGAGTGTAGAACCGTTGCAATAGGAAGTCGCGATTCGCGGATTCCCGATAGGATCTGAGCCATCCAAACAGTAGGGACACGTGGCAGAGGATCCCAGAGAGTCGGAGTTCGGCATATCGGGAATCGGCGTATCGGGGATTTCGAATGCATAGAGTTCTTGCCACTCGGAATCGCGATCCACGATTTACCGATAAGATCTGAGCCGTTCGTTCACATGGGACAGGTGTCAGAAATCGGACGAAAGTCAGGGTTCAGCATATCGGAGTTTTTGATTACAAAGAACTCTTGCCATACGGAATCACGATCCGTGAAACCCCAATGAGTGGGAGCTAGCTGTCAGCACAGTAGCGGAGGAGGACGGAGCCGTAAAGAGGACACGTGTCAACACTCTGAGGAGTCATCGAGATTTTGGAGGCATCGGGGTTTTACAGGTTGAGAGAACCGAGACCTCTTAAGCGTCGAAACTCCGATAGAGAATCTCAGCCATTGATCTCAGCCAAAACACGTGGCAAGAGATCTCGAAGAGTTGGGAATCGGGGAATCGGAGATCCTGAGAGCAAGGGAAACAGGACTTCGAAAGTCTCGAAACCCCGAGAGAAAATCTAAGTTGTTCGGTTGGAAAGGGACACGTGCCACGAGATCGTCCGTCTCGGAGATCTGGGGTACCAGGCATTGGGGCCACTCAAGTCTCGAAACAACGATAAGATCTGGACCATCCATCGGAAGGACAGGTGTTAGAAATCAAGCGCCATCGGCGTTTGACACATCGGGAAATCGGAATTTCCGAGGACAAGAGACCCGGGACAGGATAAGTCGCGATATCTCGAGAGAAGGATCTCAACCGTTGATCTTGGTAGGACGCGTGGCAGGAGATCTGGGCGAGTCGGCATTTGGAGCATCGGGTTTTCCAAAGGCAAGGAACTCTTACATACGGAAATCGTGATCCGTGATTTCCCGACGTGATCATAACCGTTAACATGAGGGACGCATGTCCAAAGATCCTGTAGAGATCAGGGTTCGGCATTTCAGGACTCTCGGTGACGAGAAACTCATGACATGAGAAGTCGCGAAATCCCGAAATGCGACGGTCCCACAGTCATAGCATTCCAGTGGAGGACAGGTGTCACTCCATGCCATCATAAGGAGTGGGGGCCATAGATGCCAGAGAAAGGGACAGGTGTCGGAAGGCCAAGCTCGGCCGTGAATCAACGCCAAGTGGCATCGGGGATCGGAGGTTCGGAATTTGCGAAGGCCTGTGCATCGCGACATCATAAACCCCGAAACCCCGATGGGTAGCAGGTCCTGTGGATCCGGGAGATGAACCAAGAGAGCTAATGCGTAGGGAGCGTGTCGGAATTCAGGGAATCGCGAGTCTTGGGGGTGAATGAATCTTGACACTAGAAACCCCGAATTCCCGATATAGAACTGGGGATTGGTATTTCGCTAATGCAAGTTTATGGAGATTTCTCATGTATGGGAGATTAATTCCAAAAATTTTAAATTATGATAGTGGGTGTGTTACAAAGTGGTATCAGAGCATGGTTACAACACTCGCCCTGATTGGGCTCATGCACGAGTCGCTTATAAACCTTGTTCGAAACACTCTTATGAGGAGTAATCCCCTGACTTAACTATCTTATCCAGGATTAAAAACTTGGAATATAAACACCCGACTGTGTGTGCATGAGAAAGGATTATGAAATTATGCACAGATTATCAAATATATTTAACTTGTGACTAATATCCAACGTTTGTCTTTTCACTCAAGCGGACGACCAACCTCGGGAATCTACAAACGTAGAGTATGGTGACTCACCAAGAGGTGGGAGAAGGCTCCCACAATAGAGACGAGGAGTCTGATGAAAGAAGAGCAATAGGAACTCCTACAGACTTAGCTGAGACGGTGAGGAGTCTCATGGTCGAATTGCAAAGCTGCAAGGCAGATAATGAAAGGATGATGAAAGAGCAAGAAAAGAAAATTGAGATTAATGCAGTTCTACTGCAGAGCCTATCTGACCTACAACGACAAATACAGCATGAACCTGAGATGCAAAATCGTGGTCGTGTTAGTGGCCACAATGAGAGAAGCACATCTAGAAAGGTCCACCCCAGAGGTAAAGGACCAATGCCAGATGATTCCACTGAGAAGGAATTCAGTGATTCAGAAGGTTCTTCTAGTAGCAGGACCAGTTCCTATTCTTGCAGAAAACAAAAGAAGCAAAAGACTTCTAAGAGTCACAAATTCGAGGAATTTAGAAAGGCCAAAACTCCCTCCTTCGACGGTGAGATAAAGAAGGGGGAGGAAGCTGAGGCCTGGCTACTTGGACTGAAGAAGTATTTCAGAGTCCATGACTATTCAGAGAATCTGAAGGCCCGAGTGGCCACTTTCAATCTGAACGGGAAGGCTTCCATCTGGTGGGAAGACCTTAAGAATATGAGAGCGGTCTGCGAGGAGGACCTGTATTGGAAACGGTTCGAGAAGTACTTCCGGAAGAAGTATTTATCAGAAATTTATTTCGACGAGAAGGCTAAAGATTTTTATGAACTCAAACTGGGACAACTTACCATGGAGGAATATGTCAACAAATTCCTTGACTTACTAAGGTACGTACCCTACATCAAAGGAGAGAAGGCGAAGGCACAACGCTTCATTAGCGGGCTTCCCAAGGAATACCAGAACCGAATTGAGTTTGACGAACCAAAGACCTTAGAGGATACTATACGAAAGGCAACATATTGTCATGAGCAATATGGACATCGGGCAGAGTCCCGTGGAGATTGGAAACAAAAGAATGGCTCAAAATTTCAGAAGAAAGGGAGCAAATCCTCGGGATTTAAAAACTACAAGGAGAACCACAGAATGAACTTTCCAACCCAGAGTGTACTCCAGCAGAACTTTCCCTTGGTGGACGGAAATAAAACTTCTAGACCTATACCAGTAAAGACTGATAACCCAAAGAGAAAACCTTTGGAATGCTGGGATTGTAGAGGAGATCATCTCCGGAGCGACTGTCCACTCCGACAACAGAACAGTTGAAATATTTATAACATGTAGGAAGCTACCACAGTCAATGATGTGGCCAGGAGTGTGCCACAGATTTATGCAGCCTTGGACAATAAGCAGGCTGACCACCAAGCTTCAGTGGTGGAACTAGAAGGTATGATCTTCAACCATCTAATATCTGTTTTGACTGACCCTGGTTCAAATTTGAGTTATATATCCCCTAGAACCATTGATAAGTGTAAGCTACAGCCACAAAAGCAAACTAAACCATGGTTGGTACAGTTAGCCACTGGCACCAAAAGAAAGGTGGTAGAGGTCGTACCAGCCTGCC
>ML777070.1:80741-134547 GCA_009831015.1 Picea engelmannii | reverse complement strand
TGGAAACATTTTGGCCCAGATGAGGCTACATGGGAAATGGAGGATGCCATGAGACATGCATATCCGATTTTGTTTACTTATGTACATGCAATTCATGTTAGTAGCTAAGAACATCGAGGACGATGTTCCTTTTAAGGGGGAGGTAATTGTAACACCCTATTTCCCCCAGATTGTAAATATAACTGAACTGGCCAAGGACTATGGAAAAAACTCATAAGTAGGAATATGTGCTGTAAATGGACCTGCAGGAAGAGGTCAATGAATGTAAATGATAGATTGAATATTATTGAATTTATTACAGAACTGCTGGGAGGGGATGTGCGGAAAAGAGACCACGATGGTGGTGGAGGGCACCTTGAAAAAGGGGCGTTAACTTCCACCAAGAATTAAATACCGTATTTGGACTCCACTGGCCCGGAGAACCAAAAGCGGCTCGCTAGCCCTGAAATAAATGCCTTGCAGGCTGGTAAGTTGATGGCTTGATGAGGGATGGGGAGGTGAATCGCCTATCCATAGAGCCATCATGACTGACCAGCGCGAGGGTAATCATGCCACACGCAACCTCGCGAGAGGATAAGGCGTATGGCTAGAACGATTGATGGGGGCAGACGCGAGGGGAACTCTGGCAATTATACACAGAGTGAGTGATCGCAGGGAGGGAGGATTACAACCTTCACTCCTGGACACTGGCAGACATAGAGACGCAGGTCTTAGGAAATCGTGGTCTCAGCTCGGGGGTGGCTAGTGGTAAATCCATTAGGAGTCACTATGACTACGGTAAGTCGGGTTCGGCATATCGGAGTTTTCGATTACAAAGAACTCTTTCCATACGGAATCGCGATCCGCGAAACCCCGAGGAGTGGGAGCTAGCTGTCAGCACAGTAGCGGAGGAGGACGAAGCCATAATGAGGACACGTGTCAACACTCTGAGGAGTCATCATGATTTTGGAGGCATCGGGGTTTTACAGGTCGAGAGAACCGAGACCTCTTAAGCCTCGAAACTCCGATAGAGAATCTCAGCCATTGATCTCAGCCAGAACACGTGGCAAGAGATCCCGAAAAGTCGGGAATCGGGGAATCGGAGATCCTGAGAGAAAGGGAAATAGGACTTCGAAAGTCTTGAAACCCCGAGAGAAAATCTAAGTCGTCCGGTTGGAAAGGGACACATGCCACGAGATCGTCCGTCTCAGAGATCCGGGGTACCAGGCATCGGGGCCACTCAAGTCTCGAAACAACGATAAGATCTGGACCATCCATCGGAAGGACATGTGTTAGAAATCAAGCGCCATTGGCGTTTGACACATCGGGAAATCAGAATTTCCGAGGACAAGAGACCCGGGATAGGATAAGTCGCGATATCCCAAGAAAAGGATCTCAACCGTTGATCTTGGTAGGACGCGTGGCAGGAGATCTGGGCGAGTCGGCATTTGGAGCATCGGGTTTTCCAAAGGCAGGGAACTCTTGCATACAAAAATCGCGATCCGCGATTTCTTGACGCGATCATAACCATTAACCTGAGGGATGCGTGGCCAAAGATCCTATAGAGATCGGGGTTCGGCATTTCGGGACTCTCGGTGACGAGAAACTCACGACAAGAGAAGTCGCGAAATCCCAAAATGCGACGGTCCCACAGTCATAGCATTCCAGTGGAGGACAGGTGTCACTCCATGCCATCATAAGGAGTGGGGGCCATAGACGCCAGAGCAAGGGACAGGTGTCGGAAGGCCAAGCTTGGTCGTGAATCAACGCCAAGTGGCATTGGGGATCAGAGGTTCGGAATTTGCGAAGGCCTGTGCATCATGACATCATAAACCCCGAAACCCCGATGGGTAGCTATAGGGCTACGGAAATATGGTAGCAGGTCCTGTGGATCCGGGAGCTGAACCAAGAGAGCTAATGCGTAGGGAGCGCGTCGGAATTCAGGGAATCGCGAGTCTTGGGGGTGAATGAATCTTGACACTAGAAACCCCGAATTCCCGATATAGAACCGGGGATTGGTATTTCGCTAATGCAAGTTTATGGAGATTTCTCATGTATGGGAGATTAATTCCAAAATTTTTAAATTATGATAGTGGGTGTGTTACAAAAATTCATGAAATCATGTTCATGATCTCTTGCACCATCTGTTCATGTTTCTGGATATTTTTTTCACTTTCCCAACTGGCATTTTCAATCGGTTGTCCTTTCCATTTGACCAAATATTCAAAATATGTCTTCCTTCAGGTCTTCTTGCTACCTCTTTGATCAATGATCTTTTCCATCTATGGATTTCTAGCTACAGGCATCTGTCTGACCCATTGAACCTCTTTTTGATTCTTTGATCCCTCTGTCTCATCTTCTCTGTAAGGATATAGATATGCTATGTTGAATATAGGTGATATCCCTACCCCATCTGGTAATTCAATTTCATAAGCATTTGCCTCAAACTTTCACAAAATATTACATGGCCCTATATTTTTCATCTTCAGCTTGTTGTATGTTCCCCTTGGGAATATTTATTTTCTCAGGTGTGCTAAAACTAAATCTCCCACTTCAAATTGAAGTACTCTTCTGTGTTGATCTGCTGTGCACTTGTATTCCTAGTTGGAATTCTGCAATCGCTCCTTAATCTTACCGTGGAGTTCTTGCATTCCTGCTGCAAAATCTTCTGTGCTAGCACTCCAGAATTCATTCTTCTCTAAGTCTCTCAACTTAGAGACTCCTCTTGGCTACATTCCATACATTATCGGGAATGGGCTTTGTCCCGTGCTCCTGTTGGGTGAATTGTTATATGCAAATTCTGCTTGCGACAGAATCTGATCCCACTGACTGTGATTTTCAACTACCAAAATCTTCAATAAATCTCTCAAGCTTCAGTTTAGTACCTTAGTTTGTCCATCTGTATGAGGGTGATATGTTGAGCTAAAAGATAAAATCATCCCCAATTTCTTTCATAGGGTCCTCCAGAATGACCAACAAATTTGGTATATTGATCTGAAAAAATACTCTTGCAATGTGTGTTGCATCATTGGTTTTTTGACATGGAATGAAATGTGCCATTTTATAAAATCTATTGACTACCACGAATATGGAATCAAAACCTCTCAGTTTCCTCGAAATTCATAACACAAAATCCATGCTTCTCATGTCCCACGGCCTCTCTGGTACTGGCAATGGTTGATACAACCCCGTATTCTATCTCCTCCCCTTTGCATATTGGCAAATTCTACACTTGTTGACAAATTTCTTGACATCTGTCCTCATCCCTGGCCAATAGTATAAGGTGTTCAGTTGTGCAAATGTTTTTTCATCATTGAAATGTCCAACCAATCCCCCACTATGTTTTTCCTTCAAAAGGTTCTCTCTCATAGAACTCTTCGGGATACACAACTAATTTCCCTTGAATAATAATCCATCCTAAATTAAATATTCAATCCATTGGATTCTATCTCTGAGAATTGGATTCTCACATGCTTCATAAGTGTCCTTAAAATCTGAATCATCTTTGTACATATCCTTAAGGTTATCAAAACCTAATGTCTTCACACGAAACTCCTGCAGAATCAAACATTTATTGATCAACGCATCAACAACTTTGTTAGCAACTCCAGAAATGTGCTTTATAACAAAAGTAAAGTTCTGCATAAATTCAACCCATTTCACATGCTTCTGGTTCAATTTCTCCTGACGAGTTATGAATTGTAAAGCATGTTTATCACTATACAAGACAAACTCTTTCAGAACCAAGTAATGTCTCCATTTCTTCAACGTCTGTATGACCTCATACAACTCTTTATCATACGTTGAATATTCCATCTTTGTTTCATTCAGCTTCTCACTGAAGTATGAAATCAGCCTATTGTCTTGACTCAAGACTACTCCAATCGCAAATTCACTTGCATCACATGTGACTTGGAATGTTTTACTGAAATTTGGCAGAACCAGAACTGGTTGTCCAGTTATCTTTTCCTTCAGTAACTTGAAAATTTTCTCTGCTTCCTCTGTCTAGTGAAAATATTTATGCCTTTTCTTGACTGTGTCCATCATTGGTGCACATATCCCACTAAAATCTATGATGAACTTCCTGTAAAAACTAGCCAATCCATGGAAGCTTCTAACTTCAAAAATACTCTTTGGCAATGGCCAATCCCTGATCACTTTTACTTTTTTTGGATCCATCTTCAACTCATTCGAAGAGATCACGAACCCCAAATAAATGAGTTCCTTCTTCATGAAAGATGACTTATTCAAATTTATCATCAATTTCTCTTGATGCAACCTCCTCATCACTAGATTTAAATGTCTCAAGTGTTCCTCCTCAGTCTTACTGAAGATCAGTATATCATCAAGATACACAATCACAAATTTTCCAATGAAATCCTTCAAGATTTCATTCATCAATCTCATAAAAGTACTTGGTGCATTCGTCAAGTCAAATGACATGAAAATCCATTCATACAATCCTTCATTCATCTTGAATGTTGTCTTCCATTCATCACCTTCTCTCATTCTAATCTGATGATATCTTCTTTTCAAATCAATTTTTGAAAATAACTTTTCTCCACTCAAGCAATCCATCAATTCATCCATCCTGGGTAAAGGAAATCTATACTTGATCATGATCTTGTTTATATCCATCGAATCTGTACACATTCTCCAACCACCATCTTTCTTCGGATTTAGCACTGTTGGTACAACACATGGACTCAAGCTTTCTCTAACCAACCCTTTTTCCATCAAATCTTGGACTTGCTTCTTGACTTTTTCATTCTCTTGTGGCGTCAATCAGTACGCATATTTGTTTGGTAAAATCACTCCAAGTATGAGGTTGATGTGATGGCTTATACTCCTTATGGGAGGAAACGAACAAGGTAATTCCTCCACTACTATATCAGTGAACTCCTCCAACAGTTCCTGAATTTCTCCAAATAGATCATCTATCTTGGTACTGGTTAAGATGACTCTAGGTTTTCTCACCACGACAAACTGCATGTCTTCTTCTTTCTTGACTTTATCCAGAAGTTCCTTCCCACTCATGAGAAGTATAGTATTGCATGCTTCAACCTTCACCTTCATTTTCTCTTTCAGCCTCACTGACATCTTCAACATCAACTATTCGTCTCTGTGTTGTCTCCATAGCATCCAACCAAGCACAGAGTTCTCTCATTTCCCTTTCCGCAGCTGGATCGGGCATAGCTCTTTCTTGATGTCTTCTGGGCGACATTGTTGTAAATTGTTCTCTGCTATAGACTTTTAAAATTTAGGCTCTGGTACCACCTGATGCAACACCCCTACCTCAGCAAGTTCTACACAACTTGAGTTATGTCCTTACAAAGTTGGAGGACCCTCATATGTCATCTAGAAGCCCCAAAAGGTCAAAGTAGTCAAAGTGGTTTAAGAGATTTTAGAAGGTAAATAATAAACAAAAGTGATGAGTGTATTATAATTCAAAGTGAATACAAAATAAATTATTTAAATAATAAATTTAATGGAGAAATTAGAAGTGGGTTAACCGTAAAATAAGGAAAGTGGGCAAAGTGACCTAGAAGATGTTTTTAAGGAAGCTACTTAGAAAGTATAAATAAGAGTCAAGGCTCTCTCAGTTTAGATCACACTTGATAATATTGAATATCTATAGATGTCTGATGTACGAAAAGGATATATAAGCCTAATTTCAGAGGGAAGGTGAAGAAAAGAAGGTCAGAATTCAAGGGAGGATAAATTCTTTTGATGATGCTTTCTAAGGTATGTTATTTACAGGTCATCTCACCATTTTTGCAATAAATTTTTTTCTAGAATGATTCAGATCATGATATTGCTACTCCATTCAGGAAACATATCCAAGTGTCTTGGTAAAAAATTCATCTTGTGGGTCGTTGTATTTTTGGAGTTACACTCCGTGGAAAATAGGGTTTGTGGCTAGTCCTGAAACTAGTCTGAAACAGGTGTTTCAGGTAAAAACGTCATAACGTCTTCATAACATATCCAAATTCAGTAATAAAAAATGTTTTGGTTAGAGTACAATATTTAGTATTTGATGTAACATTTTCAGATCCATTCAACAAATATTTCGTGCGGGGCATGCTCTACAAGGTCGCTCTCTAGAATAATCCATAATTCAGCAAGGTATGTCATTTTTTCTATAACTCCTTTTCTGAGAGGTTCCAAGTAGTGACACCTAGAGGAATTGCATAAAACACATTGAAGAACATTTTGTATCATTTTCAGATCTTTATTCATTACAGGTACATAGTTATGATTATTTCAAGTTAGGGTTGTTGACTAATCCAAAACTAGTCATGTGAGACTAAAGAAAAGTTTGATGAAAATGATAGTCACTTGTTCTTAAAGTTAAGGAAGGTTTGAAGGTATGTGATCATATACAGCAATTCTATTAAAGAGTTACAAATCATATTTGGATGATGAAATTGATGAGGGATTTTGGTTGAGGTACATGTTGGATACATGGTTGAGACAAGTAGTTGGTGAGTTGGCACATACATGAGGTGTATAGTTGATGATCTTGGTACATATTGATGAGTCATAGTTGATGCGTAGTTGACACATGATTGGTACATACTTGTTACATGGTTGGATGCACTTGTTTATGGTATTGGTTGATTACAGGTTGTTTGGTATAGGTTGGTGCATGGTTGATGCACTTGTTTATGGTACAGGTTGAGGTATAGGTTGATGCATGGTTCAAGTTTATTGTTACAGGTTTACAACGATATATCTCACAGTGATAGTGTGATAGTGGTTCCATCATTCTACTTCTACTTGAGGGAGGTTGGACGAGGAAACGATAGGTGGTTGTATCCAGAGAACATAGGGGGTTGTAGCCTCCTTCTGGTTGTAGCCAGAGAATTAGGGAGTTGGAGCTTCCCTCAGGTTGTATCCTGAGAAACTAGGGGGTTGGAGCCTCCTTTTTGTTGCAACTGGAAAACAAAGGAAGTTGGTGCTTCCAATGAATGTAATTCTTCAAGACATATAAGAAAAAACATTCTGTGGTTTTCTCCCGCTTTGGGTTTCCACCTAAAACGCTGGTGTACTGTGTATGTGTATGATTGTTCATTTGTTCATTGCTCATTATTGGATGATAATTCTACATTGATATAACACTTGGATTATTTGATTAAAAAGGATTATAATTTCTCTATTACTAATTCACCCCCCCCTCTCAGTAATCCAAAAATTGGTATCAGAGCAGGTTCCTTGAGAAATCAGTTTAACCATTGAAAGGTAGATCATGGAGAGAAACAACTTATATATAAATGGAATACCATAGTTTGATGGACAAAAGTATGCTTTTTGGAGCATAAGGATGAAAACATATATACAGGCATGGGGATTTGAAATTTGGCAATTAGTTGTAGATGGATACACAGCACCAACAGTTCCACCAACAAATGAGAAAGCAGTGAAACTCGGTCAGAATAATTCCAAAGCCACAAATGCACTTTTGAATGGTCTCAGTGAAACAATATTCACCAAAGTTTCACATTGTAAATCCGCTAAAGAGATTTTGGACAAGCTTCAAAATATTTATGAAGGAGATTCAAAAGTCAAAGAAGCAAAGCTTCAAACTTACAGAGGTCAGTTCGAAGAACTAAAAATGAAGGAAGATGAGAATATTGCATCCTACTTCTTATGAGTCAATGAAATAATGAATGCAATCATAGGATTGGTAGAAGAAATTGAAGAATCTATAATTTTTCAAAAGGTACTAAGATCTCTTCCTATGAGATTTGACCCTAAGATATCAGCACTAGAAGAAATATCAGATATAAACTCAATAAGCATGGATGAACTACATGGAATATTCACAGCATATGAAATGAGAACTGAACAAGAAAATCCATATGTAAAACAAGCAACCTTCAAAGCATCCAAAAGATCAAAGAAAAATGAATAGAAACAAGAAGAACATAGCAGGAACAATGATATCTCGGAAGATGATGAAGAAGTGGCCAACTTCGTCAAAAGAATGAACAAGAGAATCGACGGTATGTATAGAGGTAATCTTCCTTTAATTTGTTTTAATTGTGATGGTATTTGTAATTTTGCTAACAAATGTCCTCATAAGAAAAAGAGAAATGATGAAGGTTACTCAAAAGGCAAACAAACATTTAAAGGCAAAAGAACTACAAAGAAAATTTTCAAGAAAATCTTATGCACCAAAGAAGACATCTCATCATCAGATGAATATGAAGTCAGTGACAGTGAGACAAGAAGAGTTCTATTCATGGCAGTAGAAGACTCTGATAAAGAAGGCTCCAAAGAAGAATATGAAGAAGTCGAAGAAGAATGTGAAGAATCCGAAGAAGAATATGAAGAAGTTGAAGAAGAATATGAAGAAGTCGAAGAAGAAATTGAAGAGGTGGAAGTTGACTACCGAGAAGAATTGATGTGTGCCATAGAATTTATTAGAAGAGAAAAGAAGAAAAACAAGA
This sequence comes from Picea engelmannii, assembly GCA_009831015.1. NCBI lineage: Eukaryota > Viridiplantae > Streptophyta > Pinopsida > Pinales > Pinaceae > Picea > Picea engelmannii. The sequence goes on along the minus strand of ML777070.1, from coordinate 126,115 downwards.
AACCACAAGTGGAACTAGATAAGAAAGAAGATACTCAAGAAATAGAACAAATGATCACAAATTTGAAGGTTCAAATAGAAGAAGATAAAAGAATTGAAGAAGCCCTCAAAGAATAGGTAGAAATAAAGGACAGGAACATTGGAAATTTGGAAGCAGAGATTGTCACATTAAGAAAGGATATTCAAAAGAAAAATATGCAGAATAGCTCAAAATTTTTGGATGACATTATCAATAGTAAAAAATCTCATCTTGACAAGTCTAGGCTTGGATAAAATCAGACAGAAAAGGGATCAAGCTCTAAAACAACAAAGCAAGAAACATATCCAAAACGATATGTAGAAACAATCAAAGGGGATAGGAAGATATGCAAATAATATTACAGGGACACTCCTCCACTGAGAAGATTCATATTTCAGAATCAACAATAGATAGATAGGCCTCAAGAAGAAGAAGGATTCATATGTGCAAATCCTTTCAGAATATATTCAACTCCCGGTTATCAAACTATATTTTTTTGTTTATGTTATGCATGTAATAATTTTGGACATAAAGCTATGAACTGCAGAGCTAACAACAGGAACATAAACAACTTTGAAAGTCATACACAAAAGGGTTATCCAAGAAGGCCTAGTGAAACACAAAGAAGAAGTTACAACATGTTTGAATCTTTGAGCACTGAAGTGGAATATTACAAAGGTAACAAATTTGGACACATGGCTGAAGATTGCAGAATGACAGTCCCTCCAAGAGAACCACAACAGAATAACAACATTCATGGACATGAACCTCAAAAAAGGACATGGATAAGAAAGCAAAATCAATATAGAAATGAAGAATGCACACTCGCTCTACAAGCTAAGCAGAAGAAACATGGTTGGTATGTTGGCAGTGGTTGTTTAAAACACATGACAGGTGATAGAGACGTGTTTCTTACACTAGAAAAGGAAAGAGATGGATCAATATCCTTCGGAAATGATGATTAAGATAAAATCATTGAAAAAGGCACAATCAGAATTGGGAGCAAGAATACAAAGGCATAAAAAGTTCTACTAGTAGAAGATATGAAATATAATATTCTAAGTGTGAGTCAAATCTGTGACCAAGGTCATAAAGTTACTTTCGATTCACAAAAGTGCGAGATAAGAAAAGAAGGTTCAGGAAAATTTATTTCTATAGCTGCAAGAACTTCAAACAACATATATGTGTTAAGTGAAATTGGAAATGAAAAGTATTGTCTAGGAAAGGAATATGAAAGTTGGCTATGGAACAGAAGAATGGGTCACATACATTTTTATAACCTTATCAAGGTCAGCAAAAGATAATCAATCAGACAAATGCCCCAGATCACGAAACCAACCAACACTTTATGCAAGCATTATCAATAAGGAAAGCAAATAAAGACCAGGTTCAAATCAAAGGAATATTCAACGACATGACCACTAGAAATTGTGCACATTGATCTAGTTGGACCAACTACAACAAAGGGTTTAAAAGGTGAGAAATACTTTATGTTATTAGTTGATGATTATACGAGAACGACTGCAGTTTTCTTTCTTGAGAATAAGTCAAAATATTTTGAAAACTTTAATATCTACGAGGATCTGGTTGAAAATGAAAGGGATTCAAAAATCAAATGCTTGAGATCTGATAATGGAGGAGAGTTCACTTCAAAGGAATTTATGGAAAGAAAAACATACAAGTGTTATAATCTGAGATTGAACAAATTTGTGGAAAGAATCAATGTAAAAATTGATGAAATAGACAGATCATAATCAAAGGAAGAAGAAAATGAATCAATGGAACAACCTTTTGAAGAAGAAGTGGAAGATGAAAAAGAAGTAGAAGAGGAAGATGAAGAGAATCCGATAGAAACATAAGAGAAAGTTCAAAAAGTGTCTCCAAAGACACCTAGAAGACGAGTACAGAAGAATCATCCTTCATATCATATTATTGGAAACAAATATGCAGGAGTTGAGACTAGAATAAGAATCTATTCACCAGAACAAACACACCTAACACTCTTATCTACAATTGAACCAAACTATTTTGAAGAAGCCAGCAAGGATGAATTTTGGAATAATGCCATGGATGAATAATTGGATCAAATAGAGAAAAATGACACTTGGAAATTGGTTCCAAGACCAAAGAATAAGAATGTGATCGACACAAAATGGGTTTTCAGGAATAAATTGAATGAAGATGGACAGGTTATAAGGAACAAAGCTATATTGGTATGTACAGGATATGCACAGATTGAAGGAATTGATTTTGAAGAGACATTTGCCCCAATTGCTAGAATGGAAGCAAACCATTTTTTTTTAGCTTATGCATGCTCCAAAAATATTAAAGTGTATCAAATGGACGTAAAATCATCTTTTCTGAATGGGAAACTTGAATAAGAAGTCTACATTGAACAACCAGAAGGATTTCAGTTGTCATAGAACACAGATTATGTGTGTAAATTAATGAAGGCCTTGTATGGTCTAAAACAGGCTCCTAGAGCATGATACTCTAGACTGGATAAGTATCTACATCAGACAGGGTTCAAAAAAGGAAGTGCAAATAATAACCTCTACATCAAGGTAAGTCAAGGTAATATTTTATTGATTGAAGTTTATGTTGATGATAATATTTTTTGTAGTGATGATGATAGGTTAAGCCAAAATTTTGCAAAGGATATGTAGAATGAATTTGAAATGTCGTTACTTGGATAACTATCCTTCTTTATGGGACTTCAAATACATCAAAGCAACCAAGGAATTTTTATTTCTAAAACCAAGTATATCATAGAAATGCTAAAGAGGTTTGGAATGGAAGATTGCAAACCAATTATCACTCCCATGCAAACCAGTTGTAAGTTGAGCAAAGATGATGATTCAAAGTCTATAGATCAGAGGCAATACAGGTCAATGATTGGAAACCTACTATATGTGACAACATCTAGGCCAAATGTAATGCAAGAATTTGGACAGGTGGCAAGATTTCAAGCAGCACCAAAGGAATCACATGTATTAGCAGTGAAGAGGATTTTCAGATATCTCAAAGGAACATAAGAGTTTGGATTATGGTATCCAAAAGGAAAGGATCTATCATTTATTGCCTACACAGATGCATATTGGGCAGGTTGTATTGATGACCAAAGAAGCATCAATGGAGAAGTGTTCTACTTGGGTGAGTGTTTAGTATCATGGCTAAGAAAGAAACAATCATCGATATATTTATCTACAGCCAAGGTAGAGTATATTGTAGCAACATCATGTTGTACACAGGTTCTTTGGATGAAACAAACTCTGATAGATATACAAGTTGAGTATGATGAGCCCATTCCAATTTATTGTGATAATACAAGCACCATCAGTATCTCAAAGAACCCGATGATTCACTCCAAGATGAAGCAAATTCCAATCAACTATCACTTTCTACGAGAGTAGGTTGCAGAAAAGAACATCAAAGTTGAGTATGTGGGCACAAAATAACAAGTGGCAGACATCTTTACAAAACCACTTCCACGGGAAGCCTTTGAGTATCTTCGCCAAAGACTCGGAGTTATTTCTACTCCAAAATGAATGATTTTGATTGCTTATCTTATATGTCTTATATGTACACGAGGAAGCACCATAAAGAGGTCAATTCAGTCAGGGGGAGCAGCCCCGGATGGAAAGATACCTTTTCCATTGATAACAATAGGGGAGAGAATTATCAAATGCAGAGGATAGAGGCATGGTTCCAAAGGGAGCAATGGTCACAGGGATGCAAAGGACAAAGGCATGGTTCCAGGGGGAGCATGAGTGATATGAATTCTATATTGCATGACATAATTTCAGTTTTTCATCAGAGTGTTGCCAACAATGCCAAAGGGGGAGATTGTTGATTAAGGTTGGTTGTCATTGATGTCAACCCTTGAAGAAAGTCCGGTGGCACAAAGGTTTGGGTAATGGGCCCATGTTTTTTTTATGTAAAGATGACTCATTATTTTCTTGTCATGGTTGATAATAAGTACAAATGGATGAAATCCAAAGTTGTCCCCTTATGGTGAAATCCCTCACGGGAAGATGCTTTGCTGATTGAGTTATCCTAGAAGTATGGTTAGAGAACCCATGCTTATTTGTGGAATAATGAGATGAAGGTCAGTGATATTGTTAGTGAAACTATCCTATATGAATATTTCTTATCATTTCATTTCTGGTGGTATGTGGAACGTCACATAACTCCTCACGGTTAGAGATTTATGGCCATGAGAAGTTGGAGAACCCAGGTTTGGGTAATGGACCCAAGTTTGTTTGATGGATAACAGTATGAGTTTTGATATATTTGTAGGTAATAATATTATATATGGATAATAAATGTCATTCCATTTTTTGTGGTATGTCGATTGTCACATAACTCCTCACGGTTTGAGATTTATGGCCTTACGAAGTTGGAGGACCCTCATATGTCATCTAGAAGCCCCAAAAGGTCAAAGTAGTCAAAGTGATTTAAGAGATTTTAGAAGGTAAATAATAAATTGAAGTGATGAGTGTACTATAATTCAAAGTGACTACAAAATAAATTATTTAAATAATAAATTTAATGGATAAATTAGAAGTGGGTTAACCCTAAAATAAGGGAAGTGGGCAAAGTGACCTAGAAGATGTTTTTAAGGAAGCTACTTGGAGAGTATAAATAAGAGGCAAGGCTCTCCCATTTTAGATCACACTTGAGAATATTGAATATCTATAGGTGTCTAAGGTAACCAAAGGATGTCTAAGCTGAATTTTAGAGGGAAGGTGAAGAAAAGAAGGCTGGAATTCAAGGGAGGATAAATTCTTTTGATGATGCTTTCTAAGGTATGTTATTTACAGGTCATCTCACCATTTTCACAATAACTTTTTTTCTAGAATGAATCAGATCGTGAAATTTCTATTCCATTGAGGAAACATATCCAAGTATCTGTGTTAAAACATTCAGCTTGTGGGTCATTATATTTTTTGAGTTACACTCCGTGGAAAATAGGGTTTGTGGCTAATCCTGAAACTAGTCTAAAATAAGTGTTTCAGGTAAAAACATCATAACTTCTTCATAACATATCCAAATTCAGTAAGACAAAATTTGTTGGTTAGAGTACAGTTTTTAGTATTCTTTGTAACATTTTCATATCCATTTAATAAATATTCCATGCCGGGCATGCTCTACAAGGTCACTCTCTAGAATAAGCTAGAATTCAACAAGGTATGCCATTTTTGCTATAACTCCTTTTCTGAGAGGTTCCAAGTAGTGAAACCTGGAGGAATTGCATAAAATAAACTGAAGAATATTATGTATCATTTTCAGATCTTTATACATTACAGGTACATAGTTATGATTATTTCAAGTTAGGGTTGTTGACTAATCCAAAACTAGTCATGTGAAACTAAAGAAAAGTTTGATGAAACTCCTAGTCTCTTGTTGTTAAAGTTAAGTAAGGCTTGTAGGTATGTGATCATATACACCAAGTCTATTACATATTTACAAATCATATTTGTATGATGAAATTGATGAGGGATTTTGGTTGAGGTACATGTTGGGTACATGGTTGAGACAAGTAGTTGATGAGTTGGCACATACATGAGGTGTATAGTTGATGATGTTGATACATATTGATGAGTCATAGCTGATGAGTAGTTGAAACATGATTGGTACATACCTGGTACATGGTTGGATGCACTTGTTTATGGTACACTTTTATTACAGATTGTTTGGTACAGGTTGGTGCATGGTTGATGCACTTGTTTATGGTACAAGTTGATTACAGGTTGAGGTACAGGTTGATGCATGGTTCATGTTTATTGGTATATCTTTACATCGGTATATATCATAGTGATAGTGTAACAGTGGTTCCATCATTCTACTTCTAATTCAGGGTGGTTGGACGGGGCAAGGAAAGGTGGTTGTAGCCACCTTCCGGTTGTAGCCGGGGAACATAGGGGGTTGTAGCCTCCTCCTGGTTGTAGCAAGAGAATTGGGGAATTGGAGCTTACCTCAGGTTGTAGCCTGAGAAACCAGGGGGTTGGAGCCTCCTTTCAGTTGCAGCTAGAAAACAAAGGAAGTTGGTGCTTCCAATGAATGTAATTCTTCAAGACATATAAGAAAAATCATTCTGTGGTTTTCTCTCGCTTTGGGTTTCCACGTAAAACAGTGGTGTATTGTGTATGTGTATGATTGTTCATTTGTTCATTGTTCATTACTGGATGATAATTCTACATTGATATAACACTTGTATTATTTGGTTAAAAAGGATTATAGTTTCTCTATTACTAATTCACCCCCCCTCTCAGTAATCCAACAGAAGTACCTCAGATAAAAAATTAATATGTTCATTCATTGTACTTTATGAGATATTCTCTTTGGAAGTTAGGGTTTTTGAATGGTCCTGAGTTCAGTTTCAAAAAGGTTAGTTTGGAATTTTCACTATAACTTGTTTTTTGGGACTCTTTAGACTGTGAAATTTTTACATAACAAAGAATACATATAGAAGTACCTTAGGTAAAAATTTCGGAATCATATTTGTAAAATTGGATACATGGCATGTTGTACAAGTTCGTTCTTGAAAAAAGGCCGAAAACAACAGTATTTGGGAAAGTTTTCATTTGGAAATTCAAATTTTGGTAAGACATGGTAAAGGAAGAAGTAGTGAGAATACCCGGTGAAGGAAGAAGCGATGAGTAGACTTGGCAAAAGAAAAGCAACGAGTAGACCTGATGAAGGAAGAAATAGCAATCAAACTCAGTGAAGGTTGGTGCAGCTCAGAGATCTGTGTCTCTTGCTAAGTTGGTGCTTACTAGAGGGAATTGGTGTCTCTAGTATAATGGTGTATATAAATATCTGTAAGATATTGGTGTCTCTTTCTAATTTTGTGCTTAGCGATGGGGATTAGTGTCTCCAGTATATTGGTGTTGGAACAGGGGAAGACCCAAGGTTCAAAGCTACAATAGGACACCAAAAAAAACCTAACTATCGGCCCTTTCGGCAACACCTGCGAAGCAGATGAAGTCTCACCTGAGGTAGAGGTAGGGGTGGTTGCAAGATTCCAGTGTCTACAACCTTAGCTGGGACACAGATCTTTGATTGTAGTACCTTAACAGAGCACTTTAGCAATTATGATCCTTCAATATTTAACCAGTATTTACTTCGCAGTAAAACCCTAATCACAGAGCATCGTATTATTCACCCAGATCTAGTATAGTCGAGCACTAAGCACATTCACATGGGTTAGATCTAGCACTTATTCACATTATTAGAACAAATAATCAACAAATCTATCTATCATTCATCTATATCAAAGAACGTAAGAAAGTAAATACATAAACACATCAATACATCGCACAAAGCATGACAACACATGATATACATGGTTCACCCCCACCCTAGGGCTACATCCACCAACTCTTCTTCTCTTTATTATCTTCGTCCAATCAGCTACATGCACAGAGCCTTGAGATCTTACTCCACGGAGGACATGAGATCTACGCACCTCACTAGATCCTCCTTCCTTTAGTTACAACACAAAGCCTTCCACAATCTCTTACAACTACTTGCACTTAGCTCTGCAAGCCTCACACAATATGCACAACGTAATTACAGTCCACACTTAGCACTTTAGCACTTAGCACAACATCACACGGATGCCTACTTCCCATACACACACATGCCCACACACCAACTCTTACATCACCTAGACATCTATTTATACTTTACAAAATAGGCCTAAACATGGGTAAATCCATGGGCTAACATCCCCATACCTGTTACATAAGCCCAAAACCCAAAAATACCTAAAAGAGGGGCCAAGATCCCGTGATCTTCACTTTGTCTTGCACTCTGCCTTCAACAGCTTGTCGAAGTCCCAAAATGGTCAAAAATGACCAAGGATCCTCAAAACTGGGTCAAGGGCCAACAAGCCCCCAACACTCACCTGTGAACTGTCCCGAGTCACTCTGCTTGGGGTAATTTTGCCTCAAAATCCTCGAGCTTGGCTCAAGCTACTTCAACGTGTTTTTTTGTTATGGCCTCTTGCTTAGTGAAATCTTGGGTAACAACTTTGTTGACAGGTCCCTCTAAGCATTGTTTGACTACAGTGATGACTTGCTCCAGTTCTTCTCCTTGGCCTTTGATCTCTGTGAATAGCTGGCAAGCCTTGTTCTGTATAGGTTGGAGCCTCTGAGTCACTTCCATGACTCTGATCTAAATGGTGTGGACCTGCTATTGAGCACTACACTATTCCTGGGATTGCTTCATCCTCTCAATGGCTGACAGGGGCTTCAACTGTGCCTATACTATTTATGCTTGCTGCTTCGCCTCCTCAAGATGTAACTCTAGTGCCTTCAGTTATGGGTTCTCAATGAGTCTCTCATAAGTCTAGGCACTGCAATCACTCAGTTGTTTACATTCCATGGAAAGGGCCTTTATTCTCTCAACTGTGCCTCGGGTAGTTGCTTCTCTTTGATCTCGCACATCCTGCAGATTACTGGGCATTGTTCTTAGCTCGAGATCTGTTATTCTTTGTTGTAGTTGTTGGATAGCTTCTGCGAGATGCTCTACTTGGTGTTCTACTGGTTCTTCCTCCTTCTACCCCAAGACTGTCACAGAGCAAAGTGATTTGTTGACTTTTTCTCTCACTCTAATCTGCTCCGTGAGTAGCTTTTCTTTCTCATGTTGGATCTGTGCTCTTTCTTCTTTGAACTTTGCTTGAAGAGTGTCCTTCTCATGTTGTGCAATCCTGTGTTGCTCTATAACTTTCTCATGTGCTTGTTTCAGGGCCACTGAGATCTGTTCTTTCTTAGTCTGTGCTCGATGAAGGTGGGCTTCAGTCACATCAGCCAGTGTGTAGAGTTGAGCAGGGTCATCTCCCAATTCTAGTTCTTACAAGGGCGGGGGCGCAGTGGACACTACGCGGCTCAAATAAAGGGCTTGTTGTACACCTCTTAGTTCTTCTACAATTGTATCGTACATGGATTCTTGTTTTTCTTCATTCCTTTTCACAAACTCTTCTTAGGCATCTCCTACGACTGAAATAATGAAATTGAAGTCATAAACCTTGCGTACACTCTGCATATTTCACTTGTTGGCTTTGGCTTTCTTCCATGATGAATATTTCATGGGGGAAACCTTTCTTTTCTTAGAGGGATCAGTGTCTTCAGGAGAGTTATGTGGTAGTGTTACTTCACCCTTCTTATCTTCTTCTTGTGGATTTTCCTCTTTTTTCACTTCGTCATCACCTCCTCTGCTAGGTGGCTCAGATGCAGTCTCTTCTGTCATGTTGTGTATTTCCTGTACATCTTGCTTCTTTTTCTTCCTGCTACTGCTTGGCGAATCGTACTCTTCACGATTGAAAAGCCTTCATTAACTTAATTGTGTCTATTATGGTTCAGTCCCAACGGTCTAATGGCGATCTCCTTGGCCATAATCATTGTTCTAACTATTCAGGTCTTCAGGCTAATGGTTATAATGCCTCCAACGGTCATATAGCTTCGCCATGGTGAAGTGCCATGCTGTGTTGTACTCATATCCCGACAAAGTTCAAATTATGGAGTCCTTCCTTCTACGTAGTTCCCTCTGGAACTTTCTGTAACTTTTCTATCTTTGTTTTCTTCTTACTTAGTTTTCTAGCCTTCTTTCCAGTGATATTCGTCCCAGTATTCCTCTTTCCATTCTGATTCTTATCTCCTCTTGGCATAGTAACTTTATGTTGTTGATGGTATTTACTAGGGTTCAAGGGAAATACTTGTTCTATGTATGGTGTAGGTGCTCTACTTTCCTGTACAGATAGGTGTCTCGAGTCCTCGTGTGTCCTTTCAACTTCAATGTCCAAGTTTCTAGTTCTACATAGCTTCAACCTATTCTCCTGTTCCTCGATCAATTGTGCGATCCTCTTGGTCATGAAATCTTTTAATTCCTGCTTCTTCTGCTCTAAGATTTCCTCTTCTTTTCTCTTGTCTTGATCCTTTTCGATCCAAGGCTTTCCTAGTAACATAGAAAATGGGGTGTTGTTCTCAATAAATTTAAGAACCTCAAAATCTTCTTCAGTCGAAGTTCCATGAGCACTCAAACATATCTGGGTAAGTCTTCCACACAGGGTTATCATATTTCCTCTAAATAATCCTATTCCTCCCAATGAAAGAATTATAACAGGTTTGCCTAAATTTTCCCAAGTTCTTTCTATCATGATATTCACTTGCGTTTCTTCATCCAGAACACAGTCTATGTCGAAGTGTCCTATTCTTGCTTCTATGAATTCTTTTTCTTTGAATATCTCTAATAAGTTGATATGTTGGTGGTCATTCAAGGTTTCTTTCATTTGCAGCAATACAGTCTCTGATTCTTTCGAGGTTTTCGCCAGGGTCTTAGTGTCTGATCTTCCTTAGGGTCTTCTTGGCCTGTATTCATTCTTTCAACCTTAGCAATCATTCTAGGGGAATCCAGAACTTCATGATCCACAACTTTACAACAAACACAACTAGTTCTTCTACCAGGGCATTCCTTAGCAAGATGTCCCAGTCTTCTACAACTGTAACAAAGAGTTAATCCTCTCTTTCTTTTAAATGATCCCCAACTCTTCCTATAGTATGCACTGGAATCATAGTATCTAACCTGCAAAAAATTATTTCTAGGATCCTTCATCCATTTGTTAGTCCAAACATTCTTTCTATGCATAGGTATAACATATATTTCATTATTTCTATCATATCTACTCATATCAAACCTCTTTTCTTCTATTTGTTCCCTAGTTTTCAGGCTAGGAATTTTTTTATCAAACATACCTATATCCATACTCTTGAAACAAAAATTTCAACTAATCTTACTTTCAACAGAGCACAAAGCTTCTAGATCTAAAAACTTTTCAATATCCTTATCTTTACCAGAGCAAAAATCTTCAAGATCTTACCTCTTTTCTTCAGATCAGATTTCTTTTCTTAGCATAGAGCTTCACAGATCGAGTAGAATACTGCGCACTAGGGAAAAAGATCTACACACAGAGCTTTCACAGTTTCAGGTCATATCTTCGCACAGAGCTTCTTCTTTCTCAGTTCTCAACAATCATAGTTTCAGGTCAGATCTTCGCACAAAGCTTCTTCTTTCTCAGTTCCCAAAAATCACATTTTCAGGTCCCGACAATAGAACCATTTGTTGGCACAGGGGCAGACCCAGGGTTCAACTCTACAACAATGCACCAACAAATCCCTAACTACCGACCCTTTCGGCAACACCTGCAAAGCAGATGAAGTCTCACCCAAGGTAGAGGCATGGGTGGTTAACAGATCTGTCTACAGGACTCCAGTGTCTGCAACCTTAGCTGAGACACAAATTTGTGATTGTAGTACCTTAACAGATCACTTTAGCAATTATGATCCTTCAGTATTTAACTAGTATCTACTTCGCAGTATTCACCTAGATCTAGTATAGTCGAGCACTAAGCACATTCACATGGGTTAGATCTAGCACTTATTCACATTATTAAGCACAAATCATCAACATATCTATCTATCATTCATATATATCAAAGAACATAAGCAAGTAAACACATCAGTACATCGATACATCGCACAAAGCATGACAACACAGGATATATGTGGTTCACGCCAACCCTGGGGCTACGTCCACCAACTCTTCTTCTCTTTATTATCTTCAGTCAATCAGCTACATGCACAAAGCCTTGAGATCTTACTCCACATAGGACAGGAGATATGTGCATCTCACTAGATCCTCCTTTCTTGAGTTACAGCACAAAGCCTTCCACAGTCTCTTACAACTACTTACACTTAGCTCTACAATTCTCACACAGTATGAACAATGTAATTATAGTCCACACTTAGCACTTTAGCACTTAGCACAACATCACACAAATTCCTACTTCCCATACACACCCACGCCCACACATCACCTCTTACATCGACTAGACATCTATGTATACTTTACAAAATAGGCCTAAACATAGGTAAACCCATGGACCGACATCCCCATACCCGTTACATAAGCCCAAAACTCAAAAAGCCCTAAAATAGGGGCCGAGATCCCACAATCTCCACTTCGTCTTGTGCTCCACCTTCGACAGCCTATCAAAGTCCCAAAATGGTCAAAAATGACCAAGGATCCTCAAAACTTGGTCAAGGGCCAACAATTGGTGTCTACGAAGATCTGAACGATATTGGTGTCTCTTCCTAATTTGCTTTTTAGTGGTGGGGATTGGTTTCTACAAATATATGTTAGATTAGGTTGGTTCCTACCAAGATTTGTACCAGTGGGAATTGGTTTCTACAAATATTTGTAACAGTAGGTTGGTGCCTACAAATAATTATAAAGAGAAGTTTTATGGTTTTATTCTGAGAGGTTTTCCACGTAAATATTTTGTTCCATGTTATGTAGCTAATAGATCTCATATGTGATTGTTTTCTTATGGTTGATGAATGTTTGAAAAAGTAAAAAATTATCTTATACCGATTCACCCCCTCTCTTAGTATAAGTGTTTTCTCAACAATTAGTATCAAAGCCAAATCCTTCGAAAACAATATAAACACTCGAAGGTACATCTTGGGAGCACACATAGAAATGGAAATTGATACTTCAGGAAATGAATACAAAGGGAAAGAAATGAATGATTCAGAAGAGGAACAAAATTCCAGGATAGATGCAAAAGTATATCTTGAAGAATAACTCATTTTTGCCTTAAGAGAAACAAATAATCTTAAGAAAAATAATTTGAAACAAAAGGAGTAGTTGCATAAATATGAAGAGGAGGATTGTGATGCAAAAGAAAAAATTTCATAAGGCCTTGAAAAAATAGAGAATATTGTTATCAGCCTAATGATTCAACTAGAAGAGGAAAAAATGACAAAAGAAATGGTGAGAATTCAACTGAAGGAAAAGGAAGCAAATTGCGAGAAGATAGAAGATGAAATTATTTCCTTAAGAAAGGAATTAGAGAAGTCGATTGCTCAATTGAATAGAAGCTTGAAGTTTGAAAAGAGCACTGAAATATTAGATGATATCATCAAATGCCAAAAATCACCACTCATTAAAACTGGTCTTGGTTATGATAAGAGTCATATGATCACCAAATAAGATTCAAAAAATACAAATCCATAGAAGAAAGTGAATGAAGTAAAATATAAAATCTATGTTGATGTATTCAAAAGATCCATCAACGACAAAGACAATAGGAAGAGAGAAAATGATGTTTCATAGAAAATTGGCATTCCTCCCAAAGACAACAAGAACAGATTTAGAATATATTTCCCACCATGATGGCCTCACACAACTCGGTACCAAGACTCTTTCCTTGTTTACTATTTTTCTTGTAATCACTTTGGTCATAAAGTAATAGATTGTAGAGCATATGCAAGAAGTAATCATGTATGGAACAAAAACAAAATTACTTATGGGTTCTCATATAGAAACTATAATTCATTTTCTCCATTAACTAATAACAATGTTGTATGTTATAAGTGCAACAACTATGGGAACATAGCACGTTTTTGTAGAAGTGTCCTAGTGGAAAATTCTAGACAAAACAAGAAAGAAGATACCCTTTCCAAACAAAAGCAAGAACCCATGGGAGTTTGGAAAATGAAGTAGGAGAAAGAAAATCAGAAGGAGGAATCTATGCTTGTGAAAACTACCCTTCATGCTCAAAACAAAGGAACTAAATGGTGCATTGTCAGTGGATGCTCAAGCCACGTGACAGGGGACAAGAACAAGTTTCATAATTTGGAGGAAGTAAACAAAGGAAGTGTAACATTTGGAGGTAATTCTACCACAATGATAGGTAGAAAATGTACTCTTAGTCTTGATAATGGAAATACTAAAACAAACAATGTCTTGTATGTTGAAGGTTTGGAGCACAATCTTCTCAGTGTTGGGTAAAATGTGTAATCAAGGACACACTCTCACATTTGATTCTCAAGGCTGTGAGATAAGGAAGAAATTCTAAAAAAGATTAGTTTGAAATGCATATATAACTTCAAATAATGTATATATCCTAATAGAGATCAAAGGAGAAAGAATAAAAATAAAAAGAGGAAGAGAAAGAAAAAGAAGAATAAAAAAATGAACATTAAGAAGAAACGAGATGAAAGAAGAAAAATAAGAAGAAGGAACAGAACGTCAATATACAAAGGAATATTCATTTCACAAACCAAGTATATCAAGGAAAAGTTGAAGAAGCTCAAAATGAAAGATTGTGCACCAGGTAGCACATCCATGGTTATAGGCTGTAAATTGAGCAAGGATGATGAATCTCTAGAAGCAAATCAAACATTGTACAAGTCAATGATTGGAAACCTAATATATGTGACAACATCAAGGACAAACATTATGCAAGTAGTAGGATTGGTTGCACAGTTTCAAGCTACATCAAAAGAAACTCATGTGTAAGCAATGAAAAAAATATTCAAATATATAAATGGCACCTTGGACTTCAACTTGTGGTACTCAAGAGGTGGATATTTTACTCTAACAACATATACAGAAGTTGATTGGGTAGGAAATGTTGATGATAAGAAAAGTACAAATGGAGGAGCATTCTTTTTGGGCGACAGTATAATGTCCTGGTTGAGAAAGAAACAATCTTTAGTTTCTCTATCCACAACAAAGGCCAAGTATATAGCAGAAACATCATGTTGCAAACAAGTTCTTTGGATGAAGTAGACATTGAAAGATATTAAGGTATAATATGATCATCTGATATTAATAATTTGTGACAAAACAAGTGCAATAAATACTTCAAGGAATCTTATTATGCACTCAAAAATAAAACATATTCCAATCAAGTATCACTTCTTAAGAAAAAACGTAGCAAAAGAGAATGTCAAGTTGGAATATATTGTCACCAAAGAACAAATTGCGAATATTTTCACAAAAAATGTTCCCACTGGATCCTCCTGGACCTCTGTGAGAGTTCCTAGATCCTTCTGGATCACACCTTCCCATTGAATAGAATTTGGATCTCAAAAAGTATATATATCCAACAGATTAGTGATGATAACTCTAACTCACTCTTCCACCTTACTGAAATGCTCTTATCGAGTAACTTAGTGATAAAACTTCTTCACTCTTCCACCTTGCTAAATATTTTGGGACTCAATATTCATCTTGGATCTTAGATATTAGGTATTAGATCCATGTACTTTTGTCTACTTCTGAAATATGGCTCTGACACTAGCCTCTTTAGCATTGTCGCTAATAGAGATTTAGCTCTGGTTCTGGCTTATAGATTCCCCAATGACAAAATTCATGTTCATTGAATCTATTCAATACCTGAATCATGTATTCAACATCCAATCCCATCTACTACTCTAATGAAGATAGTCTATCTCAGCCAATATCAAACCAAGTCAAATGTTGATCTATACCTTTCCCTTTTGGACTCATTGTTCTTGTACTGCTGATGTATCTGTAGAAGTCTTTGAATGAATTCCTTGTCCATTACTTCTCTCCTGCCTTGAGAACAACTCCATTTGTATTGTAACCGCTTCTGCTCAAGGTATACATCTACATGAACATGACATGGTATCTTGAAGATCCTTATAGCATATATATTTACAACTATAGACCTCTTATTTATTTACAAATAATATTATTTCTCCTTTACTAGCTCTAGGAAGTTTTACATAACCTTGATGCTCTTCATGCTTCTGATCTACATGTTCCAAAGGCTTGCATCCTTATGTTCCTTCACGTTCGATACTTCAGAATAAGAATGTTGTCTTAAATAATTTGATCCATATGTAGTCCTTTAGCTGATAACAAGAGAATACAATTATCTACATTGATGTCAAAAGGCTTATAAATCTTTGTAAGATCCCTCTCACTTCTATAACAAAACGCCTATATAGAAACCCTTTTACAAGATTTCTCTCACTTCAAACAATATGTAAGGTGGCTATATAGAAATCCTCTTACAAGATTCCTCTCACTCTTATAATCTACAATGAGTGGCTTACAAGCCTTGTAAATAGACTTTAGAAGATAACTAAATATGCAATATTAGTTTACATTAAAAAATATTGATAGTTACAATGAAATATTTTATGATGGGTGGTTTATTCATACACTCATCCTCCCCTTAGTACTAGAAGGAGTCTCAAAACTTCCTATCTCTGAAAATGCCTCTGACGTTGATGCTAAATATGAAATTTAATCTGATGTTGAATCCAAGAAACCATTATACCATATTATAGGTCTTCCCAGTAACCTATATAACCTCTCCTTGTGAACACCTATATAACCTCTCCTTGTGAACACCAAGCACGATTGTTGTGTCTTGAGTAGCTTCCCTTGAATACACAAGTACCTGGACATTCTAGAATGTAACTTTATAACCTTCATCTTCAAAAGTCACAACTGAGAGTAGGTTTACTTTAAAATATGGAACATACAACATATGCTCCATTCCCATAAATCCTCCTAACTCAAGATCGAATCTCGTATATCCATACCCTTTTATTGCTTGTCTAGTGTTAATTCCATATCCTACATAGCAATATATGTCAATCTCTGAGAAATTCAGGAATACTGATCTCATCATGGTCATGTGGAGAGATGAACCACTGTCCACAAACCATTCCTTGATGTCTTCATATATCACTCTATTAATACCATTCATTAGGAAGTATTCTTTCTCAAATATTTCAGCGAGACAATTAACTTCATCTAGGGTTGTTGCTTGTCTTCTTTCAAGTGTCTTTACATCTTTTTGATTCTTCTTTAGACATAAGTGTGGATAAAGTGATCAACACTTGTTGATATGATGTCCACTCTTACCGCAATAAGATCAGAGTGCCTTGTTCCCATCTTGGAACCACGATCCCTTCTTATCATTCCTCCTTTTCCTTTGCTTAGAGAAATTACCTTTACCTTTAACCTTCTTCTTGGATGGATTTTCTTGCACATATTGTCTTCTTCGACATTTCTCCATATCATGGTTACTAGTTCCATAAGAAGCACATGGATACACAGACCACTTACCAATATTATTAGTAGGAAATGTCTTCATTTCCCCTTTAGAATGCACATCTTTCTCTGAATATGTCTTACACATGTTACCTTTCCCTAAATCAGAAGGTAAGACTGATTTCTTATGAAGGACCTCTTCTTTTGAAGATTCAACCGTCTTCGAGCATTCTCCATATTGATGGGAAAGATAAAAATATGAGGAATCATCTTTCTCAATCATGACTTTTGAAAGATATAGTGCCTTTTGCATCGGAGACTTTACATTCTTGACTTGCAAATCTTCATGGATTGTGTTGATGGTGCCAATACTTGATTATTGGTTTGCAACTTCCTTTCCAACTCATGAAAAATATTGGTTGTGGATCCTGATTATCTTCCTGATTCAGAGGTCTTTTTTTTTCAGCCGTGTTTATACCCCATGAAGACTTTACACCCTAGAAGTATGTACACTCTTCCACGCAGGGGAGTGCAGAGGGGGGTTACCCCCTCTATGGGGTCTGGGGGGGCTATCCCCCCGACGGGTGTTTGGGGGAAAAGTGCTCGAAGGAATAATTTCCTTGTAAATGTATATTGTAATTTCAATGTAAATCTGGACCGTTCATTATAAGGTTGCAGATATAATGGTAGAAATTATGTTAGGGTTTTTTTCCCTAGAAGGCAACCCTCTGTTATGAGGGAAATGTAATGCGGCTATGCATTATGACAAATATTTTATTCTGAGATAAGATACTGTGAGAGAAATAAGAGGAAGTTACAACGGGTTTGTTGTAGGTTGTATCCCTTCATATGCTGGATAATAATAAAGGAAGGACCTGGCAATTTCTTTGGTGGACATAGCCCACACTAGGTGAACCATGTAAATATGTGTCTCTATTGTATTGTGTATCTTCTGTGTTTTGTTTCTGCATTTGTTTTACTTTATTTCTCCATGGTCCTATTTTTAAAATATACATATTAGCATCTAACCTGATTCAAAATTAATTCTTGATCGTATTGAGGTGATTTGTAGAAAAATGATGTTGTGCTCCTTATCCAAAAAACTCATAAACTGATGATTAATTTGAAGATTTATGGGATGAAACAACAGAAAATAAAAGAACTCAAATTACATATATTGATGGCATATATTAATTCATCTTCAAGTCCTCTTTAGATAGTAAGATTTCTCTTCATCATCTCAAAATGCCAAATTACATTACAACATGGACTTACAAAAAGCCAATTTTATGGAATCTCTTTAATTATGCTAATCAAACCCAAAGAATGAGTTCACCATTTAATTCCTTATGAAATTCTAATAAATTTGAGTATAAAGTCGACCATATGTTGAATTGGCTCAATTTCACTCTCTTTTTATGCCAAACGATGCACTATGGTGCTCATTAATGACAATCTGGACTAAGACTTTTACAAATGACCTCTTAGAACAAAAATAACATCACCATTGAAATTCTCTTGGAAAAACAAGAAAAATGAGTATAAAGTTGCCTATGTGTAGTAAAAATACCTCATGGCATGCATATCGAGACAAAACCAAACTAGGCTCCCCTTCTAGTATGCAAATTGATGCAATCCATACTGTACTTGACCTCGGGATCTGTTCCTACATTGGACTCTACGTCAACATTGGGATGTGCGTAAACATTTGGATATATGTCCATAAATAGGCCTTAGGTCGAAATTGAATCCCAACTGTACCCCACATTATATGCTAACATCAACATCATAATAAATATAGTTTAATGTGTTAGTTATAACAAGGACCATTAGTGGTGCATTGGTTAGCACTCTATGTGTTAGAACTTTGGAATCTATCGTGAATTCTAAGTGAGGTCATGGGTTCGATTCCCACAGAACTTTATTGATCCAAGTGGATATTGGTGGCCACCCACCTTCTCCAACTGGCTCAAAACAGTTTTCTGGCAATTTTGGTAATTTACTATTTTTAGCAGTTTTAACTTTCGGGGCCATTTTGAGGGCCTAAATGAAGGTTTTTTGGGATCATCCTAACTCAATGATTTCCTATGGCATGATTGAGGCCCCAAAATGAGTCTCCTCGATGATACCTTTCCAATAGGCTATCATATGCCTAAAACGAAGATCGTATGCAAAAGTTACGACCCCTGGAAGTTAATGTACTAACTTACCCAAACAGGGCCCACATGACTTTTGGTGCTTCATCTCCTAGGGTTAGGTTTTTGAATGTATAGGGTTTTCAACATTCCTGTTTATTGTAAAAAGGCCTTCAAAGCCTCATTGTAATTATCTTCTTGTGAATGAGTGCAATCGTCACATCTCTTCTCAGAGATAAGCTACCACCATTCCAACAAGCTTGTTTCTGCTGCATTTTATAGTTTCAGCTTATTTCCTTATTGTATCTCTGTTATTTTGTGTTAAGAACTTGTTAATAATCTGTATTCATTTCATTCCACTCATAAAATCCGAATCATTTATTTATGGTATATTACATTGAATATGATTTTAAATATAAAACTTCCCATTAGAATATTTAGTCATACAGTTAGCACAACCGGTTAGTTCGTTAGAGTAATTAACTGGAGGTTACAAGTTCAATACCTATCAGGTCCAACAAATTTTTTATCTGTAGGCCTTCATGGTCTTCTGGAAGGTTCCATGTGGCACCATTTGATTGGCCCACCTGGCGGTCTATCATTGGTTGATTGTACGACCCCTTCCACATCGGTGATGACATGTCTTCCACCTATACGTACAGATTACCACATGTCAGTCATCCATTGTTCCACTTGTCTGCCTTCCATGTCATTCGTACATATGACACGTGTCAGAATTTTATTGGTCCAAATGAACCTCTACAAAGTCCATTTCTGAGTGACACATGGCACACTCTCGTGTTACCATGTCACCTTGCTGATGTCACTTTGCATGATGTTGACGTCATCATGTTGTATAGAAAGGACTCGTGTCAGCCTTCTAGTGGTGACACATATCACATTTGACCTTGACTTTTACCAACCATATCTTTTGCATACGAACTTTGTTTGAGGCGATTTTTGCGCCATTGGAAAGATATCGTTGATCTCTATGCATTGATGGATTTTTAGAGAGCATTTCATATGGTCAAATTTTGAGATTTTATGGATCTTCCTGGACCTCCATGAGAATTCCATATCCTCCTAGACCTATGTGAGCATTCCTGTATCCTCCCGGATCACATAGAGATCATGGATGACTCTAAACCCTACCCTGCTCTACTTGATATTGATTGGGAATTTGAAAACAATGTAGTCTTGAATCTAAAGAAACAGTGTATGTCCTTTGAAATAGATACCTTGCACTTCATTGTGCCATTAGATTCACATAAGGGTGACAGATATAATGAGATTTTCAATGACGATGCACAAAGCGCCATCATTGAGAACATCTATACTATTACAGGGTGCAAAGAATATTATGTCAACACCATGGTGGATGGTGAGATGAGTTGGAGAAGTATATGCTCATATGATAAATATTTGGAGAATTCCATGGAGAGATGGAAGAATAAAATTTATAATGTTTCAACAAGGAGAAGTGCATGAATTACAAAGGCGGTGTTTTGGATTGGATTAGAGTTATGTGATGCACTAAGATTTTATGGTACAGTGGTCGTTGACACCTTTCTAGCACAAATGGAAGAAGTATTCCTGGAGAACCAAAGGATACAAGACATGAATGTGACTGTCAAATTAACACCCATATGATGGTGGGTGAGATACCACAGGGACATACAAGAATGGGCATAGATGGTTGAGTTTATAAAGGTTAGGTTTCAACCCACAATGAACTTTAAACTAGTAAACCAATATAAGGGTACTAAATATCTACAGGATCATATTTTATTTTGTGAGAGGCATTGGACAACCAATAATATCCCTCACACCTAATGGAAACATAGGTGTGTCCTTACCATGGACATGGTACCTCGAATTGGTACATCTAGGAGGAAATAAGAAGGAAAACTAGAGACTAGGGAAGTGTCAGTACATAGTTTTGTGCAACATTCTATTTTACCATGGAGATACTCATGTAGAGGGAAGTCCTCTTGAGAATTAAGGATTTCATATTCTATCAACATCCAAATAACATCATGTTGAAATTCATTTACGCCTATCACAAGCCATTGGAAAAATTGAAGTAGGTCGTACATTGCTGGAAAATTGACAGGGATGACCTGGATGAAGACGACCCTAGGGGAGTATAGATCAATGAAACTGAGGTCAAACACATGGTCCAATGGAGGGCCTCTGATAAAACTGCACTAGACTATGGATTACTGATAAATACCAAGAGACATAAAATCGATATAGAGGAAGCATTGAGGATGGCCATAATTATGGACTATTGGGACCAAGAAACAGTAACATAGGTAGTATACTTACTAAAAGAGTATGAATACCTCTTTCCTTGAAGCTTCTGAGAGATGAAAAAGATTTTAGGATCCCTCAGTGCCATGAGAATTTAAATGAATCTTGATGCTAAACTAGTAGAGAGGAGACCCTATCACCTGAACCCCAAGTATAAGGAGAAAGTGCACAAAGAATTGGACCACATGTTGGAGGATAGAACCATTTTCCCCATGGAGGAGTTATATATTATCCCGATGGTAGTCCAACCAAAGAAGACAAAAGACATAAGATTTTTTTTCGATATGCACAACTTAAATGGAATATGTGTACACGATCCATTCCCCACACCATTCACTGATGAAGTAATGTAAAATGTGGGTGGATGGGAGGCTTACTCTTTCACGGATGGATTCTCAAGGTATCACTAGGTACAAATTGCAGAGGAATATCAAGTTAAAACAACATTTATGACAGAATGGGGCTCATTTTCTTACATAGGAATACCCTTTGGGTTGAAGAATGCACCTGCAGTATTTTCTAGGATTGTGGTCGTAGCTTTTAGGGATTTTATCCATAAGTTTATGGAGGTGTACTTAGATGACTAGAGAATGTTGAACCTCTTAAAGGAGCATATGCATGCCCTATGATTAATGTTGGATAAGTGTCACTAGCTGGATATTTCCTTGAACTTGAAGAAATGTGTATTTTTTACATCGTTTGAGATGCTACTTAGACATGTGGTCGGCAAGGAGGAGTTGTTGGTCTATCAAGCAAAAAAAACCATTATAGTACCTGACATGATGGCTCCCACATCAGCCAAAGAATTACATGCCATGTTGGGACACATAGGGTACTATAGACAATTAATCTAGAGTTACATGATGATCGTTGGTCATTAGAAAAACTGTTGTACAAAGATACAAAGTATCTATGGACACAAGAATGTGGGGAGGCATTGAATACATTGAAACATAAGTTGGTAACTGCACTAATTCTAGTATTTCCAGATTGGACAAAAATATTCCATGTCCATGTAGACACATCATCCATTACACTAGGTGTTTTTCTCACACAACCCGAGAGGGTAACATCGATCATCCCATTCATTTTTCTAGTTGTAAGTTGTTTGATTCAAAAGAAAACTATACCACTATGGAGTGTGAGGACTTGGCTATGGTATATGCCCTGTAGAAATTTTGACATTGCTTACCAGGCATCCCATTCAATTTTTTTACTAACCATTTGACCTTGAAATATTTGGTCAACAAGCCAATGTTGGGGGGGAGAATATGTTAATGACTTCTACTACATAGCATATATATTCCCCCCTAAATTTGTTTTAATTACAAAAGCTAATCAAATATGATACAACAACACTCTTGAATAAGTCTAATTGCCATCAACATGGATCAAGGGAAAAAAGGAAGTCATCCATTGCAAAACTGGTTGCAAAACTATTGTCCAAACACAGTCCTAGTCAATCAGTTGACTAGACAACAAGATAGCACAAGACAATAGATCAATCAACTAGACAAGAAATGCACCAAAACCGTCTATGTCAATCCAACATTATCTACCAAGATAGATAGTCTTTCTATCCAAACAATCTCTATATTCAAGAACAATAAGAAGTAGTACAACTAACAACACCACATTCGAACATGGTTTGGTCGGTCTCAGCAAATCTAAGTCGATTCAACAAGAAATAGTGGAGTCAACAAGAAAACACATCAATTGGGTTTACACATCAACAACTTCAAGCACTCCTACCCTTAAAAACAAATAA
Organism: Picea engelmannii; assembly: GCA_009831015.1. Lineage (NCBI taxonomy): Eukaryota > Viridiplantae > Streptophyta > Pinopsida > Pinales > Pinaceae > Picea > Picea engelmannii. The sequence goes on along the minus strand of ML777070.1, from coordinate 102,997 downwards.
GGGATGTATTAGCATCAATAGTTCTCATAGAAACACCAGTCGACAAAAAAAACTAGTCGAAACTTAGTCGATGAATACATAGTTGAAACCTCTAGTTGACTATCATCTCTATTCAAACCTCATTCAACCAATATCCATGTCAAACTCTAGTCGACTATCATTTCAGATCGATCCTTGGTTGAACACCAACAAAGAAATCATTAATGAAGAGGAATGTTGCACGACTATACAATTGATGATACATAATGATAGGAAGCTCACAAACATCTGGCCAAATGATTTCATGACCGACTATCAATCCAACCACAGTCTATTATGGTTGTTGGTACTAGTCCATGGTTCTGTCTTTCACATCTCTTCTGCAAAGAACTACAAACATGATTTTCATTTCTTCAAGTTGTACAAAAAGGATGATGATAGGGCACAAAGTTCTAGGTTAGTTGATCAGAAGAATATGGCTCAAGTTCTGGTGTACTCCCAGGAGTGGAAAAATACAACATATTAGCAACAATTTCATCATCAACAATATTCTCATATTATGGCATGTTAGGAATAACCAACTCACAAATATGTTCAACACAATCAGTAGTGGGTTTCTCTTCTTGCAAACCAGTCTGAAATCCACCGACAACAAATAATACTTGTCTCGGTGTAGCAAGGCCATGTAAAGGAAGGGAGGAAACAAAAAAGTCATATCCAAGACTTTCCTTTGGTGACTTCATCTCAGGGGTAATAGAAATTGCAATACCCTATCCATTTTTCCCAAGTCCTCCTCCAGTGCATCCCATCTTTCTGAGCAGTTGGGACCCAATACCTGTAGTGTATTTCTCAAAAATAAGAGAAAGAACATTGTTAGTAGTTTATAAACCAATAACCTATTTCTTATAAATAATATCATGAGATGAAGAAGAGATAGTTGAGCTTGGTAGATAAACAACAACAATCTTCTTCTCAATAGTCTACAGTTGGTGAACTTCTATTTCAAGGCTCTGTTTTCAATCTTTTAATCAATGAATAAGCTCATTCTTCTCAGTCAACTGCAGTAGTAAGGCATCATAATATTCCTTAAAAATTTTAAGAGGAGTAGGTTATGCACGAATCTCATCAATAGAGGCCTGTAAGTGAGAAACTTCATGAGTCAATTGGGCATTTGTTTCCTTCAGCTGATAGACTTCCATTTGCAAGGAAATATTTTCTGAGTGAGGGAGAGATTTAAATTCTTCTTCCAGATCTTCAAGAAGGTCAGTCTTGTCTTGAAATTAATCTACAAGAGTATGGATAAAGGAGTCCATCATTCTTTCTAGTGATGAAACCCTCCTGAATTTCTCATCTACAGTAGTCTGGAATAGGGAAACTTCAGTATTCAACTGCTTTTTCAAACCCTCATTCTATATTTGCAACAAAGCAACAATAGACTTCAATGTGAGGACTTATTTACCAACTTGATCAACAACTTTATATTCATGGAGTGCCTGCAATATTTTACCCATATTCAAATATCAATTTTGGTTAGACCGCGTCAACAATGTGAATAATGTGCCAGAAAACAATTGTAAATGGTTCACAAGAAAATGCTCATGCACCAGTCGACTTATATCAATCTAGTCGAACTTCTGTACACAATTATTTTCGACGTGGAGCATTTATTCCACCATAGAAGAGATTGATTCTCAAAACACAACAAGCATGCACATAAATGAATTGTATATGAAAAAATAAATTTATCGAATTCCTTACTTCCCTTTTTGTTTGGTTGGTCGGCAAGCCCAATAACTAACAAATCATCTCTACTTCCATGAGCATAGGTGTGCCTCTTCGTAGAAATAGACTAAAGAGAGAATTATCTTGATAATTAAGACATATGTGTTCCAAAACTACAAAGCATCCATCAAATCTCTTTCAGTCATAAAGGGAATGCCTTCACTGATCGGATTACTAGTTGCACTAGTCAATTCTCTTTATCAGTCAAACTTGTTGGCAATAAAAGACAGGCCGCAAGTAGAGGTGAGTCGACATGAAACCAATCAGTGTAGACATGAAACCAATCAATGTATATCCAATCAGTGTAGACATGAAACCAACGAGGGTATGATAGAGGAAGAGGTATCCATCCATTCGTCAGGTAGAGTCATCTGGAGTTTCATCATCAAATCTCTTCTCAGAGGAGGCTAATACATCATCTTCATCTCCATCTCGTGACGATTCACCCAACACTTTTGGATTTCACACGTTCACCTTGTGCTCAACCACATTCACATCAAACTCTGCAAATCTCCTTTCTCACTGCGTTACATAGGAGAATCATCTGGAGTTCTTCTAAACTCTCTGTAAGGAGGAGGCCATCTCTACCTTCCATCCCTATCTCAGATAGGAACCACATACTCCTCTCAAGGGCTCTCTATCAGGTTGACTCAATCAATCTACGTCCTAGAGAATGTCTCACACAACTGTAATCATCAACACTCCCTCTCAGCTAGGGAGGCATTCTCCATCAGGACAAGTCTCATACGGAAGTACTTTAAACTCTATCTTGGTTGTATTCATCAACACTCCCTCTCAACTAGGGAGATATCCTTCACCAAACTAATTTGGTGAATATGTCTGCAACCTGTTCATGTGTAGGAAGGTACCTCATGTGTACTATTTTCCTCTGCATAATGTCTCTGATATAGTGATATTTTATCTCAATGTGTTTCGATCTATCATGAAATGCCTGGTTCTCAAAGATCTTTACAAACAGCTCTGGTTGTCATCATAGAATTCATATCATGATCAAGTAAATCTATCAGAAGCTTGAGAAGCCACACTACTTTTCACAATCAATGCTATATACTCTGCTTTTGTGGTACTCAAGGCCACAGAGCTTTATTTCCTGTTGCACTAGGAAACCATGGAAAAATTCATGGTAAAACAATAGCCATATGTTGTCTTCCAGTCCATTGTACTCTCTGCTCAATCTGTATCGACATATCCTGCAAAATCAAGTTCACACTAGAGGCATATCTCAGGCCATATCCAACTATGCCTTGTATATATCTCAATACATGTTTTGTTGTTGTCTAGTGAGTCTGTCTCGGTTGACTCGTGGAATGACTAAGTACATTCACTACATAACATGAATCAAGTATGGTGTTAACCAGATACATCAGTGATCCAATCAACTGTGGATCAGTCTTGTCTGAATCATCATCAATCTTTTTCTTTAAATCCATCACCATGGATTTGCATTTTGTCATACTGAACTTATTTAATATTCCCACTATATATTTTCCTTGACTTAGGAAAATATTATTGATCCTCTGTCATACTTCTTGTCCCAGGAAGTAGTGCATCATACTCAGATCCTTCATCTCGAAATCAGAATTCAAATCTTATTTGTATCCAACAACAAGAATTTCTGAATAAGTCATCAAAATTAGGCTCTCATCACCAACACTGTAATAATATAGGTTTGGATCAACAACACTCTTGCTGAAAACCCAAACTCATCAAGAATCTATCCATCTGATATAGTTTCCAACTCATGGATGTAGTATGGATGGAAGTGTATTGGGTTTACTAGATCAAGTGTCTCATCATAGACAACTCTCTCTATTTGTGAGAATCCTCTAGATATAGATCTCTCTTTGTATTTCTTGACACTTCCATCAGATGCATGCTTGATCTTATAGATCCACTTGGAAGTCACCACATACTTCCTTCTAGTCCCTGAACAATATCTTATACATCATTCTTTAAGATATACTGGTATTCTTATGTTATGGCATCTTGCCATACCTTTTCTCCTGTTGCTTCTCCAAGACAGGGAGACTTAGAATCAATGAAGTGGCTCATGACTGAAGGATAGTTCAAAAATCTCTTTTGCTTTCTCAGGATGTGCCTTGAGAGGCTTGTATGTTTCTCTACCTCTTGCAGAGTGAGCCTAGGTAGGAATTTTATTCCCTACTACAATATATGTGAACATATCAACTGGAGCAACTAGATCTACTGGAATAATGTCTGTCTCCCTCTAAACTCCTGAAGGGGGAGAAGGTATTGTCTTACTGTCAATCTCCATCTGAGATTCTATGGATCTTTGAAATGATATATCTTCTTCAACGACAACATCTCTTCTTGTCTCAACCTGTCTCTAACCAAGGATGTCGATCTGAAATGTCTTCGAAGATTCAATGTTATCCCATAAATGTATCCTTTCTTTCTAAAGGGTCTATCTTGGAATTCTTCTCTTTGGGTACATGAAAATGCACTTGTCACCCAAATATCCTGAAGTGTTCAATATCAGGCTTCACTCAAGTGAAGGCTTCTTCGGGAGTTATTTTTTTCAAATTCTGGTGAAGGATCTTGTTCTGAACATATACTATGTCATGCATGCTTCTGCCCATAGAATCATAGAAAAATTCTGATCATGCATAATTGCATTATTTGCCTCAATGATGGTTCTATTCTTCCTCTTTCTCAAATAGTTTTGAATCCTTCTGATTCAAGTGACTCCCTTCCTGTTATGGCATCTTCTTTTGTTGTTAGTCTATCTGGAACAAGAAAACAAGAGGAACCAAAACAAGAATATCTCATAAAGAAGAATAATGAGTAGATCTCTAGAATCAAAACAATTTAAAGATTGTTGTCACAACTACAACACCTACTTGTAATGTAGCAAACTTTAGAAATATAGGTTAGAGGAATGAAAATTACAACAATCAAACCTGGAGTCTTCACTTTCAGTGTGTTGTTCCTCTGAATGCACTGAGATCCCTCTGGATCCATGACTTCACAAAATATTCCTTCCTCCTAAAATTTCCCTTATGACAATGATACAAATAATATATATACAAGTGCATACATGAGGGTGTTGATATAATTTCTCCAATGGAACTTGGCTGATCTCTGTCCTCTTGAAATCTTCATGAAGAGGGTAGTCATAGTGTCAACTTCTTGTATCACCCATACTAATCCTTCCTTTGAATTCTTGTCTTCCAGGAAATTGAAGTTGCTTGATCCATCAAGCTTATCTTCCATCATAGTTCTATTCATTATAATTTTAGATTCTTCACAAACCATTGTCAACTGGGCTAGAAAACCTAATGGCTAGGCTAGGATAACACTTTTAGGTTTTGTTGGAATTATGACTACCAACAATAAGCCTTTGAAAGATATGATAACACTGGTGAGTTGAAGATCTCCTTCAATGAGTTATAGAAACCCTAATTCTGAAATTTCTATAGAAATTAGTGAAACCCTCAAGACCCTAGGGCCAAAATTTCAAAATGCTCAGAATTTCACTCTGAGAGTCTTTGGAGGTGCAATGGAGGAGGTTGTACTCTCCTATGCCAAAATTGTCCCCAATGTTCAAGTATTAAGGGCTGAAACACCTCAGAAAGGAGGGTCGTATGGATTTTCTGGAAACCCTAGGAAGGTCGTACAAATATGCAGAAAAGAGAGGAGACTGGTAGATGCTTATACAATGGGTGCTTCAATACCTATTCTCTAAAACCATGTTGATTTTTGAATAATCTAGGCTTAAGAATTAATTTCATTCCATTTTATCACTTTAATTAAACCATAAAAAATTTGTTGCAGCAACCAAGATCACAAGAAGAAACACCATGCACAAGTACACAACAAGTATCCTAGGAAACCCTTCTCAACAAGGGAAGAAAACCCAACCAATCCTTTGCTATATTCTTCAAGAGAAAGAAATTCACCACCAATAAAACATAACACACAAAAGGGTGCTCACAAACCCTAGAAGACTAGCACCCAAGAGAGGTGCACACTTTTTCCAAGAAGATGTACTTGCTGAAATTTCCAAACTCACACAAAAGATATGATTCCTCAATGGAGAATTTACCTTTACTTATATTAGACTTGCCCTGTCAAAATAAGTGTCTATTGGAACAATAGGGCCGAACTCTCTATCTCATGATATAATTAATATTAACTAGATTAATTATATTTTACATTAATTATCAATCACATTAAGGTGGGGCCGACTTGTACCCTTTACATTACAGTTAGGGTTACAGGAAGGTCTGACTCTTGAACAATATAGCAAGAGATCTCATACACCCACTAGTGCTCAGCCACTAGGGGCACATCCATAGATATTTCCATATCTCTGGCTCACTGCATTACACAGAAGAACCACTTCTCACTAGTGCTCAGCCATTAGGATCACGTTCACCTGTGCTCATCCACAGACACGTCCACTCAACAGATATTGTTTCCCACTACATTACACATGATAGTCATCTGGAGATTCATCATCAAATCTCTTATTAGAGGAGGCTAATACATCATCTTCATCTCTATCTCATGACGATGCACCCAACACTTTGGGATTTCACACGTTCACCTTGTGCTCAACCACATGCACGTCCAACTTTGTAGATCTCCTTTCTCACTGTGTTACACAAGACAATCATCTGGATTGATTCTCAAATCTCTATAAGGAGGATGCCATATCTACGTTCCAGCTCTATCTTAGATAGGAACCACACACCCCTCTCGGGGGCTCTCTCTCAGGTCGACTCAATCAATCTGTGTCCTGGAGAATTTCTCACGCAATTGTAATCATCAACACGATCGTGGCAGGAGGGTAGTGGTAGAGTAGTGAAGATTTGGGAAACTTGAGAGTAAGGGAAGAAAGGAAGAGGTCTTGAGAAAAGGAATGGTGGTGAATCGAGATTTCCCATGATCATTTTATGTTGGAAACAATGAAGGGATATATTGTGAATGGAATGATTTGTCTCTTATTCTTGCATGATGTAACATGGAATAACCTTTTTCCCTTTCTTTAAGTGTAGTGTAAACATAGGATAACCTTTTATTCTTACTCTTACTTGCTGTGTAATGAATGATTTACCTCTTTTTCTAGTTTGATGTAGCATGGAATAACCTTTTGGAATGATTAGTCTCTCTTTTGTTAGTATGGTGGAGCATGGAACAACCTTTCAATTTTATTCTCACTTGATATGATGGAATGATTTTCCTCTCTTTTGGAATGATTTGTCTCTGTTTTGTTAATATGGTGGATCATGGAACAAACTTTCAATCTTATTCTCACTTGATATGATGGAATGATTTTCCTCTTTTACTAGTTGGGTGTAGCATGGAATGATCTTTTGGAATGATTTGCCTCTTTCTCTAATGTTGTGTAGCAGGGAATGACCTTTCATTCTTATTCTTACTTGCTGCGATGGAATGATTAGCCTCTTGTTCTAGCTTGGAGTAAGCATGGAATAACCTCTCATTCTTACGCTTACTCGTCATTGCCACGAAATCACTGATCACACTAATCTTCTGCAATAATTATTTTAATCTTATATAAACTTGTGACATTGAGCGGAGAGCAGATAAGTAGAGGGAAGAACATATAAGTATATTCGAGGAGTGAGTTCTCAGATGCTACATCAGTGGGTGTTTGCGTGAACAGTCGATGCAAATACAGTAAACAAAGAAAAAGTCAAAGGAAACATGGAAGAAGAAGCTATTGTTAGCGCCCTTATAGACAAATTCACTCCTATGGTCACAGAGAAACTCTCCCAAGAGGTATCGTTGAATGTTAATTTCAAAAAGGATTTTGAATTCTTTTGTGAAGATATTTTTTCCATTAAATTTATTTTAATGGACACGAGAGAGAAAAGGAGCCCCAATTCAGTGTCTAATTGGCTTGACAATCTTGAGGATTTTGTCGTCGATGCTGAGTACCTAGTGGAGCAATGTGGGGAAATTGATAACATATTTTCCAAACTAATCTTCCAGTTTAAGATGTTCCATAAGATTAGGGAATTAAAGGAGCAACTCAAGCAGATCTGATGGAATGTTGAATATCTCAAATTGATTGCATATGTTTTAGATGTGAATGATCATGGTCAGGCATTGGATGCAGATAGTTTTAAATAAAAGAGGGAAATATCTAATGCTCTCCTTCAAGAATCACAGATTGTGGGCATGGACGACAATTTTAAGGTGATTACTGAATGGATATTGAAGGAAGACAACCCTCCAGTCATTTCCATTGTGGGTATGGGAGGGAAGGGAAAAAATCTTCTTCTCTAATGTGTTTTCAACAACGAAGAGATACGTCAACGTTTCAACCATCATGTTTTGTTGGCCATATCTCAAAAATTCAATGATGAGGAGTTGCTTCGCCAGGTGCTCAAGGAATTGGAGTCAAATCATAATTCTGTGAACCTAACCAAGAGGGAGATTATAAAGGATATTCATAAAAATTTAGAAGGAAAACATTGTCTATTTGCATTTGATGATGTGTGCAACAGATATGCCTGGAAGAAAATTGGTTTTCCATCCATAATCGAAGATAAGGTTGTGGTGACAACCCGTGATGAAAAGGTTGCAAAGGCTTTGGGAGCTAGAGATCAAATTCTCCCCAAAAATAGTTTATCAGAACAAAACAGTTGGCACACCACTGCCTTGGCTACTCGCCGTAGCATATGACTAAGGCTCTCTGGTACACCCACTATGTGCCTCTGCAGGTGTGAAGGAACATCTTGTAATCTCATGGAAGGGACACCCATGGTAAGCTCCCTGCGATTCCTTTCTCCCTCACAAGTCTTTCGGCTTCGCCACCTGCCTCTACCACTACCTGGGCACCACCACATCATATAAATGGTGACATCCCTTCTAGGAATACCATCCCTCTATCTGCATGATGAAAAATACACATGTTTAGATCCCTCATTGTACCTAAAAAAATACAAATAATATAAAAAAAAAATACACTTTTTGCAAGGTCACATTTTTAAAAATTTGCCTGATGCGTCACACTATTCCCCTTTAAGGAGCACTAGATCTACACTACCTATGAAGTCCATCCTGACAAAAGGATAGTATTCTATCATCATGATCTTCCTCCTCCACCATGCAAATAAATCGGAAATGAAAGAAATTGATAAAGGCTAGTTCCCCAATCGAGGTGACAGACTAGTCCACCTCTCCATCCGAGGCTCGAATACTAGATGATCAATCAGAGGTATTTATTTGAGGAAGAATGATACCAAGAAAGATCCATATGAAAACTATTTCTGCCTCCCTGATCTATATCTGGTAATTTGATCTTTGACATTTGTTAAAAAGCATGCACACCAATTGAAGATCTTCGACTCAAGAAACTAAACTACATATGCCAGCTGTGATTTGGAAGCCAGATGAGGACTGGTGCTTCCTACTAGTTTGGTGATAGTGAATAGGATAACTCATAATGGAAGATCTCTCACATCCTTAAATGGAAATCCTACCACTTTCCTTGTGGTGTCACAACATGTAGAACTGTGCTATGTAGTCATCAATCAACAATGGCGTGGTCCAGTGTCCAGATAAGACGATGGGTGCCCCTCTTCTAGAGAGCCCCATTGGAAAGTACACATCCTCGAACTTGATCTCTAAAATATGAGATCCCACTTGAAAAATTTTCTCATCAGTATCCCACAACCCAATCAGATGCTCAAGGAGAAGCGTTTCCTTTCACATGTTTTGTGTCCTGAAAAATTTCAGCAAACCACAATTCTGGAGCAATGCCCTTGCTTGAGGGTCATGTAATGCAACCAAATAATAATTTTCATGCTCTCTTTCCTTCCACTTGATCAAATCATCTATCAAAATCCATACAAAACAACATTAAATATGATTAGTCAAAGCCCCAAGTCCAAAAATGCTTTCTCAAGTAGTAAGACCATGCAAAATATTTTTTTTTTGCACCTAGCACCCCCCTACAAGATATTACAGAGTGTTGGCATTCCCTATCCAAAGGCATCAGGGTACCAAGATCTGAGATGGCGCCCCTCTTGATGCCTTCGAGGAGCACCACCCTAGTAGGACGCTATAGAGGTTCCCAAGGAGCCCAAAAACAACACAAAATTGCATCAAAATAGCCATGAAAGCATTGGAATGAAAGAGGAGGATCAAAATACCAACCTGGTCTGGAAGGAATGATGAATGAAGGCCCAGAGCTCATGCAATCAACGTCGAAAAAAACTGCTCCAAATGGAAAAAAATCCAAGTAAAAGAGGTAGGTGAAAGTGAAAAGTGAAACTAACTAGTTTTTTCACCCAAATTACTTTTAACCACTTACAAGCTAGTTTTATTAAAACCTTTTTCATATTGTAACTTCGTTTTATTTGATATTTTTCCATAATTTCCGTTAGTTTTTAAAGAATTGCTAATGATTTTTTCCTAGAATGTCTTTTTAATTTAGGAACATATGAGGCAAATTTTTTTGGTTACCTTGCAATCCTTTCGAGCATGCTTCGTCATTCTTCGAGCTCGATAAAATCAATAGTTTAACTCTTTTTCAGTCCCAAACAGACTAACTACGAAAAATGAATTCTCTAAACACTTTGGTTAGAAAAGTTCTCCCTCGCATAAATTTTTTTTGCGTTCTGGGTTATTCCATAATTTTGTTGAATGCGTGGAAGTTGTACACTCATTGGACTCTCACTTGGGTGAGTCATTTGATTAGATTGCATAGTGGATACATCAATCAATCCACTGATGGCTCTAGTAGCTTTAAAATTTCTTACAGGGAGTTCTTTGTGCACTAAAAAGTTGGGTCGATTTGGATCGACTATGTTTTCGACCCGAATAAAATCGTGTCTTTGGTCGACTTGCATAAACCCCCTTGAGTTTGTATTCCTTGCTACCCGATGACTAGATGGATACCTCTTCCTCTATCATACTCTCATTGGTTTCATGTCTACACTGATTGGAGATACAAGGTAGTTGACTCACGAAATCAAACCCTTTCCTTTACTCGACTACGTCGATTGCTATATACTTCAATTTTCCAGCAATGTACGACCTACTTCAATTTTTCCAATGGCTTGTGATAGGCGTAAATGAATTTCAACATGATGTTATTTGGATGTTGATAGAATATGAAATCCTTAATTCTCAAGAGGACCTCCCACTACATCAATATCTCCATGGTAAAATAAAATGTTGCGCAAAACTATGTATTGACACTTCTCTAGTCTCTAGTTTTCCTTCTTATTTCCTCCTAGATGTACCAATTCGAGGTGCCATGTCCATGGTATGGACACACCTATGTTTCCATTGGGTGTGAGGGATATTATTGGCTGTCCAATGCCTCTCACAAAATCAAATATGATCCTACAGATATTTAGTACCCTTATATTGGTTTACTAGTTTAAAGTTTATTGTGGGTTGAAACCTGACCTTTATAAACTCAACCACCTATGCCCATTCTTGTATATCCCTGTGGTATGTCACCCACTATCGCACGAGTGTTAATTTGACAGTCACATTCATGGCTTGTATCCTTTGGTTCTCCAATAATAATTCTTCCATTCATGCCATAAAGGTGTCAACGACCACTGTACCATAAAATCTTAGTGCATCACATAACTCTAATCCAATCCAAAACACCGCCTTTGTGATTCATGCACATATCCTTGTTGAAACATCATAAATATTATTCTTCCATCTCTCCATGGAATTCTCCAAATATTTATCATATGAGCATATACTTCTCCAACTCATCTCACCATCCACCATGGTGTTGACATAATATTTTCTGCACCCTGTAATAGTATGGATGTTCTCAATGATGGAGCTTTGTGCATCGTCATTGATAATGTCATTATATCTGTCGCCCTTATGTGAATCTAATGGCACAATGAAGTGCAAGGTATATATTTCAAATTACATACACTGTTTCTTTAGATTCAAGACTACATTGTTGTCAAATTCCCAATCAATATCAAGTAGAGCATGGTAGGGTTTTGAGTCATCCATGATCTCTATGTGATCCAGGAGGATCGAGGAATTCTCACATAGGTCCAGGAGGATATGGAATTCTCATAGAGGTCCAGGAAGATCCATAAAATATCAAAATTTGACCATATGAAATGCTCTCTAAAAATCCATCAATGCATAGAGCTCAACGATATCTTTCCAACGGTGCAAAAATCGCCTCAAACAAAGTTCGTATGCAAAAGATATGGTTGGTCAAAATCAAGGTCAAAGGTGATATGTGTCACCACTGGAAGGGTGACATGAGTCCTTTCTGTACAACATGATGACGTCAACATCATGCAAAGTGACGTCTGCAAGGTGACATGGTAACACGAGAGTGTGCCACGTGTCACTCAGAAATGGAATTTTTAGAGGTTCATTTGGACCAATAAAATTCAGACACGTGTCATATGTACGAATGACATGGAAGGCAGACAAGTGGAACAATGGATGACTGACATGTGGTAGTCTCTACGCACAGGTGGAAGACATATCATCACCGACGTGGCAGGGGTCATACAATCAACCAATGATAGACTGCTAGGTGGGCCAATCAGATGGTGCCACATGGAACCTTCTAGAAGACCATGAAGGCCTATAGATAAAAAAAAATTTAGACCTGACAGGTATTGAACTTGTAACCTCCAATTATTTAATCTAACGAACTAACTGGTTGTGCTAACTGTATGACTAAATATTCTAATGGGAAGTCTTATATTTAAAATCATATTCAATGTAATATACCATAAATAAATGATTCGGATTTTATGAGTGGAACAAAATGACTATAGATTATTAACAAGTTATTAACACAAAATAACAGAGATACAGTGAAACTAGTTTTCTATTCAATAAGGAAATAAGCTGAAACTATAAAATGCAGCGGAAACAAGCTTGCTGGAATGGTGGCGGCTTATCTCTAAGAAGAGATGTGACGACTGCGCTCATTCGCAAGAAGATCATTAAAATGAGGCTTTGAAGGAATTTTTACAATAAATAGGAATGTTGAAAACCCTATACATCCAAAGACCTAATGCTAGGAGATGAAGCGCCAAAAGTCATGTGGGCCCCGTTTGGGTAAGTTAGTACATTAACTTCCCGGGGTCGTAACTTTTGCATACAATCTCCGTTTTAGGCGTATGATAGCCCGTTGAAAATGTATCATCGAGGAGACTCATTTTAGGGCCTCAATAATTCCGTAGGAAATCATTGAGTTAGGAAGATCCGAAAAAACCTTCATTTAGGCCCTCAAAATGGCCCCGAAAGTTAAAACTGCTAAAAATAGTAAATTGCCAAAATTGCCAGAAAACTGTTTTGAGCCAGTTGGAGAAGGTGGGTGGCCACCAATATCCAACTGGATCAATAAAGTTCTATGGGAATCGAACCCATGACCTCACATAGAATTCACGGTATATTCCAAATTTCTAACAGATAGAGTGTTAACCAATGCACCATTGATGGTCCTTGTTATAACTAACACATTAAACTATATTTATTATGATGTCGATGTTAGCATATAATTTGGGGTACGGTTGGGATTCGATTTTGACCTAAGGCCTATTTATGGGCACAGATACGAATGTTTACACACATCCCAATGTTGACGTAGAGTCCAATGTAGGAACAGATCCTGAGGTCAAGTACAATATGGATTGCATCGATTTGCATACTAGAAGGGGAGCCTAGTTTGGTTTTGTCTCGATATGCATGCCATGAGGTATATTTACTACACATTACTCATTTTTCTTGTTTTTCCAAGAGAATTTCAATGGTGATGTTGTTTTTTTTCTAAGAGGTCATTTGTAAAAGTTTTAGTCCAAATTGTCATTAATGAGCACCATAGTACATCGTTTGGCATAAAAAGAGAGTGAAATTGAGCCAGTTCAAGATATGGTCAGCTTTATACTCAAATTTCTTACAATTTCACAAGGAATTCAATGGTGAACTCATTCTTTGGGTTTGATTAGCATAATTAATGAGATTCCATAAAATTGGCTTATTGTAGGTCCATGTTGTAATGTAATTTGGCATTTTGAGATGATGAAAAGAAATCTTACTATCTAAAGAGGACCTGAAGATGAAGTAATATATTCCATCAATATATGTAATTTGAGTTCTTTTATTTTCTATTGTTTCATCCCATAAATCTTCAAATTAATCATCAGTTTATGAGTTTTTTGGATAAGGAGCACAACATCATTTTTCTACAAATCACCTCAATACGATCAAGAATTAATTTTGAATCAGGTTAGATGCTAATATGTATATTTTAAAAATAGGACCATGGAGCAATAAAATAAAACAAATGCAACAAAACACAGAAGATACACAATACAATAGAGACATAGATTTACATGGTTCACCCAGTGTGGGCTACGCCCACCAAAGAAATTGCCACATCCTTCCTTTATTATTATCCAGCATATGAAGGGATAGAACCTACAACAAACCCGTTGTAAATTCCTCTTCTTTCTCTCATAATATCTTATCTCAGAATACAATATTCGTCAAAATGCATAGCCGCATTAGATTTCCCTCATAACAGAGGGTTGCCTTCTAGAGAAAAAAACCCTAACATAATTTCTAGCATTAGACCTGCTACCTTATAATGAACGGTCCAAATTTACAATGAAATTACAATATACATTTACAAAGAAATTTTTCCTTCGATCGCTTCGCCCCCAAACCCCCGTCGGGGGGATAGCCCCCCCCGACCCTGCAGAGGGGGCAACCCCCCTCTGCACTCCCCCGCGTGGAAGAGTGTACATACTTTTGGGGTGTAAAGTCTTCATGGGGTATAAACACGGCTGAAAACAAAAGACCTCTAAATTAGGAAGATAATCAGGATCCACAACCAATATTTTTCATGAGTCGGAAAGTAAGTTGCAAACCAATAATCAAGTATTGGCACCATCAACATCAATCCATGAAGATTGGCAAGTCAAGAATGTAAAGTCTCCAATGCAAAAGGCACTATATCTTTCAAAATTCATGATTGAGAAAGATGACTCCTCATATTTTTATCTTTCCCATCAATATGGAGAATGCTCGAAGACGACTGAATCAAGGAGAACTTCATAAGAAGAGATCCTTCATAATCAATCAATCTTACCTTATGATTTAGGGAAAGGTAACATGTGTAAGACATATTCAGAGAAAGATGTGCATTCTAAAGGGGAAATGAAGACATTTCCTACTAATAATATTGGTAAGTGGTCTATGTATCCTTGTGCTTCTTGTGGAACTAGTAACCATGATATGGAGAAATGTCGAAGAAGACAATATGTGCAAGAAAATCCATCCAAGAAGAAGGCTAAAGGTAAAGGTAAATTCTCTAAGAAAAGGAAAAGGGGGAGTGATAAGAAGGGATCGTGGTTCCAAGATGGGAACAAGGCACTCTGATCTTATTGTGGTAAGAGTGGACACCATATCAAGAAGTGTTGATCACTTTATCCACACTTATGTCTGAAGAAGAATCAAAAAGATGTAAAGACACTTGAAATAAGACAAGCAACAACCCTAGATGAAGTTAATTGTCTCACTGAAATATTTGAGCAAGAATACTTCCTAATGAATGGTATTAATAGAGTGATATATGAAGACATCAAGGAATGGTTTGTGGACAGTGGTTCATCTCTCCAAATGACCATGATGA
This sequence comes from Picea engelmannii, assembly GCA_009831015.1. Lineage (NCBI taxonomy): Eukaryota > Viridiplantae > Streptophyta > Pinopsida > Pinales > Pinaceae > Picea > Picea engelmannii. Next base: position 87,570 of record ML777070.1, on the reverse strand, counting down.
GATCAGTATTCCTGAATTTCTCAGAGATTGACATAGATTGCTATGTAGGGTATGGAATTAACACCAGACAAGCAATAAAAGGTTATGGATATACGAGATTCCATCTCAAGTCAGGAGGGTTTATGGGAATGGAGAGTATGTTGTATGTTACAGATTTGAAAGTAAACCTACTCTCAATTGTGACTTTTGAAGATGAAGCTTATGCAGTTGCATTCTAGAATGGCCAGGTACTTGTGTATTCAAGGGAAGCTACTCAGGACACAACAATCGTGCTTGGTGTTCACAAGGAGAGGTTATATAGGTGTTCATAAGGAGAGGTTATATAGGTTATTGGGAAGACCTATAATATGGTATAATGGTTTCTTGGATTCAACATCAGATTAAATGTCATATTTAGCATCAACGTCAAAGGCATTGTCAGAGATAGGAAGCTGTGAGACTGCTTCTAGTACTAAGGGGAGGATGAGTCTATGAATAAACCACCCATCATAAAATATTTCATTGTAAATATGAATATTTGTTAATGTAAACTAATATTTCATATTTAGTTATCTTCTAAAGTCTATTTACAAGGCTTGTAGATTATAAGAGTGAGAGGAATTTTGTAAAATTTCTATATTGCCACCTTATATGTTGATAAGAGTTAGAGGAATTTTGTAAAAGGATTTCTATATATCCACCTTATATGTTGTTAAGAGTGAGAGGAATCTTGTAAAAGGATTTCTATTTAGCCACCTTACATATTGTTTGAAGTGAGAGAAATCTTGTAAAAGGGTTTCTATATAGTCATTTTGTAATAGAAGTGAGAGGGATCTTACAAAGATTTCTAAGCCTTTTGACATCAATGTAGATAATTGTATTGTCTTGTTATCAGCTAAAGGACTACATATGAATCAAATTATTTAAGTCAACATTCTTATTCTAAATTACCGAAGGTGAAGGAATAGAAGGATGCAAGCGTTTGGAACATGTAGATCAGAAGCATGAAGAACATCGAAGTTATGTAAAACTTCCTAGAGCTAGTAAAGGAGAAATAATATTATTTGTAAATAAATAAGAGGTATATAGTTGTAAATATATATGCTATAAGGATCTTCAAGATACCATGTCATTTTCGTGTAGATGTATACCTTGAGCAGAAGAAGTTACAATACATATGGAGTTGTTCTCAAGGTGGGAGAGAATTAGTGGACAAGGAATTCATTCAAAGACTTCTACAGATACATCAGCAGTACAAGAACAATGAGTCCAAAAGGGAAAGGTATAGATCAACATTTGACTTGGTTTCATATTGGATGAGATAGACTATATTCATTAGAGTAGGAGATGGGATTGAATGTTGAATACATGATTCAGGTATTGAATAGATTCAATGAACATGAATTTTGTCATCAGGGAATCTATAAGCCAAAGCCAGAACCAGAGCTAAATCTCTATTAGCGAAAATGCTAAAGAGGCTAGAGCCAGAGCCATATTTCAAAAGTAGACAAAAGTACACCGATCTAATACATAATATCTAGGATCCAAGATGAATATTGAGTTCCAAAATATTTAGCAAGATGGAAGAGTGAATAATTTTTATTACTAAGTTACTCGATAAGAGCATTCCAGTAAGGTGGAAGAGTGAGTTAGAGTTATCATCACTAAGTTGTTGGATATCTATACTTTTTGAGATCCAAAAGCTATTCAATGGGAAAGTGTGATCCAAGAAGATCTAGGAACTCTCACAAAGGTCCAGGAGGATCCAGTGGGAATGATTTTTGTGAAAATATTCGCAATTTGTTCTTTGGTGACAATATATTCCAACTTGACATTCTCTTTTGCTACTTGTTTTCTTAAGAAGTGATACTTGATTGGAATATGTTTTATTTTTGAGTGCATAATAGGATTCTTTGAAGTATTTATTACACTTATTTTGTCACAAATTATTAATATCAGATGATCATATTATACATTAATATCTTTCAATGTCTACTTCATCCAAAGAACTTGTTTGCAACATGATTTTTCTGCTATATACTTGGCCTTTGTTGTGGATAGAGAAACTAAAGTCTGTTTCTTTCTCAACCAGGACATTATACCGTCACCCAAAAAGAATGCTCCTCCATTTGTACTTTTCTTATCATCAACATTTCCTACCCAATCAACTTCTGTATATGTTGTTAGAGTAAAATATCCACCTCTTGAGTACCACAAGTTGAAGTCCAAGGTGCCATTTATATATTTGAATATTCTTTTCATTGCTTACACATGAGTTTCTTTTGATGTAGCTTGAAACTGTGCAACCAATCCTATTGCTTGCATAATGTTTGTCCTTGATGTTGTCACATATATTAGGTTGCCAATCATTGACTTGTACAATGTTTGATTTGCTTCTAGAGATTCATCATCCTTGCTCAATTTACAGCCTGTAACCATGGATGTTCTACCTCGTGCACAATCTTTCATTTTGAACTTCTTCACTTTTTCCTTGATATACTTGGTTTGTGAAATGAATATGCATTTGTATATTGACGTTCTGTTCCTTCTTCTTATTTTTCTTCTTTGCATCTCGTTTCTTCTTGATTTTCATTTTTTTATTCTTCTTTTTCTCTCTTCCTCTTTTTATTTTTATCATTCTCCTTTGATCTCTATCAGGATATATATGTTATTTGAAGTTATATATGCATTTTCCACTGATCTTCCTTAGAATTTCTTTCTTATCTCACAGCCTTGAGAATCAAATGTGAGAGTGTGTCCTTGATCACACATTTTACCAACACTGAGAAGATTTTGCTCCAAACCTTCAACATACAAGACATTGTTTGTTTTAGTATTTCCATTATCAAGACTAAGAGTACATTGTCTACCTATCCTTGTGGTAGAATTATCTCCAAATGTTACACTTCCTTCGTTTACTTCCTCCAAAGTATGAAACTTGTTCTTGTCCCCTGTCACGTGGCTTGAGCATCCACTGACAATGCACCATTTAGTTCCTTTGTTTTGAGCATGAAGGGTAGTTTTCACAAGCATAGATTCCTCCTTCTGCTTTTCTTTCTCCTACTTCATTTTCCAAACTCCCATGGGTTCTTGCTTTTGTTTGGAAAGGGTATATTCTTTCTTGTTTTGTCTAGAATTTTCCACTAGGACACTTCTACAAAAACGTGCTATGTTCCCATAGTTGTTGCACTTATAACATACAACATTGTTATTAGTTAATGGAGAAAATGAATTATAGTTTATATATGAGAACCCATAAGTAATTTTTTTTTTGTTCCATACATGATTACTTCTTGCATATGCTCTACAATCTATTACTTTATGACCAAAGTGATTACAAGAAAAATAGTAAACAAGGAAAGAGTCTTGGTACTGAGTTGTGCGAGGCCATCATGGTGGGAAATATATTTTAAATCTGTTCTTGTTGGCTTTGGGAGGAATGCCAATTTTCTACGAAACATCATTTTCTCTCTTCCTATTGTCTTTGTCGTTGATGGAGCTTTTGAATACATCAAAATAGATTTTAGATTTTACTTCATTCACTTTCTTCTATGTATTTGTATTTTTTGAATCTTATTTGGTGATCATATGACTCTTATCATAACCAAGACCAGTTTTAATGAGTGGTGATCTTTGGCATTTGATGATATCATGTAATATTTCAGTGCTCTTTTAGCCCCTGGGGGGCAGCTCAACTGGCAAGTGTCGTGATATAGCGTGTTATGTTCGATGAGGTTCCAAGTTCAAATCCCCCGACTTACCCGTGCCTGCGGAAGGGGCATACGTATGGCACCTGGAGGTTATAGTGGTAGTGGTCGAAATCGACCCCGTGTCACGCGAGTACGAGACTGGCCCAGTTGCCAATTCCGCCAGCATAAAATATATATATATATATATATTTCAGTGCACTTTTCAAAATTCAATCTTCTATTCAATTGAGCAATCGACTTCTCCAATTCCTTTCTTAAGGAAATAATTTCATCTTCTATCTTCTCACAATTTGCTTCCTTTTCCTTCAGTTGGATTCTCACCACTTCTTTCGTCTTTTTTTCCTCTTCTAGTTGAATCTTTAGGCTAATAACAATATTCTCTATTTCTTCAAGGCATTATGAAATTTTTTCTTTTGCATCACAATCCTCCTCTTTGTATTTATGCAACTACTCCTTGATCTAAAAATGAAGAAGACTTGTATTCTTGAAAATATTTGCAAGATTTATTTCATGTGTTAAAATGCAAATGGATCAATTTTGCAACACAAATTTTATAGAAATTACTCATTCAAGATGCATATAAATAGAAATAATAAACAGTGAATAGAAAACACATAACACAACAAATGATAAAGGAGTTCACCCCTCTCTTGGGCTACATCTCCAAGTCTAGCTTCCAATGGATCTTTGGTATTATTTTCTCAAAGTTCTCAAATATGTGTTTTACAATGCTCAAAATTCCAAATAGATGGCTCTGATGGCTTCAGAATGTCCAAAAACCCCTAGTTGGGATTTTTCGGCACCTCGTTTGGCCAAAAATTGAAGAAGATAGGCTTCTTGGAAGTTCTTCTTCAAACTTGTTGTCTCTGGATCACCAAAATGCACCCATGCTTCCTCAACCTAGCTCCCATGTGCATAAATGTGGAAAAAAATAGCACCGAGCGCAACTGCACAACTGGTACAAACTGTAGGACAGTTATGCATTAGCCCTTAACTGCCAAGGCCCATGGGCACATGGCCACCACATGACCTCGCACACATATAAAAGGGGCCAAGCCCAATCAAATGACAACAGTCGGGTGTGCATCGGTGGTTCTATGCACAAAAACATGTGACCGGGGCTCATATGAAAGGAGCTATGGTTAAACATGTCGCGCGGTGGTTATATTACAATGTATACAATCGGGGGTCGGGGCTAAGACCCGGCCCGGACCGCGCCCCATACAACAACCATTGCAATTTAAATATAATGTTTTACATATATATAATAATAAATACATGTGGGCGTGCCAGTTGGGCCGCCCTTCCCAAGGCTTTACCCCTGCCCGGAGGTCACGGGGTTGAATCCAGCCAACAACATAAATTTTAAACCATATCTAGGTGACACGTGGCGACCATTGATTGGGCCACGTGTCACCATCCCGCTGCAAAAAGGTTACGTCATATGCCAACTATCCACATGAATTCCTGCCATGTGTCATATAACCTTGCCACGTGTCGTACGGTTTGCCACGTCAGCATCCGCACGGACTGTACAGACTGTACAATCAACACATTTTTTTTTGCCTATTTGTCGTTTTGAACAGAACGCGATATCTCTCTCATATGATGTCCGTTTGAACCCAAATGAGTTGTGTTAGGTTCATGACGATGAGGCCTACGCTCCTATTCAATTTGATGTGATTTCGAGCACTTTGAATTTTGAGCAAAATTTGATCCCCTGGATCACACCTCCCCATTGGAATGCTTTTGGACCTCCAAAAGACTATTTTCAGTCTATCTGAAGATGAGGGTATAGCTCCCTCACCTTTACAACCTCAATCCACTTGGCTTTTCTTGGATTTGTGCCTTTAAGACCAACTAGAAGATATTCCACATTTCCTCGCTTTGAAGTTCTCATTCTCCTGTCAAGGATGGTGTCTTCATGTAGTTCTGTAAGATATTCTAGGGAAAAATCATCTATAGAAGGAATCTGAACATGCTCTCCTTGATCATCAATCAAAAGAGGCTCATACAATTTCAAATTCTCAACATTAACAACTGCATACATTTGCATATAGGGAGGCAAATCTAAACGTAAGGCATTGTTACCAATCTTGTCAATAATCTTGAAAGGGCCATATCGATTTGGTTTCAATTTTTTACCTTCTCTTTTAAGCCTCTCCTTACTAATGTAAAGCCAAACTTCATCTCCAACTTGGAAACTGTGATCAACACGATGCTTGTCATGTCTCGTCTTGTACTTGGCTTGACTCTTTTCCAACTGCTCTTGTACCATTTGATGTATCGACTGAATTTGTTCAATGAACTTTTCTTCCCTATCAATGTCATACTGACCATCAATAGAAATATCCTTCCCAAAGATAAAATCTAAAGGAGATTTGGGCAAATAGCCAAAACATGCTTCAAATGGCGACGTTTGAGTTGAAGAGTGCTTAGTTCGATTGTAAGCATGTTGAATGTAGTGTAAATGTTCATCCCAAAGTTTAGGATGCTTGCTGCAATAACCATGAAGAAGATGCACCACTGTTCTATTTACCACTTTTGTTTGACCATCAATTTGCAGATGAAAATATGTGCTCTTTTTCAGTTTGGTGTTCATGAGTGCCCATAAACGCGACCAAAAACTTCCAACAAATCGAGAATCCCGATCAGAAATAATGGATTTAGGCAATCCAAAATGCACCCAAATATTTTGAAAAAACATTTATGCCATTTGCTCAGCTGTAACCTGCTTCTTACAAGGCATCAAAATACACATTTTGCTAAATCAATCAACCACAACATAAAGATAATCATGATTTCGTTTATACATAGGTAGACCTCCTACAAAATCCATAGAAATACTTTCCCAAGGACGAGAAGGAACCGGAAGTGGAGTATACAAACCCAACTTTCGATTGCTAGGTTTTCTTGTGGCACATAACGAACATCCTCGAACATATCTCGATACACTTTCATTCATTTTAGGCCAATAGAAGTACCTTTGCAAATTATCCATTGTCTTGCCTACACCAAAGTGACCAACAATAAGAGAAGAATGGGCTTCTCTTATTATGTTGATTCTTTCACCCTGTGGAATACATAGCTTGCCAAGATGATACAAAAGATTATCATGCACATGGTAATCCAATTCCTCA